>JBBBDQ010002413.1:525000-905000 GCA_037127315.1 Ascarosepion bandense
GTGATTTAGCGAATATTAAGTTTTACATTCAAAATAAATTTTAAAAAATCACATAAACTTCTCATCAGATCGAATAGCCAACGTACAAACTAATCAGTATAGTTTTACAAATATATTGTAGTATTTAATCTTGACTTCATTTTCCTGTTCTAACCGCGGGTTTTATAAACGCACAGAAAATATCATTTTATCAATTGCCTTTCTTTCCTTGTGACACTATATGCCCATTTCCTTTTCGATAAATATTGTTGCACTCTGATTGTTTTCCTGGCGATCAGTGACTAACACAACATTTTCATGTAAGACAATATTGAAAAAATGTACGGTAAGTAAAATGAATAACATTCGGAGGTATAAACTTCGTGGTAATTGCTTTCTTCACGCGGAAGAATTAGTCAAAGTTGATTAGTTATATGATTGAAAAGGGTTAGTTTTGTAAATTTATTTCATAAAAACATTCGGTATTTTGTAATAGAATCACCGGCCTGCCATTCATCACAATTCTCGGGAAATGGAATATCAGAAAATTAAATAAGTATGGCCAGGTAGAAAATATAAAGCAGGAAACAAACAGGTTAAGTGTTGATAATTTTAGGCTTATGGGAAACAAGGTGGACAAACAATTGAGATTTTGTTAGTGACAAATACTGGAACATACATGAAGGTGGACAGATAAATGAAAAAGGAGTTGGACTGATATTCGTCTAAATCATGAAAGAATTATTGTCATTAAAATGAAAGAAAAACATTTTTACATATTAATTATAGCAAAGAAGAAGAAATTAAAACGTTTTACTGTACAATAGAGAACACTAAGGCTTGATGCAAATCAAAAGAAGTTACAAATGTCAATGGAAACCTGAATGCTAAAGTAGGCAAATAGAAAATTGTGAAATAGTTAGCAAGTCTGCACGAGGAATGGCGTAATGAACTTAGGATAAATGTTTCCACAGTGAATGATCAGGCAGTATCCAACACCTTATTTCAAGAACACCCAAAACGAATTTGAACATGAAAAGCCAAATTGACCCTATAACTATCAATAAAAAAATTAAGAATTCCGACTATAGGAGCGAACACCTTCCAGTGACATGTAATACTTCAGAGATGGAACTCGTTTTGCTGAAATCTACACGATGAAGTAGAACAACCTGCAATAAACAGAAACGGCTAAGAAACAGAAATATTAACATCTAAAATGGAATAAGCACTGGTGAAAATGAACAGAAAAAGTAGCATGACTTGACGGAATAGTAATAGGGATACTGGCAGCCTTAGATGCGTTCGGAATGGGCAAGATCACTGTTGAAGGTAGACACAGAAAGGAGACTACAAGAACGCCTACAGAAATTATTTAAGGAAAACGAAAAGACAGAACTAAACATCAATTGCAAAAAGACTGAATGCTTGATTGTTAACAAACGGAACAGATCACCAATTAAAAATTAGAAATACTAATAACAAAAAAGTACAACTAAAATATCAGGGAAGCGTTTTAACACAAGAAAGAAAGTACAACACTAAAATTCGATGGCGCATTGAGATAGCGAAAGTAGCCATTTAAAAGCTAAGCAATGCATTAAGAAACAGAAAAATTTCGTTAAAACAAAGAAAAGGGTACTGAACTTTTATGTAATAGCAGTGAATGTTAGACAATCTCCTCCCAGATAGTTCTATAAATCAATTATATGAGCAATGACAAATTTCTATATACATGGTAACAAAAAGACGCTTATACTTAACATTAGAAAAAAGCGGTTGAAATTTCAATGAAGAAAGAAGGGTTAGAAAATTTGATACTCACATGACAAATTGAATGTACGAGAGACAGAGGAAAACAAAGCGTAACCTACATGCTGGCGAGCTTGAGTGAATAGATAGCGGAGCATGGTTTAGGAGCGCTGGCAAAATGACAAAGTTTATTGAGAGCTATAAGGAGCTGTGAGAGGCTGTATCTCCAACGAGACATTCAAGATAATTTATAAATATGCTTTCTTTAATATACAAGTGTATTTGTATATACATATATGTTCACTTCTGAACCTTTCGAAATTACTGTATAAGCATTAAATATATTTAGATAATATATTTTACGTAATTTGTTGCCTATCCGATCCACTTTCACTGATTTCACGCAATGTAATCATTCATGTAGAAATCTACATCCCTAAGTCTACATATTTCCTATACAACAAAGCAGATGGTATAACATCAAACCTTTTAAAAATACAGGAGAATCATTCTATAGAAATATTTTCATAGTGAATACGGAAAATTAAGAAGCACACAAATCCTCAGTCAAGGAATAGTAATCCTACTTTATAAAAATGAATTTTGTCGCACTGTCGTATCGAACTGTCGTATCGAACAAATATAAATTATTTAAAAAGAAACAAAACACAACGGGACAAATAATCTTTGAATGAAATGCAGCCACACGTATAAATAAGTTTTGGGAATGCCCCCTCAGCAATAGATCATCTTCAAGCAATACATCAAGTGATTGAATAGAAAACAAAATATAAACAAACTCTTTACCTTTAGTTGACAGCGAAAGAAATGTTACTTAGCAGAGCCAACAGAAGTCACTGCGAAAGCATGGTATTAACAACAAGTTGTATAAAAGTTCTGGAGAATATATATTACAATAAATAGTCAACTCAAAGACGTCTAAACTAATGTATTCATGGAGAGAAACGATTTTACCTAAAATATTTACAGTAAACTTTGATGAAGCTTTCATAAAATGAACTAGAAATGACGGAAAGAAACAAAAATAGAGAAATTTTTAACATAATTTAAGATTTGATGACAAAGTTTTACTTATATCAAGACTCATGCGGTGACTGAAAATAAATGTGAAATTACCTATAGGAAGAGTCTCAATTAAATGTGAAATTACCTATATAGGAAGAGTCTCAATGTAGGCATTAAAATGAACAGAAATATGAATAAAGCTCAATTGTAATGTTTCCAAAAAAGATAATTAATATTAACTAGGATGAAATCTAAAAATACGTACTTACAAGTGTGAACAGTAAAGTAATTTCAGAGTATGAGGATGAAATAGAAAACAAAACAAAAATAGATATATAATTAAAAACACCTTGGCTATAATGAATTTACAATGTTAGTTACAAGATATACAAACGTGGAATACAAAAACATACTAAAAACCAAAAAAATAAAAAAAAATTAGAAAAGCAATATTAAGTATAAATCTAAGAGAAAGAAAGATCTCATCAGGGATCAGGGATCATGGATCACGATAAGAGATAAAATATATATACATATAAATGACGAAATAGAAGTAGGCGAAATACTTAACAAAAATAAACACAGTCGTGAAGACTAAAGTAAAAGAATGTTTTATTTTCTTAATAATGTATAACAAAGGCAAAAAAAGAAAACAAAGAGGGAAAAGGCCAGCACGGTCACCTGTTATCGTGAGAAAATTTAACAAATGTCTTTGTATTGCATTCTGTTGCAAGTGGAGTAGCGGTAGTTGCTGATGGTTACAGCGAAATACACACACACACACACACACACACACACACACACATATATATATATATATATATATATATATATATATATATATATATATAACATAAATTGGGTGTTTTATAAACCAATTGGTAATATAATATTTCGCGGCTCTCTTATAGACCGCCCTCAAACCAAATTCATACAACAATGAATAGGCCAAAATTATCCAGAAAAAGTAAAGAAAAAACATAGTGGAAAAGAAGTTAACTTAACAGTGTTAATAGTTTTTAATTATTATTTCGTAATTTTTATCATTTATCGTTATATTTTGTCTTTATTATTATAACTGAATTATTTTTATTATTGTTGTTGGTATTATTACTTTAAGGTTTTTAAATATAAGTTTCTTGATTATCGTGTTATTATTACAACCAATATATGATTATTACGATTAGAATTATAAAGAAAAACTAACAATTTATTTTTCTAGCGAAAATTCAACCCTTAATTTGTAATGTTGAATGTCATGCATCTAAAAATAGACAACTAATAATCCAAGTCAAGATTCACTGACTTCTTTAACTACTGCTCTTCATTTTTCGATTAGACAGCCGATTGTCTTTTACCCTAAATTGAAACACGACCAAATTGACGTCAGTCGGCGATTCTACCTCTGAGCTACGGGCCCTCGGTAGAAGTAGGCAGACATTTTTGCGTGTATCTTATCATTATACAGGCCCAATTTATATATATAATATACATATATATAATTAATTTATATATATATATATATATATATATATATATATATATATATTAAGATAGACACGTTATTTCAGGGGAATCTTCATCAGCGTCCGTCTTTATTTTACAAAAGATTTACACGAACAATATTCCCAAATAAAGACCCCAAACAAAACCAAAAACAGAAATAAAAATAAATTAAAAGTGAAACATTAAAGAAAATGATATATCCCGAAAAGGAATACAGTGTAAATAGATCAGTTGAAGAATGGCACTCAACAACAGGAATAAGGTATAACAAATTACTGTACTAAGGTACAATTAACAATAATACACATATAGGCAAGCAACGGGTTGGAGCGGAATAGACTATCGAATAGTGAATGTCTTCGCCAAAGACCTTCCAATATTTAATTTTGTAAAAAATACAAAAATTGTGGCACAACGCCGAAAAGGGGAGGGATACAGGGTGGTACTCACTGAACTCTCCTATACCTAGCTAAACACTATCACGACCCAATCACACAGTACAATTTACACATTCACCACAAGAACCCATCCATCAGCTCCCAATCCTTCATACACCACAATACCACAAATTTACAAGGGGCACCTAAAAAGATGGAAAAACCCATGACAATAAAAATGCATTTATATACAATATAATATATAATTTAAAACATTTGATGAAAGATGAAAAGATGAGCGGAGGATGAAAACTCTTCGTTGCAGAGATAATCGGTACCTGGCGCCTAAGACCAGAACGAGCAAAACCAATCCTCCAACAAGCGGAGCACATCACGTAATGAATCCTTCGCGAGGCCCTCCACTAACCCACGATAGAAAACTCTTCTAGGCTGTGAACGGTCACTGAGACCCTGGAATAGCCCGCAAGGCAGCCAGTCATTCGATTAGGATGGGGGGAGTGATTGTAAGGCTAGGGAACATGTCCCTCGCTATTCCCGCCAGAAATGACTGTAATCCGTTCTGCCCTGCTACGCTCTTCTTTTTTCCTCTTTTTAGTTGACATTTCCTGCTCCTCTTCTCGCCCCCCCTTTAATGATGACGAACGAGGCGAGGACATCTCCTCGCAGTCCATGCCTTGCGGCTGCTGTTGCTGTTGTTGTTGTTGTCGTTGCTGTTGTTGCTGCTTTTCTTGCTGTTGTTGATGTTTCTCCGGAGACTTTTTTGTCGGTGATCTTTATTGGAGAGTCTTGCTGAAAGGAGGAAATCACTTTTCCCCTTTTTCGCCACTTCAGTCCATTCGCCTACATTTGGTCGGCCTTTTTTGTTTCGGCAACCGGTGTGTATTGCTGGTGGCATTTGTTCCTCCGCTGCTTTTCTTCCAGGACACATTTTGTAAGTGTGCCCTGCCATTCCGCATTCCCAACAATGCGGTTTTCTCCCCTCAACCACGACGAACAACTTTCTTCCTCTGCACAACAAAATGTCTGGAACCTTTAAAAAATTTTGACGGTCTACTTCGACGCTGACCACACCAGCCTTACTAGTCATGCGAGCCACCTCCTCAATCCCTCCGAAAGTAGCAAAAAATGCCCCTACGTGGTCACATGAAATATCTACTGGTACTCCGTGTATCGTAATTTTCCTTTTTCTCGTACCAAGGTACTCGGTTTGAAACCTAATACCTTTTGCTGTCACGGTGTTTCCCGCTAGATTTTTGGCTTCACTTTCTGAACATAGTAAAATGTCCCACATAGCACGGGACCTTCTTGCTAGTACACAAGGGACAATATTCAGGGCCTTCAAGGCTTCTTCCATGTTCTCAATGTTTTCAATGGACTCAATATAAAATTTGACATTCTTATCAAAATGTATGTTAGTTCGATTAATGAAATAAAATACCCCCCAACAAATTCAGAGACTACAAAATCCTTCTGCTGGCAGAGAGAAGGTTACCGTAATGAAATAGAGACCGATTCCAAAATCTTTAAATGATTATTGGAAGCAGGCCTATGTATAATTTTGAACCGCTCTTTCTTATAAGACTTTGCACAGGCTATATTCTCTACTAGATGTTGAGCGATATTTTATTTGTTCGGAGATATTTTATTTTAACTGACCCTCGTTGATTATTTGCACGTGGATTCCGCTCATTTCGTTATAATTATATATATTTATATGTATAATTATTTTATCGCGTTATCCTCTTTTTGATCTTCATTTTCGTCGTTACTGTTCATTTCGTTTAATTTATTTTCTAACGATTTTCTCCTGATGAGATGTTGGACGAAAGTGCCTGAGAGACTGTTAATAATTCCTTGTTTTTAAAATTATATATATATATATATTGGGGCAGCAACTTTTCTTTTAAGCATCTTTCGTTAAATACAGCCTACAAGGATGATTTAATCAATCATATATTAAGTTATATATATATATATATATATATATATGTGTGTGTGTGTGTGTGTGTGTGTGTGTGTGTGTGTGGTGATTATTATTATTAGTTTTATTATTATTATTATTACTCACTGCAACTTGTAGCTACAAAGTTTAGGTTTTAAAATATCATCATCATTAATAAAAATACACTGAAACTTAGTTATAGCTGCACCGATATTATAATAAAAACACAATAATAAAATTCTAAAACAACATTATAATATTAATTATAATCAACCTACGATAAATAATGATAATAACACAAGTTCCTGCAACTGTCATAATCCTAACTTACGTCCCATGCAAAATAAATGCCTTAAAGATTCCATTTTATACCAAACTACTATTACCAATGAAAATCCTAATATAATCAAACATTATATCGAATATATTAAGAATAATTTTAAGTTTCTATTTAGCCAGCAAAACTTATCTTTCAATAATAGAGCATATAAAAATTCTTCTCTCTCTAAATACTACTGATAATTGAATGATGCAAATAAAACTCCTACAGTTAAATGGAAAAATATTAACGAAAGCTGGAACATGTAAATCTGAACATGAAATATGTTTCCTTTGCTTACAAGAAAAAAATCCATATAATAAACTTCCCCAAAACTGACTTATTATACCAACGTAATGAAATTAATTACTTTTCTTATTTTATTTGTACTTATGAACAAATCCCCTTATGACTATAAAAATTTAGCATATTGAACTGGCTATTTGTTTAAGTTACACTTATTAATTTATTTGTACTTGAACTAGTAATTTTTTAATTAATATTATTTTTTATTTATACTTATGAACAAATCTCAGTAAGTACATTTTTTTAATTTCTCAATTCATTATACTTATCGAGATACCTTCAATAAAAACCGCTAAAACAGCATAGTATGAATAAAAAAGGCCCCAAACATTTTTTAATCTTTTCAAACAAGTTCGATGGTTAAAATCTTGTTTTGTTTACGTCATCGCCTTCTACAACTTTTGACATTGATTTTTTCCTTTGAAAATACATTTATTTGGAAATTCTTGGAAAAATCAAATAATTGTCCGATTTTATTGAAATTTTCAGATTTTATTCACAAATGAATGAAATTATTTTTAAATGTTTTTTTAATTTTGGTAAAAAATTTTTTTAAAATATGTTACCCACCACTTACATAATTTAATGAAATTTCGCACAGAACCTTTTGTTTTCCTCATTTTTTTTCTTTTTGTTAAAAGTAGGAGTCTTTGGAGATTGTAAATCACTTTTTTTTTTCAAATTAGTGCTATCTAAATAAAAATCTGCTATGATATGAAACATAATGAATCTAATAAAACAATGACATTACTTATTTAGAAAAGCTTTTAATTGCTTTTGTAAATAAGTCATATTAAGGACATTGTTGTCTGAAGAAATAAAATTTTTCTGATGAACAATAAATTTTCACAAGAATTTTTTCAAGTTTTTTACATTTTAATTATAATCATTTATAATAGTTTAAAATCGTGTAAAATTCTCTATTGAGATTTCCCTTGGATGTGATATAATAATTAAGTGGAAACAAAATTTACGAGTTCAAAATTGCAAACATTATTAAGCGTAATGGTGCCATCTATTTTTAGAATCATTTTTGTTTACTTAATCCGTCCCTTATTTTCATGTATGGTTGACTAAAATCGCCATTATTATGAAAAGGTTATGTAATTTAAGAGTTTTTCCTTTCCTTAGATTTATTGTCATGCATAGCAGCTGTCATCGCTTCGTCATTCAACAGTCCATCAAACGTTTGATCAGATGAACACGAATAATCGTAAATAATTGTTTCTATATTACTTTTTTATGCCCTAAGTAATATTTTTTAAAAATCAGATCAACTTAATTTTCAATTTTCTAATTTTACTGAAATAAAGTGTCAGAAATCTTTTGAAATATTTTTAAAATAGATGCATTTTTATTTGCTTGCATTTTTTTAAATTAAGAAAATGGCCGCTTTTAAGAAAATTTTAAGAAATCAAAATTAAATATGGCATTCCAAGCTATATAATTTCTATTTGAAATACACCAGAATTTTTTACTTAATAGAAATAATAAATTTATTCATTATACTCATAATGGTATCTAAAATGAAATCTTCAAGAATGTTTTTGCATTTTAAAACTTTAATTTTAAACTTAGGTATTGAAAATTTATGCCGAAATATTGGAGGTACAAATTATCTTTCTGCTAGTTATGATTTTTTTATCTTTCTTCTTTTCTATTATTTTATCTTTTCCAACGTTTGAATTCGTTATCTCTCTTCATTTTCTTTTTTCTTTTTCTTTTTTCCTTTTATATATTTTTCAGTTTAAAAATTGACATTTGGATTTTCACGGTGAAATATTCGCTACACGACACGACCGTCTAGCAAACCAATCTTACATACACGCACTGTTATTTGACCTCCCATCCAACTCAATTCATTGACTGACCTTGTTTTTATTTCTTCATTTTTAAGTATTTATCTATTTGTTTTAAAGTCTCCTTATCTATATATTACAAAATAAATTAGCCATATTTTACTGCCTGATGATGGTTTTTAACACGGAAAATTTATAGCTATCAAATTGCAGTGTGCCATTATCATTATATTAATAATCAGCATATATTTATTCACTACTTTTGTAGTGAGCACTTTTTAAAGTAAATATCGTATTGTGAAATATACTTCCATTAGTAACCATTACTCATATTATATATATATATATATATATATATATATATATATATATATATATATATATATATAAATTTATATATATATATATATATATATATATATATATAAGGAAAAAGTATGACAATGTAAACATTTTTCGTCTGACGTGTTTCGTCCTTGTGAACTTCACTGGGAAAGGTTTATGTTTACAATGAAGCGACTACACATGTTCACGAGCGAAAAATAGACGCTAAGAATTTTAAATTTAAAAGTAAAAGAGTAAAAGATTTCAGCCATTCTCAGTAGTGTTGTATTAGGTGTAGTAGTTCTCCATGTGTTTTAGTATATAGTAATTTTAGTGTGTGAACTTTCTTTTCGAAAAGTGACTGTTTGGAGTAATGACGTGCCGTGCGTGACCTGGTTGACGTGTGCGTCAGTTTTTTAAAAAACTCTTAACACGCCATTTCTGACATGGAATAGTTTCATATTGATAGAAGAGGGAACAACAAGTAATCAACAGAGCTTCTCTAATAATAAGATCTCAAAGGTTATGAGACTTAAAAATGAATTTTGTTATCAACTCGACTTTTCCGTAGAGATTCTGTTAAAATATGGTTTAATAAATGCATTTAATCGTGCTGTGATTTGACAGGTGACTTGAAATGTGTCTACTTATTAAGCTTATTAAGTATGTTCGATATAGATAATTCATTTGTGACAAGAAACACAGTCTTGTACTGAGCATTAAAATTGGTACACTATATTGGTCATCGCTACTTTTGATTTGGTGAGGTTATTTTGCTTAGTAACTTCGAGGTTAGTTGTCCTCCATTTCTGTAATACATTAAAAACTTTAAATATTTTTTAGGGTTTGTAACAGAAATAGTGTGTTAAATAATTTCCCTAATGACAAATTCGTCTTGCTTATAATTAATGCGCATCTTGTCCAATAAAATATGTTGTTGTTTGTTGTGTTTTATTTCTATTACTGGTGTCGTGTCTTATGCAAATATAATTTTTTTTCTGTCAATTATGTAGTTGGAAAAATTATTGTTGACTAGTGTTTGTTTTATGTGGTTCAGTTTGCTTAGAAATATTCTTTGTGAAAAGGAATTTTGTTCTGATCTATTTAGGAAGTTTGTTATCACTGCTATTTTATAACTTTCAGTATTATTCCAGCAAATATCTGAAACATAAAAATAGAAAAAGTACACAAAATCGGATTAGAATTGCTGAAAACAGATTTTAAAGATCTAGAATAAATTTAGTGATTCTGGATTCCGATTAGACAGAAAAAAATTGAACTTTCATTGACCCGTGTCATATTTCTTGCCGACAAATAAATCAGTTCGCGTTCGGAGCTTATCGTGTGACCGAATTGACTACTTATTCACGATCCTGGTCGCTCACAGACAAGAGAGAACATAGAGCAACGAATCACAATGTAGGAGATTTCTCGGGTCGTCGTTTGGACACAAATTTCTCGGTGACCGGCATTCGCCTTCTTTCACTTTCTCTATCGTGCTTCTTTCTTTATCTCTCTTTCTTCTTCTTCACCTACTCACCGTCCACAAAAAGAAAGAGAGGAACAAAAACGTAACGACTACCTGATGGTACACACAGCGAAACATAGAATTTTTTCTGCACAAATTTTGCTGCAACAAACGAACTCTAAATTCTTTAAACTCTAACTTTCTCTTAGAAGATTTTCACGGTTTAATAATTTCATACATACAAATTGGATGTTATTCTGCTCGATAAATAAATATTCACTTATTTATACAAACGAGACAGTTTTATCTTTTTAACCTTCTGATAATTTTAAATTATGGGGAGTTCGATTATGTTTGGAACAAGGCAAATTTAAACAAACATAATATGGTCTCTACATATTTGGTGACCCCGATATATAACACGCAGAGAATTTCTGATCTGTGCATAACAATGACAATCTGACGCAAAGAACATGCAAATCAACCTACTTCTCACTACAAGGTATAGTACACTCTACCACCTTTCCATAAAAGGGCGACTATGCACAGAACACAGAACCAAACTTTCAGATATTTCAAACATCTCTACATAATGGTTACCACGCAAAAAATGCACAGTTAAATTTTCAGATATCTACATGTTAGCCTTCCCGCAGACAATGGCGCACCACATAGAATTATTTCACCAAACGTAAAAATGCGACTTTCGCTCAACAAGTATGAAACAGCTTATTTTTTTCATTAATGCCGTCCACAGTTCAAAAATTTACGCGAACCACACGAGAGAATACAAACAACTCACAGAATAAATAAACTGCTTTCTCATACCAGGCAGCAAAACTATCGTCTCTGTCAGGCTTTCCAGAAAAGGTTGGGATATAACGTCAGTTCACTCACGTTTTCAAAGTTTAACAAGAACGACTAAGACATCTGCAAGCACTATTTATTGATACTGGAGATAGCTGCACTTTCAAGGCATACCAACAATCAATCCAGATAACTTATAAAGTGTTTGTCAAACATGCGTTGACACTTGGTATCAATTTCACCAGCATCAGCTCAACAACTTTGCAAATGAAAGCTTTTCCGAGGTGTTAATGTTTACTATCACCAAGTTAATTCCAACATACCAAAACAAACAGGCTTTTCAAACAAAAATCAACCCAACGTGGAGCACTGGAAAAAAGTCAGATTTTACAGCCATATCAACCGCTGGACTCTACCGAATTTTTTTCCAGAACATGCTACATTCTGACCCACTAGAAAATAAATGACACTCTGATGACAGAGCACTTAAAATAAGTACATTTTTGTCGATATGTTTAAATATATTTCAAAAAGTGCTACGTTCTGATCAACTAGAAAATAAATAGCACCCTGATGACGCAGTACTTCAAATAAGTACATTTTCTACTGAATATCTAGTCACTCACATCTCAACTACAACATTTTACTCTTTTACTTTTCAGCCTCCGAGATAGAGCGCAGAACTTTCTAATGAAACCCATACAATCTAGTAACAATTAATGACTTCATATACTACATACAAGCCTCAACACAAAAAAGGATCCCTTTCATGGACAACGAATGATCACGACAATGTCGACCCGAGATAAACAAATAAAAGATAGTAAAAAACAAGAACAAATCTACCCTTTGTTTCGTGCTTTACACGAGCTTGACTACTTGGATATGTACGAACGTGCATGAGCATATATTAGATATTGAAAAATCTTTTCAATACTTGTCAATCTGCGGGGGAGAGGGATTTAAAGTATACGTATCCTATGTTATCCCACCAAATACCCAAAACCAAAATGTAGAAAACGCGCACAGGCAAAATCGGATCAGAATCGCTGAAAACAAATTTTGAAAATTCAAAATAAATTTAGTTTTCTGGATTCCGGTTGGATAGAAAAAAACAAATTGAACTTTCAATGACTTGTGTCATTTTTCTTGCTGCCAAATAAATAAGTTTGTGTTCGGAGCTGATCAGGTGACTGAGTTGACTACTTATTGAGGTTCTCGGTCGGTCACAGACCAGTGAGTAGAAAACAGAGTCACAATGTAGCAGAAGATTTCTCAAGCTACCATTCAGACACAAATGTCCCAACGACCCGCATTAGCACCTCCTCACAGATAGATAGATAGATAGATAGATAGATAGATAGATAGATAGATAGATAGATAGAATCAGCATAAAATTCAATCAAATATGAATATTTTGTTCTTTTAGCATGGAAGATATGTCAAATCAAATACTTCTTCTCTACGCAAGATTTCATTGGATGTGTATCAAACAATTCTCTCTCAAAAGAACAGTTTTCTTGACAAATCATCTTCGTTCCTCTTTTCACTGCCATGTAAAATCTAATCCTAAATAATCTCTTGAAGCATCTTTAAACTATTTCACCATTAATGTGTCTACTAAGAATCCTTTATATGAATCCATGCTTAAAGCTAATCAATTCGCCTGCCTTTTCTCCATGATTCCATGCATTCAACGCTAATTATTCTTTTTATCTCCAAGAAATGGCGTGCGCTGCTCTCGTGTTCCTCGTAATCTGAAGCACGCTTGAACGATTTACTGATAAGCGTTACTGAACCAAATCCTAAAATTTCTGTCAATGTCTCTGCTGTTTTCTAAAATAATGTGACGTAAAGACCAGGTTTACTGATCCAAAAAAGATTGAGGCTGAGTTCAACAAGATACACTCTGTTCATTTATCCTCACATTTAGAAATGCTCTGATTCAAGCAAATGAACCGCGATTATCATACATTTGACTTTTATTTTTACATGAATAGCTATTAAAGTTGATTCTCTATCCTCTGAATATTTAGCATAATAGAGTTTAAGATATACGTTTCCAACTCGAGACAGAGAATACATTTTTCTCACATAACCCATGTGACCCAGGAATGATTAACCGAGAATATTCACGATCATTATACCCCAAATTGTTACCTCCTTTCGAAAATACCAAGCTAGGAATCGACATAAATGATATATTGGAGGGGGTTTCGTTATGTCTAACGGGAATGTGGACGACATGATTCGAACAAATCTTTAGTTCGAAACCGTTTCAAGCTTTTATTGTATTAACTTTTTTTCTCCATTCAAATTTCGTGTATATATTAAATAGCTTCCCTTTTTAGTTGAAAAACAAAACAGCATAGTATGTTGTTAGAAGTCTTCAAACTTAATAAAATCAAAGTTTTGTCGTAAAAATGTTTATATCATTATTAAACAGAAAAAACAAAGTATTTTTGTTAATTCTTTTAATCCTTTCTGGCATGTTCAGTTAAAAATCTTATTTTTTGCGTCAACGGTCTATGTAGTATTTCTGATTAATGGTTTTGCCTTTTTTTCGGTGAAAAACACATTTATTTAGAAATTCTTGCAAAAATTAAATAATTGTCAAACTTTCAAGACATTCACAAATGAATGAAATTATTTAAGTTTTTTTAAGAACATCTTTAAAAAGTAAAAAATGAACTAAAGTGAAAATTCTTTTGTGCATATATTACCTCCCTTACTTATTTAATTTCATGAAATTTCAAGAAATTAAATTTACACTCTAAAACAAAGCAGAACTCCATGAAGAATATAAATCATCAATTTATTTTCAAATTACTACTTATTTCCCGAAAATTAATTAGAAAGGCTTTTAACTGCTTTCATAAATAAAATATATGAAGGACACTATTATCTTAAAAAAGGTTTTTCATGAATAAGGAATTTTTATAAGAACTGTTTTCATATAAAACAAATGAATTTAAAAAATTATTACGTTTGAAATCTTTTAAAATACTTCATTATTTTCCTCAGCTTAGGTGATTTTGTTATTTAGTGAAAGCTATATTTACTTATTAAAAATGGAAACGTTTAATACAAGTTTTTAAGAATCATTTTAATTTTTTTATGTATATAAGAGATTATATAATGTTCCCCTTTTTTTAAAGTAAGGCCGAGTATACACAACATTATCAAAAATAAGACCCATCACTATAGTAAATTTAAAGTTAACATTCTAAGAATTAGATTACGGAGAATATTTTCCAAGATTTTAAAGATTACTGAGTACTTAAAAAAGGGGATCACCCGTCATTTTTTTAAATTATGTTTCAACAGAGAAAGTATATTTAGAAATCTGTCAACACTTTTCCTTTCAGTAATCTTGATGTGATTGAAGGGTGGTGAGATCATAATAATCACCGCTACTGTTTGCTTTAAAATTAATATCTTTGTTATTTTAAACATTTTTTTAAATTGGATTAATTATACTTTAAATCAACTAACATTCAACAAATAAAGTTTTTAAAAGTATATTTTATTTATGGAAGATTTTAAAACTGACAATAAACATTTGTTTACAAATGTGGGAAAATATGTGAAAATGGCCGATTTAAGTTGAAAGCAACTACAAATATTCGATTCCAATATCAATATAATTCCTATCTGAAATACACCAGAGTATTTTGCTTACTGTAAATAGTACATTTAATGCTTTTTCATTTTTTTAAAATCTATCTTATACCTTATGTATCGAAAGTTAGTGGAGGTATATTGTTAAATATATTGCTTGATTGCGTAACACCGTTTTGCCTTATATTAGCATATACCTTGTTTTAGCTCATTCAGCATTAATTTATTCTAGGAAAACTCGTATGCATTACACAGATTGTTATTGAATGTTTTATTTCTGCACTTTAAACATTTCAATCCATGCCAATTCACACACAGTGATAAGAAAGGTAATATAGGCACGCATGAAAATAATGAAACATCTTATGATGCATATATTTCTATAGAAATATGAACATCAGGTATATATATGTACACAAACAAACACACACAGACACACAGACAGACATACAGATACACACACACACACACACACACACACACACACACACACACACACACACACACACATATATATATATATATATATATATATATATATATATATATATATAGCGGATTTTCATATTTCTTGATTTAGAATTTTTATATATAGAAAAATTATCAAATATATATTTTCTTCAAAGGATGATTTTAATATAGGAATATGAAACTCAACTACAATTACTTCAGATTTTGATTTTCTATATAAAAATATAAAAATAAGCGATACTTTGTCATTTTTTAATATAAAAAATATGAAATTCTTCTAATATAAAAAAAGATCTGAATAAACATTTCTTTTAGATTTTGAATTTTTTAAAAATACAAATCTATTAATCTACTAAAGTTTATTCAGGTTTTAAATTTATCTTTTGACATTTTATATATGAATATGAAAATCAAGTATTTTTCTTTTAGAATTTTTATTTTTGTATAGAAATATTAAAAATATTTCATTTTCTTCAGATTTTGAAGTTATGTAAAAATAAGAAAATCAGCAATATTTCGTCAGATCATGATATTGTTATAGAAGTATGTTAAAATGCTTCAAATTCTTCAAATTTTCACTTTATGTAGAAATATAATATTCAACTATTTACCTCAGTTTACACACCTTTTTTATATACAGGCTTTTGTATATAGAAATGTGGAAAAATAATTAATTTAATGATATTTTTATATCGTAATATCAAAATAAATCATATTTTCTTAATTTTAATCATTTTAAATAGAAAAATACAAAAATGATTTCTTTTCTACAGATTTGGATGTTCTATATAATTATATGCTAATAAGTAACATTTTGTTTAGATTTTGAATTTTCTATCAAATGTTTCATTTTCTTCAGATGTTGATTATTATGTAGATAACTATAAAAATCTACTATATTGTCTTCAGATTTTTCTTTTCTTACATAGAAATTTGCAAGAATGCTTCATTATTTAAACTTTTATTTATATAGAATATGAAAATACGCTAGGCTTTCTACAGTTTTGATTTTATATATCATTATGCAAAGGTATTACATATATAGATTGATCTTTTATATAGAAAAATATGAAAGAGACTTATTTTCAGATTTTTTAGTTTTATATATAGATATGCAGTTAAGTTTAATTTTGAACAGATTTGGCTTTTTATCTAGAAATATGAAAATCACCAATATATATTTTGGTTTTCACATTTTCATTTAAAAATAATCAAATATGCTTAATTTTCTTCAAAATTTGATTTTTTTTACTATAGAAAGATAAAACACCAGAAATTTTGCCATTTTTAATATAGAAATATTTAAAAAACATCATTTTATTCATTTATGTTATTAATTTTCAAAAATTCTTTTTCTTAAGATTTTCATTTTTTTCATATAAAAATAGAAAAATCAGTTGCATTTTATATAGAATTATGCAAAAATAATTAATTTTTAGAAAGTTTGATTTTTATATGTAGAATATGATTTTTTCATATATAAAATTTGCAAAAATGTTAATTTGTTTTTTCATAGAAATATGGACATCAGCAACAGTTTTACATTTTATATCAAATTATGCAAAAATAATTCATTTTCATCAGATTTTGATTTCCGTATGTGGAAATACAAAACTGCTGCTATATTTTCTTCAAATATTAATTATATAATATGGACATAAGCAAAGATTTTTCATTTTCATATTTCACATTTCCAGATAAAATATGAAAATGATTACTCATAGAATTCTGCAAAAATGCATCATTTTTTCAAATTCGGCTTTTTTATAGCAATATGAAAATCACCTATATATATTCTTTGGAATTACACGATTTTTAAAATTTTTATTTAGTTTTTTTTTTGTAAAATGCTTCAATTTACTCAGATTTAAACGATTCCTATATATAAATAAGGAAATCATTTATATTTTCCTCAAATTTAGCTATTTTCAAAATGTTTCATTTTCTCCAAATTTTTATTTTGTCATATAGATATATGAAAAGGTGTAATATTTCTTTTATCTTTGTAAATAGAAACATACATCATTTACCTCAAATATGGTGTTTTTATATAGAAATATGAAAATCAGCTCGGCTTTTTTTTTCAGATTTTAAATATTTAACTTCAAATACGCATTTCTTTATTTTCTTTAGATTTTTATATAAAAATATACAAAAACGCCTCATTTCTGTTACATTTTGTTGTTCATATAATAACCATATATATTTTCAGCCGAATTTAATTTTTCTCTATAGAAATATGCAGAAATACAACATTTTCTCCAGATTTGAAATTTTTTATGCACAAATAAGAATAAGATTTTAACT
Source organism: Ascarosepion bandense (assembly GCA_037127315.1). Taxonomy (NCBI): domain Eukaryota; kingdom Metazoa; phylum Mollusca; class Cephalopoda; order Sepiida; family Sepiidae; genus Ascarosepion; species Ascarosepion bandense. Next base: position 543,026 of record JBBBDQ010002413.1, read on the forward strand.
TATATAGATATATGCAAAAAGGCAGCATTTTCTCTAGATTGTAATTTTTCACATAGAAATATGAACATCAACAATGTTTTCTTCAGATTTTGACATTTTGTATGGCATTTGTATTTTCTTCATGAAGAAATATGCAAAAATGCTTAGTTTTCTTCAGATTGAGTTATTATATATAAAATTATGAAAATCTGCTACATTTTCTTCAGATTTCTACTTTTTTTGGATAGACATCCGAAAATCAGCTATAAGTTATTCAATTTTTGGCGTATATGCAAAAATGCTTCATTTTCTTTAAATTTGTTTTCTTTATACAATTTATTCACTGTTTATTTCTTTTCATATAGAAATATCTCGTAATGTTTAATTTTTTCAAACGTTGACTTTTTATATAGAAATATGAAATATGAAAGTTTAATTTTCTTCAAATTCATGCTTTTAAATATAGATACATACACACACACAAATATGTTTCATTTTCTTTTAATTTTACTTTTTATAAAGGAATATGAAAATCAGCCATATCTCTTTAAATTTCTTCCACATTTCGATCTTTATATATAATTATTTTTTCAGGTTATTAATTTTTATATAAAAATATGCAAACATTCGTTTTTATGTTTTCGTTTTTCATACAGAAGCAAAGCGACTATATATATATATATATATATATATATATATATATTTCAACTTTTTTTCTGTATAGACCTATGCAGAAGTTGATTCATTTAATCCATCTATAAATTTTTTAACTAAATATGAAAATCGGAATTTTCTTTAGTTTTGCCTTTTCACTCCTGATCAAAAATTTAAAACCACTTAAAAATCTTTAAAAATAATTTTTTTTTACAGATAGATTTTAAACTCCTACCACTTAAGGTTACTAATACTACAATCTAAAAATCACTGCGTAAAGGTGCTTCCATGCCTAAAGCAATCAAACTTACCAAAGTTGAGCGTTCTCAAATTCTAGAATTCCATAATCAAGCTTAGTCACAGCGGGCGATCACAGCTAAGGTAAATCGCAGTAAAACTGTGATTTGCAACTTTCTAAAGAACAGTGATAATTATGGAAAAGCAAAATCCTCTGGTAGGCCCCCAAAGAATTCTCCTGCATTGAGTAAGAGAATAAGACGGGTTGTTATGAAAGAGGCGGTACTTTCTTCTAGTCAAATTAAGGCAGTCACAGATGCTGATTGCAGTCCCGTAACCATCAGACGACACTTACGACAAAAAGGCATGGTAAATAAAAAGCGTAAACAAATTCCTCAGCTGCTTCCACGTTACAAGGTGAACTACTTAAAGTTTGGTTGTGAATACCAAACATGGGACGTTGAGAAGTGGAAGAAAGTCCTGTTTTCTGATGAGAAAAAATTCAATCTAGATGGTCCTGATGGCTTCCAGCGCTATTGGCATAACAAAAATATGCCTCCTGAAATTTTCTCCACACGTCATAGTGGTAGAGAGTCCCTAATGGTACGGGGTGCCTTTTCTTACAGAGGGACGATGGAGCTCCAGGTGGTGCAGGGTTGTCAAACAGCGGCTGGTTATGTTAGCATGCTACAAAAAGCATCATTTATGATAGAGGACTATTGTTTGTGTGTGGATGGATGGTTATTCCAACAAAATAATGCTGCAATCCACGCTGCAAGACGGACCTTGACCTTTCTACAAGAAAATGAGGTCCATCTCTTGAGACATCCTGCATGCTCACCAGACTTGAACCCAACTGAAAATGTTTAAGGATGGATGACAAGAGATGTTTAGCGAAATGGCAAACAATATTCAACAAAAATGAACTTCGTGAAGCCATCTTCAAAAGCTGGAGCAACATCCCCCGCACCTTAATGGAAACGCTTATTTCTAGCATGCCCGACAGAATTTTTGAAATCATCAAAAGCAGTGGAGGTAGAACTCATTATTAAATTTAGTTGTTGAATATTTTCATACACTTTTTGTACAATTTCGTAGATATTTTGTCTCTGGTCTTATAATTATCATTATGTGTAAATCGCCTCATTTTATAAAAATGTAAATTTCTAAATAAAATGTTTGGAATATAGCTTTTTGTTTGCATAACCTTTTAGATTGTAGTATTGGTAACCTTAAGTGGGAGGAGTTTAAAATTTATCCGTAAAAAAATATTTCTTTTTAAAGATTTTTAAGTGGTCTTAAAATTTTGATCAGGAGTGTATATGAATATACAAATTCTCTTCACGTTTTATCATTTAACATGAAAATTAGCTTTATGTTCTGAAGATTTATAATGATAAATCTTCAGAACATAAAGCTAATTTTATATAGAACATAAAGCTAATTTTATATAGAAACAGAAAAATTATAGATTTTCTTCGAATTTGGAATTTCTTCAAACAGAAATAAAATAATTAGCCATATTTATATGTTTATGTAAATACTTCATTTCCTTAAGATGTGTCATTTTATATAGAAATCTGAAAAATCAGTTTTAGTTTCTCCACATTCTGTTTTTATTCATATAGAAATTTGAAAATCCGCCATATTTTCTGAACTCTTTTACTTTTTACATAGAAATAAGAAAAACACTTCATTTTTATTTTTGGCATTTCTATATAGATATATGAAAACCATCTACGTTTTTATCAGATTTTAATTTGTTATGGAAAAAGATTTAGCTTTTCATATAAAAATATGAAAATCACCTACATTTTCTTCATATTCTTACTATTTATATATTTTTAATTAGTTTATATAAAGTGTCGAAATCATCTGTATTTTCTTTAGATTTCATTATGGGCCACGAGATTTTGCTCTTACCCTTTGCTCTTCTGCTACTGCAAAGAAGAATTGCTGCTTAAATATAGTTTCGAAGAGTTCAATGTGTTATATGGGTAAGTATATTAATATATACTTACCCATATTACACCCATATACTTACTCATATATTTTCAAATTACTATATGGTAGCATATAGCAATTTGAAAATTAGATATATTTACTTTCTATTTTAGCTTTTTCATAAAATCTATAATTTATTTTCAAAAAAAGCTTTATTTTCTGCAGATTTTTATTTTTTATATAGATCATTCTATTTTCAATTACGAATAATCATCTTTATTTTTTCAGATTTTGCTTTCCTGTTATAGGAAAATGCAAAAATGCTTCGTTTTCAACAGATTGAATTTTTATATAGAAATATAAAATATGTTTCCTTCAGATTTTGCATTTTTTATGTAGAAATATGCAAAATTGTTTCATTTTCTTCTGATTTAAATATTCTTTATATAATAATGTGAAAGAACTATATTTTTCATCAAATATTTATTTGTTATATACAACTATTTGTGTATCAGCTATATTTTTTCTTATTGTGCCCATTTTTTATATAAATATGACAATAATCTATATTTTTCATAGATTCTGCCTTTTTATATAGAAATACGCAAAATGCTTTATATAGAAATATGAAAATCATATATAGTTTGTTCATATTTTACTTTTTATACAAAAATACGCAGAAGAGAATATTCTCTGCAAATTTTGATATTTTTATGAAATTTAGCTGTATTTTCTTCAAATTTTGACATTTTATATATAAGTATTCAAAACGTAACGTTTTCCACATTTTTGTCTTTTCATATATAGAAATATGAAAAACAGGTATATTTTACAGATTTTGCCTTTTATATAAAAATATGCAAAATAGTTTTATTTTCCTCAGAGTTTAATTTATTTATATATAAATATGAAAATCTGCAATAATATCATCATTATATCATTTAGAAATATGAAAATTCTTCTTTTTCTTCATATTTTGACTTCATATAGAAATATTAAAATATGAAATTTTGAATGTTGTATACCCATTACAGATTATACTTATTTACGATTTTGACTTTAATATATAGAAATTTGGGTATCAGCTATATGTTTGAAACTTGGCCTTTTTGAATACTAAAAAAATAACTGTATTATAATAGTACGTTTAAATCTCGTTTCGACTTAGCAGTGGTTTCGCTGTTTGAAGGAATTTTTAAGGATAGAAGTGGTGTAGTATCAGTCATTCTTTCTTTCTTTCCCTCTCTCTCTCTCTCTCTCTCTCTCTCTCTCTCTCTCGACTTCAACTAACCCAAGATGGCGGGCCACTACGAAAATATTCTGTGAAAATTACAGAACGGAATCCTACTTCGGTATTTCTGCTCAACTTTATCAGTCTGTCTTACCTTCTTGGTATGTTGATTTGCAATTTTTATTTCATTTTAATTTCTGTCTTTAATTTTTGTCTTTAATTTCTGTCTTTAATTTTCCTGAATTTTTTTTAACAGGGGTAGTATTTTGCTATTGTAAATAATTTTTACGTTTAAATCTCGTTTCGACTTATATTAAGTTAAAACTTAAATTTTTATTATTATAATTATGATTGGAGTAGATAGCACCCTCCCACACCAGGTTTTACACTCCACCCCCTTCTACTGAGCAAGAGTGGAGGTGATCGCCTTGTTTCTTATTTAGGAAGGGGTTTCCGGTACACTCTCCTTCGACTTCGGTCGTGGTTATCCCTTGTTCCCTGTTTAGGATGTAGTTCCCGGCTTTCACTTGTCCAATCTTTTCACTTTTCCTTATTTTTTATCCATTGGAGTAGATAGACTGAACTATTGCCCGGTTAACACTCCACCCACGTCTATTGAACAGGTGTAGAGGCTCATCCCTTGTTCCCTGTTTAGGATGTGGTTTCCGGTTTTCTCTTTTCCAATCTTTTCACTTTTCCTTATTTTTTTTTCAATTGAAGTAGATAGACTGAACTATCGCCCGGTTTACACGCTACCCACGTCTATTGAACAGGTGTAGAGGATCATCCCTTGTTCCCTGTTTAGGATGTGGTTTCCGGCTTTCTCTTTTCCAATCGTTTCACTTTTCCTTTATTTTTTATTTTTTTCAATTGGAGTAGATAGACTGAACTATTGCCCGGTTCACACACCACCCACGTCTATTGAACAGGTATAGAAGCTCATCCCTTTTTCCCTGTTTAGGATGTGGTTTCCGGTTTTATCTTTTCCAATCTTTTCACTCTTACGTAGCCCCCTGCACACCAGTGGCCTTACCGCCTTGCCCGGGGTGATATGATTAAAAAAAAAGTGTCCGCATGAAGAATAGAAAAATATGCAGATAAACTATAGCCCTTCTTCTTTACACTTTTATCGAATTATGTAGACCTTTATATTGATATCATCTATAAGAATATGAATCTTTCTACTATTCTCAGTAACCATGACATCTAACATTGCTGGCTTCAACATTTTTTATGCACTAAGGAAAGTCCTAATCTTATAAATGAAAACGTCTGCGTCTTACATTTCAACTTTTTCCAATAACAAACCAGAAAATATGATATTTGACTCCCCGTAACAAACAAGTAGTTGAACGAATATTCACTATTGTTTAATGATAGAGTTATCATCACTATAAGAAGTAACAAATCTGTTTTATTGATAACAGGGTCCACACATACACTACTAGATACATCATTGGTATCATATGAAGGACACAAAGCCATGGCATGAGATTTACAAAGGCATAGGGTTCTTTGAAAAACGTTTTTATATCCATAAAAGTCTGCACTAGAATGCTAAGAATTGGCGCAAAGTCCACAAAAGCCCATTTTCTTACATCTAGCAAAACTGTCTTTTAGAGAGGAATATCTTTACATAGATAAGAAGAATGTCCCTCTTTATTACAAACATTGCCATTTATATTTATGACCCTTTATATTCATGTTAAAATTTTCCAGAGAGGAGTAATTATCCCATACCTTCATTAAGTTTCTACTTAAATCTATACAGTTTGGAATGCTTTCCAACAACCTGGCCAACATACGCAAGGAATTAAGGCCATGTTTTTCATTAATAATGAATTCGCCATCTAGAAATTCATATTTGAATATCCAGATTGAAACTTCTTAATTTCGTTCACTGATATATAAATGCTGAAATACTTATGCAGCATAATTAGAAATATAGCCCTTCAGATACTAACAAATGTTTGCATAGAAATAGGCAAGAATATATCATTGACTTTTGATGTTTTGAAATAGAAAGCTTTAAATCATCTGTTTTATTCAGTTTTGAAAACTTTATGTAGAAATATGTAGAAATACCTTATTTTCTACAGATATAACAATTTTATGTAGACGCATGATAGTGATATAATTTTATTCTGATTTTGACTTTTTATATAGATATATGAGAAAATGCTTTTAGGAATATGAAAATCAGCTAAGTTTATTCCAGATCTTCATATTTTCATGCATATTAACAAAATAAATATAAATCATTTACATGTAAAATGTGCAAATATCCATCATTGTCTAATGATTTTGAAAGTGTAAAATATGAATCGTTAAATCTGCTATTTTAATCAACTTTAAAAATTTGTACATTGAAATATGAAAGAATGCTTCATTTTTTTCAGATTAGGCACTTTTATGTGGAAATATAAAAATTAGCGATATGTTGATTTCAATATTAGAAAATTAAGTATTTTTGCATATGTTTATGTAAAAACATAAACATATGCAAAAATACTTAATTTTCTAAATTTTTTTCGATTTTTATGAAAAATATGAAAACAAGCAACATTTAACTAGATTTAGAAATTTTAATTATATTGATATGCTAAGTTACATTTCCTTCATAATTTGATTTTTTTAAATAGAAATATGCAAAAATGCACCGTTGTGAAATGATCTTAATTTTTTTGAAATGAGAACCATGAAATATTTTGTATTTCATTCAGATAATTCATTTTTTATATAACACTATGAAGAAATGCTCCATATTCTACGATTTGGTACTTTTTATGTAGAAATAAGAAAGATATCGATGCTTTCATGCCGATTCCCTTTTTTATGTAGAAATATATTTCATATTCTATAAATTTGACTTTTTTACGTAGTAATATGATCATCAGAAATATGTATTCCAGATTTTTGATATGCTAAAATGAATTATTGTTAAATTATTTTAAAGTTTTGAAATCGAAAATAATAAATCTGCTGTTTTAGTCTTTTTTAATAGAAATAGGATGACCAGCAATAATTAAGATGTTGATACTTTATAGAATTTGGAAAAGAGGCAGCGTTTTCTTCAAATTTAGTATACAGAAATATGATATTTTTGTTATCTTTAGATTTTCATTATTTTTATATAAAATTCAAAATCACAATATTCGTCGAATTCAGGCTTTTTTGTAAAGAAACGTTTTATCAGCAATGTTTCCGTTCAAATTTAAGCTTTTTTTCATATAGAAATATTAAAATCAGAAACTTTTTCTTCAGATTTTGACTTTCTTATATCGAAATATTAAAAACAACAACAGTTTATTCCAATATTAAATTTTTCATATAGAAATGTTACAATCAGCAATTTTTGCGTCCAATTTTGACATTCTTATAGAGAAATATTAAGATCAACAAAGTTTTCTTCCGATTTTGACATTCTTATATTGAAATATTAAAATTAGCAGCGTTTCTGTCTAATTTTGATTTTTTAAAATCAGCAATGTTCCTGTCTAATTTTAATATTTCTTATGTAGAAATATTAAAACTAGTAACGTTTCCAACCAATTTTGACTTTGTTATATAAAAATGTTAAAATTAGCAACATTTTCGTCCGATCTCGACTTTTATGTAAAAAATTACTAAAATCAGTCTCGATTAATTCTAATATTGACTTTCCTGTATAGAAATATTATAATCAGCAATGTTTCCGTCCAATTTAGGTTTTCTTATATATACATTTTAAAACCAGCAATTTTGTTCCGATTTTTTTTTATAAGCGTTTCACCCCAAGCAAGGCATGTCACTGCCATTACTGCGCAGGAGGCTACATAGAGTGGAGAAAGGATGATTAAATATAGGAAATAACAGAGGGTGGGTGATAGGCGGGTAAGGATACCGAGAATGAGGGTTGGGTAGATGAGAGTGTTCTGAGAATAATTGGGAGTTAGTATGATAGGAAGTGTCTATTGACCCTACATTTAAACACCTGGAGATTGTAGCTGCCGGGAAAGCAGACTTGTGGAAGGGAGTTCCACAGGCGGGTAGCGCGAGAAAAGAAGCTGTTGAAATAGAATTTACGGTTACATCTTATTTGTTTAACTGTAAAAGGGTGGGACGTAGTTGCTAATCTAGTATCTCGTGTAAATTCGTGATCTAAGCTCATCGGAGCAGAAGCCATGAAAGTACTTGTAGAAGAGGCACAGGGAAGCCACATCACGCCGGTGAGAGAGCGGTTGCAGCCGGTTTGCCAAGTCAGTAATAACCACGTTACAGATCCTCCTTTGTATTTTGTCAAGAAGCCCAAGGAGAGCAGCAGGGGCACCCGACCAGATATGGCAGCAATATTCAATACACGGGCGGATGATAGATTTGTATATGTGCAGAATAGATTCAGGTGGAAAAAACTTCCGGGCCCTGCACAGAGAACCGACTTTCATAGCCGCAGATTTGGCAATGGATTCGATATAGTCATTCCATTTGAGGTCCGCCGAAAGTGTAAGGCCAAGGAGGCGTAGTATTTTACTCTCTGGGAGGCTAGCTTGTCCCATGCTAATGGGAGGTAGATGCGATTGTCTATGGTGGTTAGTTGATAACAGCTTCGTTTTAGATGCATTGAAATTTACAAGCCATTTCCTACCCCAGGCCACTACGGATTGGAGGTCCTTTTCAAGTACGGCAGCGAGGTTCACTTTGTTGTCCACACCTGGTTTTTGATCGATGCGAGAGTAGATTGTTGTGTCATCGGCATACATGCCAGCTTGGGATCTAATGGCGTCAGGGAGATCATTAATGTAGATCAGAAAGAGCGTGGGACCGAGGACTTTGACTTCGTTGATAAATTTATGACAATTCCTTTTCTTCAGATTTTAATTATATCATTTATATTTGCGTTTCTTTTCTGTATTTATTCAAATATCATGTAACTTTCCTTCAGATTTTAATTTTTATGTAGAAATATATGAAAACTTTAAAAAATCCTAGAATTTTTTTTGTATCTGTGGAAATCAGACTAGTTTAATTCAGGTCTTGCCTTTTTACTCAGAAATATTAAAATCATTTACGTTTCCTTAAGCTTTCGGATTTTGATAGATACTATATGAAAATCATCCACATTTTCTCCTATTTTTACTTTTTTCTATAGAAATAGGTGAAAATAATTCTATGCCGTCAGATTTTGTTTTACATAGAAATATGAAAATCATTTACGGTCACTTCAATTATAGCTTTTTATAGAAATTATGAAACTTAATTACGTTCACATCAGATTTATTCGCATTATTTATGAATAGAAAATTAGGTACCTCATAAGATTTTACTTCATTTATATTGAGATATCAAAATCGGCTAAATTTCCTTTAAATTTTTATTATTAATAAAATTATTAAAATCTAATACATTTTTTATATTTTGACATTTTTATATAGAATATGATAAGGAATTTTATTTACTTCAGATTGCAGCGTTTTGTTTTATGAAAATCAGTTACGCTTTTATTTTTCCTTTTTTCATATATTCAGCGAGAGATTTCTCCTACTAAAGTGGAAAGCAGTTTTAGAACCTGCTGGTGAGAATATTATCTTTATTATGTATCTCGAATGCATAAGCCATTAAACATTATTTACTCTGTTATCAGAAAAGTCAGAATATCTTCAAAATATATTCTGCATTAATTTAACTAACAAAGCTAGAATGTGTTCATTTAGTAAAACAAACTTCATACTACAATTTGTCCCTACTGACGCTTTAAAAGCAACTACCTTATAGGGCCAGGTGGTCTATATTTAACATTACATCCACAATGACACCTTCTTCAATCCGTATTATTGTGAGGCTATCTATTATTCACTCACTTTCTTCCCTCTTTCTCCTTCTTTTCAATAATGTCTATATATACTTATCCAAGAGTTTCAAATTATGTGATGAAGTGAGTCACATTTCGAAATGGGTTACAAGATCATCAAACGTCTCAGTCAGTCACACGGGATAACTTTGGCCACGAGGCAAAACCAGAATCCTTTTGAAACCTAATATATTAACACACTTGAAACTAGAGGGCAGGGCCACTGTGTCTAGCGTATTGTTATCGATGGTGGTACTGACATTGCAAAACCTTATATATAAGTGGTTTAAACTAATAGATATATATTCTACAATATAATATTTACTTTAGTGATTAATACAAATGTAGAACATTTTTAGATATATAGGTATTACTATTGCTATAATAATAGCAAACTGCAACTCAAAAGCTATCAAATTTCAGTGCTCAATGCATCATCATCATCAGGCAGTGAAATGTGGTTCAGTTACGGGGTCATATATATATATATATAAAGAAAAAGATAGAATAAAATCAAATAAATAAGAAAATAAAAAAATTGACATCGTCTGGGTTCGCAAAAAAAGGGGGAGAATGTAACTAAAAATTAACAGACAACCGTGTTAAATCGACGTCAGTTAAAGCAACACGGAAAAAAGGTGGTAAGAGAGATAAAAGAAGGAAGGGAGGGAAAAAGAAAGAAACTAAAGAAAAAAATTTTTTTAAAATATTACAGACGCTGGACAAATTCAAAAACCTAATTTCCCCAAAACGTTGAAGTATTAGAAAAAGGCCTTTACTTAAAAAGGCATAATTATTAATAAAAGGGAATAAAAAGATATAGGATTTAAAATAAAATTATTTAAAAAAAAATTAGGTCATTTGAAATTAAACTAAATAAAGACAATACTAGGTAAAAAAAAAAAGTGAATTACAATTATTATATATACATACCTATACAAGTACACACATACATACATATATATACACACAATTTAACGAATAAGAATACATATATACATACACATACATTCAATTTATTACACACTTATATACATATACATGTGCATACACACATATATATGTGTGTACACACCTATATACAAAAAATTCATATACACATAATATACATGTGTACACATACATGCACACATATACACACACACACGCACACACACACACACTTATATATATATATATATATATATATATTCCATATGCACTCACACATACATATTAATGAATATTATGAAAAGGAGCATTTAAATAGCTAAAAAAATTCGTTAAATTGTGTATATATATATGTATGTATGTGTGTACATGTATAGGTATGTATATATAATAATTGTAATTAATTTTTTTTTTTTTTACCTAGTGTTGTCTTTATTTAGTTTAATTTCAAATGACCTAATTTTTTAAAAAATAATTTTATTTTTAATCCTATATCTTTTTATTCCCTTTTATTAATAATTATGCCTTTTTAAGTAAAGGCCTTTTTCTAATACTTCAACGTTTTGGGGAAATTAGGTTTTTGAATTTGTCCAGCGTCTGTAATATTTTAAAAAAATTTTTTTCTTTAGTTTCTTTCTTTTTCCCTCCCTTCCTTCTTTTATCTCTCTTACCACCTTTTTTCCGTGTTGCTTTAACTGACGTCGATTTAACACGGCTGTCTGTTAATTTTTAGTTACATTCTCCCCTTTTTTTTGCGAACCCAGACGATGTCAATTTTTTTATTTTCTTATTTATTTGATTTTATTCTATCTTTTTCTTTTTCTTTTTCCTTTTCTTTTTCTTTCCCTTTATTTTTATTTTTATTTTATTTTATTATTTATTTTTTAATTTCTTTGCAATCTATTTAAAAAGGAAAAGTAGACTAATTTTTCTCCAGTTTCTGAAAGGTTTTTTTCTGTTGCTGAGGTGATGTGTCGTTCCCCGTGGGGATCTTCATATCGAAATGGCCATTCAACATCTTTGAATTAATCCTTTTTTAATATATATTTGCTCTGTAATATTTTATTACATGGAGCTCTCTTCCTGTATCATTTTTTAATATTAAAATAAATTTTTAATATTAATTAGGATCGGTTTTTTGGAATTTACCTTCCTGCTTTTTTCCCTTGGATTGAAGTATCTGAATTAAAATATATATATATATATATATATATATATATATATATATATATATATATATAGTTTAATTACTTAATTTCTGGTCATAATAAGATTAGACCAATGCACATTTGTATTGAAAAGTGTTCAATACGATTATATTGTAGAACTTTTGAATATTTTCCATTTGTAAACAAGTTATTACGCGACCTAGGTTTTTACCTTGAATGGCGTCTTCAAGCGATTTGCGATAACTGATTTTACCGTTTACTGTTTTCTTTAAGAACGCTCATGTAACAGTGTTTTTCTTTTAACGCTCACGTAGCAGGGAATTTTTGAACGCGCAATTTTAAAAATTACAAGGAATTATGCCGTTTTCATCCATGGTTGTATGAATCTAAGGTATTTTAATATGGTTCCACTTAGTCATAGTTTCCGTTCTTTCATTCAAGAGTTCGCTTTTGTTTGGGAATAACATAATCTTTAACTTTTCTTCTTGGCACAGTCTGCATATTTTGCCACCGTTGTAAGGCTTGTCTGTTTTTATAAAGTAATGTAAAAACAATATAAAATTTAAAAAGATCAACAATAATATCCAGAAATTATTAAATACTGAAGTTAAAAAAAATAAAAAAGACACAAAATATCCTTATTAAAGAAGATAAATTTAACAATATATTTCAAATAAGCCCAAGGGAATACGAAAAAAGATAAATGGGGAAATCACAAAATTTTACAAAAAGCCCCAGATTCCTATAATGAAAACATCAACAATGACGCTAAAATTATGACAGACAAATTAAATTTAAGCCAAAAAATACAAATCTTAACAGGCAGACAAGCTTTCATCACAATCAAAAGCCATAAAGAAGTTTTTGCCAACAACCAACATACCAACTTATAAATCCAACAAAAACAGAAGTGGGCAAAATAAGCCATAAAATATTAAAAATATATTTTTGACTTGCTAAGAACAGCCACTTAAGCAAACCAGTGGAAGAGCACAAGTGATTGCATTCCCTGTTTCCAAAATATTTAATGGAAATATGAATACACGTTCATTAAATATGACATTTGCTCATCAATTTCTGAAAAAGGTTTAATAGAAGCATTTAATTTTCCTAAAAGGTACATAAATATACCATCTGAACATATTGATATAATCCTACATTGCGGTAAATCAATCCTCTTCCACAAAGGTAAAGCATGGATAAAAAAATCAAACAACGGCACATTTGATGTACCACAAGGATCGTATGATCGAGCAGAAATTTCAGAGTTAATGGGCCATCAGAGTTGATTTTAAATAAAATCAGAATTGATTTTAAATAAAATCGACAAAAATAATCCATATAGACAACCACGGATTATATAGAGATAGCGTATTAATGATAGCACCAGACAACAAAAGAGAAAATGATAAAATAAGTAAGAGCTTTTCAAACTATGCAAAAAACTATATTTTGATATAATAGTAGAAACAAATAGAAAAGTGGTACAATATTTAGATGTGGAATTTAATTTTCAAACTGGCAATGTCTCGCCATGCATGAAAACAAACACTAAGTTAACATACATAAATACAAAATCTAACCATCCAAAAGGTATAATTAGACACATTCACAAAGGAATAGAACACATACTATCAAATAATCCGTCGAAAAAAAATAATATTTGATGAAAAGAAAAATATCTATGAAGATGCACTAAGAAAATCTGGCCATAAAAACATTTTACAATATAATTTTCAACCAAATAGACACAAAAAAACGATAATAGAAAATGAAATATTATCTTGTTCAACCATCATTTAATTTAGAGAACCAAAACAGGACAAATATTTTTTAAACTGATAGACACTTTCTAAAAGGATTAGAACTAAACAAAATTTTCAACAGAAACACAATCAAGCTAAGTTATAGTTGCACTAGTAATTTAGATAGTTTCACAAAAGAACAAAACGCCAGAAACTTAGATAACAGTGTACAAAACAAGACCACTAATAAAGAATTCAGCTGCAGGGACAAAAATAAATGTCCACTTCAAAGACTTTGCAACAAAAAAGAAACCATTTACAAGGCAAAAGTACATGACATAAATGGCCAAAATAAAATATATTTGGGTTCAATCAAAGACACCTTTAAGACCAGGTGGTTCAATCACAGATCATCATTAAAAATAGAAAACTTAAAAAACTGTACAAAATTGGCTGGCCACGAGTGGAAATTAAAATCAAAATATGGAAAAGATCCAAGCATAACGTGGAGTATTGTAAAAATAGTCAAAGCTTACAACGGTGGCAAAATATGTAAACTGTACCAAGAAGAAAAGTTAAAGATTATGCTATTTCGAACTGTTGAATGAAAGAACGGAAGTTATGACTAAGTGTAACTATACTCAAAAATACTTCTGATGTTAATACAACCATGGATGAAAACGGCATAATTCCTTGCAATTTTTAAAACGTGAGCGTTCAAAAAAACAGTTGCATGAGTGTTCTTAAAGAAAACAGTGAATGTTAAAATCAGTTATTGCAAATCGCCTAAAGACACCACTCATGGTAGAAACCCAGGTGGCGTAATATCTCGTTTATAAATGGAATATATATATATATATATATATATATATATATATATGAGAAATTGAAGGAGGATTTGAAATATTAAGCAACTTAATTACTTAAGTAACTTATTATTTACTTAATATTTCAAATCCTCCTACAATTTCTCAATTGTATATCGTTGCTTGAACCGGCTTCTAATGCTCCAGTGCGAGCAGGTTGGTGATAGTAGTCGTGGCCCTAGGAGGCACAGTCCTATAGTTAAAAGGAACTCAGCAGAGTCCATCACGAAATATGTGAATGAGCGGCGCTATATCGAGTTTAATTAGTTACCTCTTCGTCACCGGGGCCTGTGATACAGTTGGTATGTCATTCGCTTAATAACGCAACTGTCTGGGTTTCAATTCCTGATAGTGATTGCGCACTGCTGATGAGTCCCTGTGCTTTCTGCATTCTGTTGAGGTTACTTAATATATATATATATATATATATATATATATATATATAAGAAAAAAGCGTCTCAAGGCGTGAGCGTTTTGTTTAAAGTGCAGATTTATTGTTGCTATTGTTATTAGTATTACTTGCTTTTTGTATGATATATTAAATATTAACTACTCATTTCGAGATTTCCTTTGCAACGTCCCTTGGAACAATGTCTTTAGTCATCCCGTTGAGGACTGTGTGGCTGAGGTCTCTTCTTGGTTTAAGGCTGGCAACGATGCATTCATCCCAGCCAGGAGGTTGAAACTTAAGCCACACTTGTTCCCGTGGTTCTCCCCCGCTCGCTCAGCCGCCATCGAAATCATTTCTTCCGGCTTTATCGGAGTCACCCGTCGAACCATAACAGACGCCTTTTTTCCTCTGCTCGCAATAAGTTTGCAGCCAGAATGAAGCAGCGCATAGCATCCTGTAAATTCGGTTCAAAAGACTACTCGAGGCTCTGCAAAGCGTACTAAACAATAGCAAACCCTCAATCCCCCATCTCTAATCAACGAATTTTAGGTCTTCACTTCTTCAACAGACAAGGCTGAGTGTTTCGCTCGCAAATTCTCAATCAACTCCAAATTGAATTCATCTGGAGTTCCTGTACCCGACTTCCCACACCGAACCGAAGCCCAACTGACTGACATACGCATTACCCCGTTGATGGCCTTTAATATAATTTCTAAGCTTGACCCTCCATAAAGCAAGCGGCAACGACAGTATCCCAATCATTGCCCTGAAGAGATGTTCCCCCGAACTCTCCTCTGTTCTCTCCAAATTACTGCCTCTCTACTTCTTGCTTTGCTGCATGCTGGAATTCCTCCTCCGTAGTTCCAATATATAAAAATAATGGTAAACCCTCTGACCCCTCTAATGATCACCCTATCAACCTCCTACTGATCTTTGGCAAATTGTTCGAAGCCATCATCAACGCCGAGGTGGTACGACACCTCACAGCTCACAGACTCTTCTCTGAGAAACAGTATGGTTTCTGCTTCACCAGGTCTACTGCTGATATGCTCACGACCATCACTGAGTATATATTGGAATACTTTTTTGCAACAGTTCGCGAATTCTTTGTTTTTGATCGCGTTTGAAAAGCATCACACATGTACACACACTCATCCACATCCACAAAACATATTTACATAGCTATCCTACGCATGCACTCATACACGCACGCAGTGTATTCACATACAAAATTATTTGACCCAGAGATAGAGACACTAACAGGTAGGCCAGAGTGGACCTGGGAGTAATGGTGTTTCATTCCCTAATACTCAAATTGTAATTTTAGAGCTTCACCACAGTTTTTGCATACCCAAGATTATAATTTTTTAAATTTTAAATTATAATATAAAAAAGCCTCCAAAGATAAATGTGTGGTAGAAGCTTTGTTTCCCTCTTTTTAATCACAGTAATGATCAAACATTTTAACCCTTACATTTTCCGAGCCCATTGATTTAGATAGCAACTAATCATAAATCATAAATAACTTTATTTTCCTAATCCCCGAAGACTTCCCTTGCTAAATTTTTATTGGAAAATTACCCCTCATGCCTTATTTTACCTATTCTAAAATCCTTCCCCATTTATCTAATATCATGTTTGGTTATTTCTATACAGGTAAAGGTATGTATATATATATGTGTTGGATGTGGGTATATATATATATATATATATATATATATATATATATATATATATGGGGGGTATGTATTTGTATATATATGTATGTATGTATATATATATATATGTGTGTGTGTATTTGTATGCGTATATGTGTATCTGTATGTATAAGTGTATGTGTATAGTTATATCTCCTTTATTTTAAATTTATATTCATTTTACTTTATTCAATTCTCTATAAATTCGGTTGATATATATATATATATATATATATATATATATATATATATATATATATATATATATATTTGATATTTCAGACCGTTCTCGGCCTTTCATCAGAAACAAATGATTTTAAAATTTAAATTAGAAACGTTTTGGCGACGAGTGTTCGTCCGAGAGATTGTTTAAATCACGTGACGCAGAAAGCAACAGAAGTTTTTAAATATTTGTAAACGTAAACCTATATTTAATAATACTTATCAATGTTGTTTTAAAGAAATTTTTTAAGTGTATCTAAAAAATGTTTAACTATTGAAATATTTATAAAGATTCAAAACACCTAAGTCCCTATTTAACCCTAGCCTGTATGTATTTAATTTTAAAATCCAGTATTTTTCCATCTTTCTGCGTGAGTATGTAAAACTAAAATCAGAATTTATTAGTAAACATTTGCAGTTTTCTAATGTGTGTCCCGGTTGATTGAAGTGTACTGCTATGGGAGAATACGGGTTGTTTTGGCGTATGCTTAGTTTGTGATTATTGAAACGGAATCTAAAGCTATTTCCAGATTCACCAATATATCCACTATTTGGACATATTGAACAGAAGAGAAAATATATTATGTTTTGGCTGTCACAGGTGAGGTGTGGTGGGTATAATTTGATGTTGGTGTTGGATAGAGAAAATACTGTATCGTTTACTAAATGTTTGCATACTAGACAGAGAGATTTCTTACATTGGAAATTCCCAGATAGGTTTGTATTGTTTAGATATTTGGTAAAAGTGAGGATAGCTGATAGGTTGGGTGTTTGTTTCATTGCATTTATGAGTGGTTTATCGAAAATGTCTTTGATTTTTTTTTGTTTGATTGGAGGTTCTTGCAATCATTTTTTAAATTTTGAATAAGTGTGTGGGAATATTGATTCTGGTTAAAAACCATGGGAATTCGGTTGTTGTTTTTTCTTTTTTTGTATGTGAGAAGTGTGTTACGATTTATGTGGATGGTTTTATTTAGTGCTTCTTTTATTATTTTTATTGGGTATTTACATTTTAGAAATTGCTTTGTTAGGTTGTTAATGTTGTATAGAACATCTGGATGGACTGACCAAATTTTTTTTGGAGGGTGTGGTTGAAGCTAATGACGATTTTATTGAATAAATTTACTCTTTACTAATTCAAGATATTTTTGTGTAATTTTGTTAAATATATCTGCTAAAATGAGATTTGCGTCAATTCATCCATCGCACTCTGTATATGAGTGTGCGTGTGTCTATGCTTGTGTGCGTGTGTGCGTGCGTGCGTGTGTTTGTTTATCTTTATGCGTTCAGCGTACCTGTAGTAATTGCTGGGAAGCCGGTTCAGAGTATAAAATCTCATTATAAAAAAAATGAAAATTGTATTTGCAAGTAGCTCTTGAACTGAAAGCATTTTGCTGCCCCCACTTTAATTATCCATTTGTCCCCGTGTAACAATGTCAGTTCCAGTGCAATGCCTTGTTACTGAAGAGATATAAAAAACTGTTAGATTAAAATTAAGTTTTCATGTGTTCTTACATTTATTCTGGGGAAATTCAGCCAGGCAATGTCAAATATAACGATGTTAAGAGATTACATTGACAGACGCTTATTAGTATATCTGTCACACAGATCGAAACAACAAAGTAACTAATTTATATAGTTGAGATTGTTGCTTTTTCAAATGGCTGAAGCGTATAATGTCACTGAGTTTATTAGCATGTTTTCTTTACAATTCATGTGTCAGCACCACTTGACTGAATTCAGCTTCGTTAAATCCCCTCATCCTTTTGTACTTTGACTCAAAAATAGCCATCTTCCAATTTTTTTTTTTTATTCTTAATCGCAAAGACTTGAAAACATTTTTCTCCATTTTTCCTCAATTTTCACAGTTATTTTTTCTGTTTCCCAAAGATTTTTCGCATATCGATTTTGGGGAAAATATTTACTGGACATATTAATCTGAGTAAATGGAAAACAATACTTCCCACTACAATTATATACACGCTGATGTTGCTTCTATTTTTACACAACATTAACATTGTGCGCCACTATAGAAATAATGTTTGTAGGTCCAGTACTGGTAAAACCAACATAGCGCTAACAGTAGCAAACCATTGTAGAATGACAGCAGCTATTTTGAAAGATCTGCGAGAAACTTACCCGTATAGATATTAAAGGTGTTTACTTTTGAAGTTAAAGTAAAGAATAGGTTTTGGGGAATTATGTGTATCCTAGAAATTAACACATTCCACGTTTTAACTGCTACAGTTATTTTATTCCATTTTTGTTCGTGATTAATTTGCTGCACTCAACATGTGCCCATTAATAATCAGACCTTTCTAACCCAATATAAACCACAAGTTCTATGTCCCAACCTTTTAGAATTGGAACTTTATCACCAAGAAGTCAAACCTGAAACTGGATTTCATCTAGAACTTAAAATCCCAGGCTCCTTGCCACTAAACACAAATGTTGACTCTCTTTAATACCATAGCCATGGATTTGTTGTCTATGTTGAGGATCGGTTACTAGGCAGCAGAGACGCTAAAGTGTGAACCTTCGAGTGCAGTTAGTTCATTTAAAGAAAACCGATGAAGAAGATAAATCTCCATCGAGTACGACTTCATACAGATCGTCAAAAAGACTACCATTGTTTCTGATGTACCAAGGTATGATACAAACCAAAACCTCTTTTTCACTATCTTGATAAATGTTTGATTAAAGCTTTTACGTCTTTCTTGTTTTTCAGACCATATTATCATTGATACTAAGAAAAAGGTGTTTCATTTCAGTATTCCGATACGCGCACGACGACTAAGATATCTTCAGATTTTACAGTGCGGAAGTTCTTCTTCAAAAATAGAGATTCCAGTAAACCTCCCTTATTTTTGGATACATTTTTATGACAAACATCTTTATAGCACACAAAATGTATCAGCAATGACCAAATAACTAGCTATGGTTCAGCCATGAAAGTGTCGCCGCCACAACTCACTATAACCGCTATTATCATCTCTTTCATAGATAACGTGGAAACAGAACTCTCGTTGCATTCACAACTGCGATAAAGTTCTTGAAAATGCACAGTCATCCCAAGTTAAAATTTAAAACAAAAAACTTTGTTCCTGAGAATTCTAGAAAATAGTCAGAACTGTGATTTCGATTTTTTTTTAATCATTTCACCCCGAGCACGGCAGAAATGCCACTGATGAGCGGGGGGCTACATAAATGTTAAAAGATTAATTAGAAAAGAGTAAGGAGTACGAACTAGTTAGAAAGGAGCAATAGAAAGCTGAGAATGCAGGTGCGATGACAGCTACATTGGTGGAGAGAAAGGGAAGGATATATGGAGGTGGGAAGAGAGCTAGAGTCCAGTGGTTAATAGATGAGTATTGACATTGCATTTAAATTTCTGGAGGTTGTAGCCGTCAAGAAAGCAAGAATATGGGAGCGAGTTCCACAGGCGGAAAGTGCGAGAGAAGAAGCTACAGGAGTAGAATTGTCGTCTGCATTTGGCTAACCTGACTGTGAATGGGTGGGACCCAGTTACCAGTCTGGTTGCACGAGTAAACACCTGTTGAGGAGGCACCAGTGACTTAAGTTCGTCCGAGCAGAAGCAATGAAAGTATTTATAGAACAGACAAAACGGTGCACGGACGGAAGGTTGACTTGTATGCAGGATGGATTCAGGCGGAAAAAACATCCTGGATCGACATAGTGACCCAACCTTCTTAGCAGTAGATTTAGCTTTGGATTCAATATAGTAGTTCCATTTGAGGTCTGAGGAGAGGGTAAGGCTGAGGAGGCGTAGTGTGTTGCTCTCATGGAGAATCGCTTGGTCCATGCTTATGGGAGGCAGGAGAGGTTGCTTGTGATGGTTGTCAGACAACAGCTTGGTCTTAGACGCATTGAAGTTGACAACCCACTTCTTGCCCCAATTCAACACAGAGTGTAAATCCTGTTCAAGGTCAGCAGCGAGATTATGTCTGTCCGCCACAAGAGGTTTCTTACAGGTGCGGGAGTATATTGTGGTGTTGTCTGCATGGATACCTACTTGGGAACTGATCTCATCTGGGAGGTCGTTGATGAAAATAAGGAAGAGCGTCGGGCCCAGGATAGAGCCCTGTGAGACACCAGCATTCGTGCTGTAGGATGAAGAGGCATGCCAATTCAATACGACCTTCATTTTGCGGTTATTTAAAAAAGATTGGATTAGGTCAAGCAGGCGACCGGTAATACCGTAACCCCGTAACTTGATAAATGTTTGACTAAAGCTTTCCCATCTTTCTTGTTTTTCAGACCATATTATCATTGATACTAAGAAAAAGGTGTTTCATTTCACAGAAAATATTTCGATACTCGCACGACGACTAAGATATCTTCAGATTTTACAGTGCGGAAGTATTCGAGGCCATAATCAATGCTGAAATAGCTCAACATCTTACTGTCCACAAACTCTTCTCTGACAGGCAATATTGGCTACAATACTCGGGATACTACTGTCGGGGTAATATATACGTCGTGTAGTTTGGCCTCAGTTCTAATAGGGAAGTCGGGTGGGTGTACTCCAGATGAGTCAAATGTGAAGTTTTTTTTTTATAATCATATCACCACAAGCAAGGCGATAACGCCACTGATGCGCAAGGGGCTACGTAAGGGTAAAAAGAATGGAAAAGAGAAAGCCGGAAACCACATCCTAAACAGGGAACAAGGGATGAGCCTCTTCACCTGTTCAATAGACGTGGGTGGAGTGTGAACCGGGCAATAGTTTAGTTTATCTAATCCAATTTAAAAAAAAAAAAGAGTGAGAAGATTGGAAAAGAGAAAAAACCGGAAACCGCATCCTAAACAGGAAACAAGAGATGAGCCACTTCACCTGTTCAAAAGATGTGGGTGGAGTGTGAACCGGGCGATAGTTTAGTCTATCTACAGCAATTGAAAAAAAATAAAGAAAAGAGTGAAAAGATTGGAAAAGAGAAAACCGGAAACCGCATCCTAAACAGGAAACAAAGGATGAGCCTCTTCACCTGTTCAAAAGATGTGAGTGGAGTGTGAACCGGGCGATATTTTAATCTATCTTCTCCAATTGAAAAAAAGAAAGAAAGAAAAGAGTGAAAAGATTGGAAAAGAGAAAACCGGAAACTGCATCCTAAACAGGAAACAAGGGATGTGCCTCTTCACCTGTTCAAAAAATGGGGGTGGAGTGTGAACCGGGCGATAGTTTAGTCTATCTAGTCCAATTGAAAAAAAAAATAAAGAAAAGTGTGAAAAGATTGGAAAACCGGAAAAGATTGGAAAACCGGAAACCGCATCTTAAACAGGAAACAAGGTTTGAGCCTCTTCACCTGTTCAATAGACGTGGATGGAGTGTGAACTGGGCGATAGTTTAGCCTATCTACTCCAATTTTAAAAAAAAGTGAGAAGATTGGAAAAGAGAAAACCGGAAACCGCATCCTAAACAGGAAACAAGGGATGTGCCTCTTCCCCTGTTCAATAGACGTGGATGGAATGTGAACCGGTCGATAGTTTAGTCTATCTGCTCCAATGAAAAAAAAAGTTGTTGAATTGCTAAGCTTTATTTAAAGTCCAGGCAATGAAATTTCTAAGAAAACCAAATCAATCCTTCAATTAAGCATGAAAAGTTTTAAAATCAAGCAAAAATTAGATAAAACGAACAAAAAAAGGAAGATAATTGCTCACCCAGAACAGAATTCAACAGTATTCAAAACATTTTAACTCCAAGCCGAAAACAAAGCTACTAACCTCCGAAAAAAAAAATCTAAATTTTTGTCACAGAATGTGGAAATGGGATGCTAGCCAATCGGCCAGCAGAGAAGAGAAAGGCTTAGCAAACTAAGACAAGATTCCAGGCAATGAAATTTCTAAGAAAACAAAATCAATCCTTCAATTAAGCATGAAAAGTTTTAATATCAAGCAAAAATTAGGCAAAACGAACAAAAAAAAGAAGATAATTGCTCACCCAGAACAGAATTCAACAGTATTCAAAACATTTTAACTCCAAGCCGAAAACAAAGCTACTGACCTCCGAAAAAAAAAATCTAACTTTTTTGTCACAGAATGTGGAAATGGGATGCTAGCCAATCGGTCAGTAGAGAAGAGAAAGGCCTAGCAAACTAAGACAAGATTCCAGGCAATGAAATTTCTAAGAAAACAAAATCAATCCTTCAATTAAGCATGAAAAGTTTTAATATCAAGCAAAAATTAGGCAAAACGAACAAAAAAAGGAAGATAATTGCTCACCCAGAACAGAACTCAACAGTATTCAAAACATTTTAACTCCAAGCCGAAAACAAAGCTACTGATTTTCGATGAGAATCAGCTTTGTCTGCAGATGACGTGAGAACCTCAAATGATGTGCGAACCTCAAATGCATGGATTAAAGGAGGTATTGAGCACTCCTTTGCAAATCCTCCAATAGTCCTTGGAGCGGAACTTGCGGTCAGCTATGCGCTGTCGCATTCTCTCAGCAAACAACCGTTTGGCGTCATTTAGGGTTCTCTTGCACTCATTGCGAGCAGACGTGAACAGGCGCCTATTTTGATCAGATAGATGATAGTCTCCGTTTAGACTATCTGGGCAATGGCGGCTGAGCAGGCAGGAAAGAACCACGGAGAAGAATGAGGTTTTAGGCAATACTTCCTGATGTTTATGAAGGCATCAATGCCCATGACGAGACCTCAGAGGCACAGCCATCAGCTGATAGATCGAACACTTTTCCAAGGGACGTCGCAGAGGAAATCGCGAAAGGCATCCCAGTCAGCTTTTTGGTAGAGGTAGCAGGTCCTATAGGTAGGGGGCCCCTGAGGGGAGTGAGAGTGGAAATCAATACTGAGAGAGACTACGTCGTGGTCGGAGTTGCCGAAAGGGCAAAGCTGCAAGACTTGACAGGCGTCAGGCGCAGAGGTGAAACATACATCTAGTAGTGAGGAATGACCCGAGGGAGTGCTTGGGAAGCGAGTGAGGAAGTCCACCACTTGCGTAAGGGATTGGGAAATAGCAAAGTTCATGGCGTGAATGCCCGCTGGATCAGTAACAGCGTTTTTAAGCCACTCAGAGTGATGGGCGTTGAGGTCTCCGAATACAAATATGTGGGCGAATGGGTGATAGAAAATAGCCTTATCTATGTAGTCAGCAATGCTGTCTAGTAGGGAGCAGTCATGAGAGGAAGGAGAACGGTAAAGAAAGAATAGGTAACTAACCGAACTGAGAAGAGACAGGCGAAGACATACGTATTGGTGGTCAGTAGATTCGAGTGAAGTCACCCTAGCTATGGGGAGGTGTTCGCTGACGTAGACACCCAGCCCATGCATGTGGACAGTGGAATCCTTCCTTAAGAGGGGAAGATAACCAGGGATGGAGAGGTCAGAGATGTTCACTTCTGAATTCTTAAGTGTGATTACACAAAGAATTAACGAATCACGCGATAATAAATTAATCTCAGGAGCAATCGCTTTTGATATCTCAAAGCCCTTGATAAAGTGTATAAAGTGTGGTGCGCTACACAAACCAGGTATGATATTTCTTGAAGAGTTTTTTTTATTGAATAAGCACTTCCTAATTGGTAGGTCCATGAAGGTTGTTGTTAATGAAACTCGTGATATAAATGCAGCTCTCTCTCTCTTTCTCTCTCTCTCTCTCTCTCTCTCTCTGACCCTACCCTTTTTCTCCTTTATATAAACGACTAGCAGTATAGCCCGGCGTTGCTCTGGTGTAATGAAAGCTACTCCATTGTCCTCGAGCTCAGACTCTTTGGACGTTAGCACTAAAGCCTAAAAAGCAATAGTTGTTTCCAGTTAAAGCGAAACCGTAGACTGAAAGAAAAATGAATGGATGTAAGCCAAATTTTGATTTCCTGCTATCGATATCAAATAAGTTTTTTCATCGTAAACTGAATTTTGAAGGCTAAATAAATTCTCTGAGTAAATGATATCATGGCTGAGACTAAGAACTACAATTATACCTACTTAGAGCCAAACCTTGAAACTTCTGAATCTCGTTTCTTATATCTTTGTCTATGAGTGTATGAAATTTGATTAAAATCGAACCATTCCTTCTATAACTCGATTTTTTCGATTATCGATTTTTGATATTCATCGGGGGTACCTCGACACAAAACCTAGCTAAGACACTCGCAGACGCTTATAGTACAGATGTGTAAATTTTCAAGAAAATAGGTTCAGCCGCTTCGGCGTCTATAGGTAACTGACACACACACACACACACACACACACTCACACACACAAACAAAGTTCCATTTATAAATAAGTTTAGATCTGTTCAAAAAATTCTCAGATCATTTGAAAATAACATTGATACTGATGGTTTATTGCAACCAAGCAGACCTTGATTCTTATACAGTCTGGCAGAATGGTTATATTCCCAATGCTCCCTGCATTGAATGTTTATTTGGAGTCATGTTCCTCGCTCCAGACCTCAAGTAGAACTAGTACATAAAATCCATCGTTTAAGAAACACTGTCGGTTTACTTGTACCAGTCAAGTACCTGACCCCTCCTGATACTATTTGACATTATATTAGTACTGAGTTCTTGAAAAAGGGCTGAACTGACAGAACAAAGGAACGTATTTTTTAACATTTTCCATGGAAATAGCAATAGAGTAGCGACATATATGTAACGTTTCATCTGAGAGAAAATTAACCATTCAAAATGTTTCATAAACGCTTTTGAAGTCTATTAAGACTGTGGATTTGGTAGCACCCGTTCACATTTGGTAGCAATACTCATCTGACTCTTGTAAAAGGAATCTGGTACTTTGTGAAGCAACACAAAGAATTGATCAGTTTCCATCATCTTTAGCAATGGATCATATATATATATATATATATATATATATATATATATATATATATGTCTCTGTGTGTGTAACTTACACTTCATTTTTTGGAGTGAACTTGTCACCCAGTAAATATTCAAAGCAACTTTAGCGTACAACATTCATCATGACCGGAGTAAAAGGATTGCTTGATGATGATGAAACATCACTAGCTTGTTTTGAAAACATTCAAAGTTATCAACCAGTTTGTGCCCCTGATCTGTCAGAACTTACTCTGCGTAGATATTAGCTGCCAAATTACTCCTGATACATAAATTATATCAAAATTTACTGAAATATTTCTACACATGTAATTAATGCATTATATTTAGTCTAGATAAAGCCTCAAATTATGTGAAATCTAACGATGATTGACATATGCGTGTTATGCTTGCTAATCACTACTCCACAACGATACAACAAATATCTATACTTTATACATATTTTTCCAATCATTTCATTCTGTGCAAGGTAACATATCACTAGAATACAATGGATTACTGAAAGAGTAAGAAACAGAAAAATAAATGAACAGGATTCAAGGTGACAGAAGATTACGATTGACATTGCATTTGAAGTTTTTAATATATCAATTGACCGGAAATAAGTTCGGAAAGAGTACCACAAGCGAGAAGTGCGGAAGAAGAAACTATTAGCACATAGCTTACGGTTACAATCAGTAAATTCAACAGTGAAGTTATGTGAACTAACTACCAATCTGGTACTGCAACTAAAATCGTGAAGTCGGGGTATCAAAGCGAAAAGATCATCAGAACAATTGCCGTGATAATATTTATAGTAGTTGATAGAGAATCTACGTTACAACACTGGAAAAGTGACTGAATACTATATTCGAGGTCATGACTGATAAAGTCTACATATATAACAGAGAACCAGACTAGATTTACCAGCGACATTCGATACACAGATGAATGCTAGTCTTGTAAATGTGGAAAATATATTCTGACAAGGAAATTTTTCTGCCACATAAATATGTATACGAACTTATATATATAGAGAGAGGAGGAAACAGGAGTCGGATGGAGAGAAACTAGAGGATATTAAAAGGGTCGGATTTCAAAATAATGATATTTAGACATTTGGTCAGTTCTTGTCAATTCAGGCTGAGAATTTATCAGCACGCAGCTTATGCCGATATATTTATTAAATATAATTGATTTTGTTACAGTGTGACACTATCTTCCACAGAGATACCTTCCCTTCTTCCACGGAGATACGTTCCCTTCTTCCGCGGGGATACTTTCCCTTGTTTGGTTTAATACAACGGAGAGAGAGAAATTGATATTAGCAATATTATTAGTAATGCTTTATGTGAGCTTATGTAAACAAAAGAAGAATTTTAATACTATCAAATACTTGTAAAATATGGGGAATAGAAAAATCAGACTTTCTAGTAAACAAGCGAGTCTGTGGGAACTTAGAAGAAATCGAAATCCAATGTGAGCTGGTGAGATCTTATTCGTCGAGCTAAACCCCTTCCGCAAATCGAGTGGGCGGAAGACGATTTCATTGGCCGAGAGCTTCGAGCCGGCAGAATCCCCAGTGTGGATCGAAACGGGTTATAAAAATCCGGACTCAGCGAGAAAAATCAGTCTGTTGCTGTCAGTTGAAGTTAATTGTTGAGAATTCAGTTTTGTTTTTGAGTTATTCAGAGGTTGGCTGAATTGCTAAGACACTCGCAGACGCTTATAGTACAGATGTGTAAATTTTCAAGAAAATAGGTTCAGCTGCTTCGGCGTCTATAGGTAACTGACACACACACACACACACACACACACACACACACACACACACACACACACACACACTCACACACACAAACAAAGTTCCATTTATAAATAAGTTTAGATCTGTTCAAAAAATTCTCAGATCATTTGAAAATAACATTGATACTGATGGTTTATTGCAACCAAGCAGACCTTGATTCTTATACAGTCTGGCAGAATGGTTATATTCCCAATGCTCCCTGCATTGAATGTTTATTTGGAGTCATGTTCCTCGCTCCAGACCTCAAGTAGAACTAGTACATAAAATCCATCGTTTAAGAAACACTGTCGGTTTACTTGTACCAGTCAAGTACCTGACCCCTCCTGATACTATTTGACATTATATTAGTACTGAGTTCTTGAAAAAGGGCTGAACTGACAGAACAAAGGAACGTATTTTTTAACATTTTCCATGGAAATAGCAATAGAGTAGCGACATATATGTAACGTTTCATCTGAGAGAAAATTAACCATTCAAAATGTTTCATAAACGCTTTTGAAGTCTATTAAGACTGTGGATTTGGTAGCACCCGTCCACATTTGGTAGCAATACTCATCTGACTCTTGTAAAAGGAATCTGGTACTTTGTGAAGCAATTGATATTAGCAATATTATTAGTAATGCTTTATTGCAGTACGCGATGTGAGCTTATGTAAACAAAAGAAGAATTTTAATACTATCAAATACTTGTAAAATATGGGGAATAGAAAAATCAGACTTTCTAGTAAACAAGCGAGTCTGTGGGAAATTAGAAGAAATCGAAATCCAATGTGAGCTGGTGAGATCTTATTCGTCGAGCTAAACCCCTTCCGCAAATCGAGTGGGCGGAAGACGATTTCATTGGCCGAGAGCTTCGAGCCGGCAGAATCCCCAGTGTGGATCGAAACGGGTTATAAAAATCCGGACTCAGCGAGAAAAATCAGTCTGTTGCTGTCAGTTGAAGTTAGTTGTTGAGAATTCAGTTTTGTTTTTGAGTTATTCAGAGGTTGGCTGAATTGCTATCAGTCGAAATATAATGACTGGGTTCCCAACCGGGGAACCATGACCCACGGCTGGTCGCCCACTATAGAACTTATGGCTAAAGAGTTAATAGAATGAAGCCTGCCGTCAATTAACTTGAGGAATTTGGAATAATGCACTATCGGCCTGAATCCCGAAAGAACGTTATTATTATTTTTTTTAATCAATCATCGGGAAAATCGAAAATTCTGATTCTTCGTTCGCTCTACTTCGGTAAACTCCGTCAAGTTCCGATAAGGACCCGAAAGGACTTTTCTGTTTTAGAAGTTACATAGAAAATTGACAACCCTGGTTATAGAGAATAGGTGAAAAAACTTTAATGAAGTACGTGAAAAGACTTTAGTGAAAATTTAAAGAGATCTGTTTATTTCAACTTTAACGAAACTTAGACAAGACATTTTATTTAATGGTTGGAAGCTATGATGCTTTTAGCGAACGTTCTCTCTCCGTTGTAACCGGCATTTTCGTCAACTGTATTATCATTTTCGACAACTGTATTCCTGGGAAAAGAAAAGCATTGTTTGTTTTTTTTATATAAAGACATTCTTCGTAACTCTTCAGGCGTGTTCGACCTTCTTCATTTATTTTATTAATTTTTTTTTTTTTTTTTTTGCTGCCATGTTTTTTTTGTTTTTTTTTCAAACCACAAGTGTACACCAGTGTCCGGACTGGCTCAAAAAGACGACTACTAAAATTGCACAACGTGACCTCTGGGATCTAATCACAACGTGGAACAGTAGCTCGTTGTTACAAAAGACGTCTTGTAAACCGGCTTTTGTGACGACGTCATCGGACGAGAAAATCACGACCAGCATCAGTGACCAAACCAACCGGACAGCCGGCCAGCCTCTGGGTCTGATGCGTCACATCTGGTGCCGTCTTAACCAGGATCTGACCTGAGGGTTGCCAGCCGGGTGAACAAGGTGTTACAACAGAAATGGGATCGAAGGAGGAAATTAGTTTCTATCGATCTCCTGCATAGTTTGAGAAACAAAACTTTTATTTTTTAATCTCACAATATCTATTTTATACACCACTCATTTTCTCTCTCGTAAAAGAGTGAATAAATATGTTTCCTAACAATGCAAGATTTTGTCTGAAATATTCATTGTAACTGCTACTTAAGCATTGAATTGCGTGAGAGGGAAGAGGTGATATTTAAAAGATATAAGTATTTATGTTAAACCAATTTTTATGATGAAATGGTTTACATGTGTACAAACATATAATTACTCATTGTAGCATGCGGCCTACATCAGATAATTCCAGAATATATTTTGTACTTAGTATTTTTCAAAGAAACCAGGGGAATCGACAGGCTGACTAGTGAGATTACCCCTTACCCACCAACTGCAGATTCTCACCTCACAGAATGTCACGTCTTCTAGCTTTATCGGAGCGACTCGTCTGGTCACAATAGGTGCCTCTTTGCCACGGCTTATAATTTATGTAAGCATGTCCTAAATTATACTAACATATTGTTTACTGATAGAATGAAGTAGCGTATTGGATCTCACAAGTTCCAAATATTACAGGCTATTCTGCAAGAGTGTACTGAACAACATCAAACCCTCGATCCCTCCTCTATTCAATCAATTTGAAGTCCTCCCATCTACAGCAGACCAGACAAGGTCGAATGTTTTTCTCGCACATTCTAGTCTAAATCCACACCTGACACGTCTGAAGTACCCACACTCAATTGTCTACCAAGAACTGAGTCTCAAATGAGTAATATATATATATATATATATATATATATTACTCATTTGAGTGTAACCACATGTTGGTTCTTATACTGTGGAAGGTATATATATATATATATATATATATATATATATATATATATACCTTCCACAGTATAAGAACCAACATGCGGTTACACTCATTACAACACAACAATAGACATACGCAAATACACAAGAGTGGGCATGCACACACACACACACACACACACACATTTGTACACACAGTGTAACTCGGATATAAGAGAGTTATCTTATCTCTAGGTTTCTCTTATACCCGGGTTTGGTCTATTTTGTTTAGGTAAGTATGGGAACACTTCATATAACGCTTTTTACGTACAGAACACGGGTTTATTTAACAGTTATAGACATAAAAAACACAAAAACACACCCAAAAATACATTTTCAATCAGTTTTCACAAATAATTAAGTCAAAAATTACTTTTTCTTAAGAAATTCAGTCATTTTTGATTGTACAGAAATCTCTTTGTTAACATCATGAACACATACAGTCCGTAAATCATTTTCAATGCGCCATCAGGATTACTGCTTTTTGCTTCAAAGTCGGCTGTCATAGGTTCAAGCGCATTCAATGCAGCCAGAGAATTTGGAAATGGTTTGTCACTTTCAGAAACTTCAGAACTTACGCTTACAGCATCATCATCTTCATCAAAATCTTGATCATCCGATTTAATACCACGTGTGATGTCCGTGTCAGTCAGTTCTCCATAACATTGTGTACTGTCGTTGAAGCTGATAAATTCGTCAAAATCTGTTTGCTCCATGACCGATGGTGGAGAAACTTGATCATTTTCGTCGAGTATTTCTTCCTCTTCTGCCTGTGATTCAATGACAAAGCCGGCCTTTTTAAAACAATTTGACCATGAAAAGTGCTCGTTTCTTCACGTGCATGGCCTTCAAAACTGATCTGCTTGGCCACTTCGAACAGTGGCACAAGCGGTGTAGCATCGATCGCTGCGATTTGCATTCGAACAAGTTCACGACTATAATACGGTTTGAATGAACGAATGATGCCTTGATTCAAAGGTTGAATGAGACTGGTGGTGTTTGGTGGCATGAACCACAAACCCGGCAGTAAGTTATGACAAGTTGCATTGTCCAAAAACAGAATAATCTTTCGATTTTGAGCAATCATTTTTCGATCAAGCGTTTTCATAACGTCAGTAAACAGCTGACTAGTCATCCAGGCTTTACGATTTAGCGAAGTAAGAAAACGGCAGAGTTTTGACATTTTTAAAGCAGCGTGGTTTTGCCGACTTACCAACTACTAAAGCTTGCTTTTCACTGCCGTCCATGTTTGTGAAACGAAGCATCGTGAGTCTGTCTTTGGGAACTTTTGTCCCATTTGACTGTTCGTCGCCGGCAAATCGCAAAGAACCAGACGGCATGGCTTTGAAGAAAAGTCCCGTTTCATCACAGTTCCAAACATCTTTAGGATCATATCAACGAAAAAGTTGCTGCAAAACTTTTGTCAGGCATTCGTTGACAGAACTGTGATCTGCTGACGTTGATTCGCCGTGAAATTTTTTGAACAAAACGTTATTGGCCTGCTTCCAGCGCATGAGCCAGCCATTGCTCTGTTCAAAATCAACTTCAAGATTTACGGCTAGTTGTAATGCTTTCTGCCTAATGACGTGATCGGTGACGGTAGCTCCATGAGCACATGCTTGCGTAAACCATTGTGTAAGCGCTTCGTTAACGTCCTTGTGCACGGATTGGCGCGTTCGTTTGCGATTAGTGTTTCCGTTCATTTGCATGCAAGATCTGAGAACGTCTTCTTTCTTGAGGATTTTTGCTGCTGTTGAATAACCGATTCCGTACTTTTTGGCCGTAGCGGCCAGTTTGAGTTTCTTCAATTTGACATCGTCGATGAGCTCCAACTGTTCAGAAATGCTCATAGTTTTTCGTTGAGACGCCGACGCCTACATCACTAATCGCAATGATCGCAAGCAAACGGTTTTCAGTGGTAAAATTAACAAACTTCTGACTCAACAGAACAGTGGGTAAAGTGAAAGTGCTGTCCAGATAAATGCAGCGACAAGCAAAGTCGGCAAAAAAGCGGGCGGCGCTACCCTTAGACCCACAAAGCAAAATCATAAAGTAGAGGGTGTCTCCTACAGACACAGACTGGACTCACCGTCTCTCTAGACTTGTTAAGATTAAGTCATTGAACTTCACTCTCTCTCTAACTGACCTCTGTTTGACTGATTTACGACACCACACTGTCACTCAAAACGA
Organism: Ascarosepion bandense; assembly: GCA_037127315.1. Taxonomy (NCBI): domain Eukaryota; kingdom Metazoa; phylum Mollusca; class Cephalopoda; order Sepiida; family Sepiidae; genus Ascarosepion; species Ascarosepion bandense. Next base: position 575,560 of record JBBBDQ010002413.1, read on the forward strand.
ACTCTCTTATATCAGGAAGGACGGGACCAGAGAAAATATCTCTTATATCCGGATTTCTCTTATACCAGGGTCTAATTTAAATCCGGGTTTCTCTTATATTAGGATCTCTTATATCCGGGTTATACTAATATATATATAATACTACCTTTTTTCCAACATACGCACCGTAATGGGGGCGCTAGAGGGTGTCGTCAGTGATGTCATCGCGAGGATCACTAGGGGATTTCGGGTCTTTCAACATCATACCCTCCTCAACTCGCCGACCCCACCCTCGATAAGCGCTTTCAGACGCTGGAAAATTACGTTTAGGCCCGGTACGAAACTTTGCAAATTCTTCTGATTGGCGACAGTCAGAGCCACTTCCCATTTAGAAGCGAACCGTACATGAGCTCGTCCGAAAAATTAATTTAAACGCAGAATTTCGGGGAATTTTAGGTAACAATTTGTTTTGGAATCCAGGCATTCACTCTTTTGATCCGTAAGCAATTAGCTGTTCTTTCTGCTGTTTCGGTTATGGACTTGAGTGCTTTCCTTTTTTTTACTCCCACTATCCCAATATCTGTTAAGGCTTTGCATAAGGGCCTTGATGCAAATCCTCTAGTCCCCACTTCTATAGGAGTGCAGCTAGCCCTCCAGCCTTTAACCCTGCAACTCTCCAGCAGCTCGTCATATTTTAACGTCTTCCTTTCATGAGCTTCTTCTGCGTTTTCTTCCCAGGGAAATTATGTGAGAAGAAAACTATATCTGGGCAAAGTTTTGTGATGGCAATTTCCTCTGGGAATTTCAATCTTGAGCTTATATCGGCCCTTAGTTCCCAGTCTGTTGCAGGAGATAGCCGGTTTGGATTTAACTTTCTATTTCGTGGGATGTTCGCGCCCGCTTTAATAAATTTTATCTGCCTTGTGTCTGGGTTGTAAACATTCTCTTTGATAACATTTTGAACTATTTTCACTATCTCTTTTAGAATTTCGTCATGGCGCCACCTGTAACGCCTATCAGCTAGTGCAGATTTACAGCTACTCAGGATATGTTTTAAGGTACCTTTGCGCTCACAAAGATGACAGTTTGGCGACTGGGATTTATACCATAATTGTAAGTTTGTGGGGCTGTCTAGGGTGTCGTATACTACCCGAATCAGAAATTTTAACCTGGAGTCACCGTGCCATATTTCGGAATATTTGATCTGACGTTTCAATATAGAACTTCATTTGGTCCATGCCCCTTGCTGTCTCATCCCTACTTGGATTGCTATTCGTTTCTCTTCTTCGCCGTTTCTGATTTCTTCCTGCAAAAGATTACTTTTCTTTTTTCCTTGCAGTTTGTCATATTTTTCTGAGGGAAAAAACCCGAGGCCCGCGCGTCCAGTAGCTATGGTCCCTAGTATTGCCTTTTCTTGGATTCTTTCTTTTGCTGTATTCAGTTCTTTCGAGGCGTTCCATTTTCTACCTGTATATACTGATATTCCCGCACCGGCTACTTTGGGATCTTTCGAGCACTCGTACTGGATTGTGGCTCTCACTTTCTTCGTGTAGGCTTTTAAACGGGAGTTTCAGTGCATTTGTTTTCCCGTATAACGCTGCGCTGCATAGAGATCTTGTCAAACCTGACCACCTACGTAGTTGTGATGTTATGCTTCGTTCCATTAGTTCTACCGTGAAGGAAGTGAAATCATAGATAGTTACAGGTATTTTTGGAAGAATGACGTGTTGATAAATCCAAGCTTTATATCTGCCAGGTAAGCTATACTTATCAACCCTGATTAACCACCCTTCTCGATTCTCCTTTGTTAATATTACGGATCTTGAATCTTTTAGGGTTTCCTCGAACTGCTTCCCCAAGCTCTTTACTGGCCTCTGATGTATTGTAGGTATGTCATCTCCAAAGAGCTTAAATCTTTTGTTTTTCGAAAGCTTACCTTTCTTCATTACTCGGGAACGTGATTTGAAAGCGTTAAAACTCATTCTCGCCCAGTCGATGAGTTTTTCGATGCCCTTCTGCAACCGCCTTGCCCCAATGGCGGACGTGCTGTTTATGGTCATGTCATCCATATACGCGTGAATCGGTGGTTGCCTTACACCGGATCTGGAGACTGGTCCTTGACATTCCACTTCAGCCGCTTTTATCAGCATATTCATTGATAATGCGAAGAGAGTCGCTGAAATGGTGCAGCCTGTTATTATCCCTCTTTCAAGATTGTGCCACGCTGAAATTGAGGTTTTTGTTACTGCCCTCATTCTAAGATCCTTATAGTAGTTTAAAATGATCTTGGTGAAAGCAGTGGGTATATGGTACCGAATTAGAGCTTCTTCTACCAGACGATGGGGAATTGACCCATAAGCACTCTTAAGGTCTAACCAGAGGACTGCAATATCTCCCTTATTTTCCTTGGCATCTTTTAGTAGTTGGGTAATGACCCCTGTATGTTCCATGCATCCTGGCATGCCTGGAACTCCTCCTTTTTGAATAGAGGTGTCAATATAGTTATTTATTATTAGATATTTTGACAGCCTACTATTTAATAAGCTGAAAAAAGTTTTCCTTCAACATTCAGCAGCGAAATACATCTGAATTGGTTGATTTTCTTGGCGTTTTCCTCTTTGGGGATCCATATCCCCGAGGAATACGTCCACTGGTCTGCTATCTTCCCTCTCTTCCAAATGACCTTCAGTAACTTCCATAGGATACGTTGTAATTTTGGGCATCTTTTGTACACTAAGTACGGTACTCCATTCGGAGCGGAGCGGAGCTTGACCGAGCTTTTTTAAGCACTAATTGCAATTCAGTCAAGCTAGGTAGTCTGTCGAGATCAATTGAAGTAGATGGTTTTCGCCAAGTTATTGCTGCTGGTAGGGGTTGGTTAAGGAGTCTTTGAGAAAAGCATTTATTTCCTCTGTGCTACTTTGTAGCGTTCCACTGCGGGTTTCACCCAGTAATTGTTTGCTAAATCCGAAAGCTGCTCTTTTCCGAGCTCTTTCTCTCCTCCTCCGGCGGTGCCATTCGGCTCTTCTTAATGCTTTTAAATCCGATCGGATCGAGTCTCTTAGTTCTCTTAAGGCTTCTTTTTCTTCGGGCTTTGCATTCTTATATTGTATTTTTAGTGATTTTAATTCTGCTCTGTGTTTTTTAATTCGATTTTCTCTTCGATTCATGGTGCTATTCGCCACATTTTTTCTTCACTGTTTCTAAATCGTTCTACTCCAAAGCTCACGATTATTTTGCTCATAATTTTTAGTCGTTTATCAACGGAGCCTATTAAAATCAATGTCAGGATCTCGCTGACGTCCAAATCAAAAGCTTGCCAAGAGTTAGTATCAGTTGCGGCAGGCCAGTTGATCTTTTTCCGAAAATTACTTGATGTTATGTTGCTGGACATATTGACCCCTACTTGGAGGACTGGGTATTATGGTGTGCATCCAGGCTCTGCTCTTTCTGTGTCTCACCAGGAGAGTATACTGTGCGTTGCAGATTGTCACTACGTGCCATGCATTTCATTTTTGTCTGATATATCTTCAGGACACGTATATTTTTACATTTCCTGCCACAGGGGCAAGTCAACTTCGATTGATGTGGTAAGCCATGGTTCGTAACCGGTAAATCTGTCTATTTTAGGGATCTCATTCTCCCCCCACTCTCGGGATCCCTTGGGGGTGTCTACTTTTAATTGTGTCTGTAGCACATTTATTTTGATATAAAATAATTTGCAAAATACAAAAGAATAAAATCAACCAGATTGATTTTTATTCCAAAGAATGCTCCAGTTTGCATTAAAACACATACGCAACACCCACAATCATGCAAATATGTGTGCTCACTTATTCACGCACGTCTGTAAACTCTCTCAGACACACACTGTCAGATGTTCGCACGCAAAAATTAGCAAACACCAGTTCCACAACAGTATATAAACACATAAATATTGAAAAGTATCAGTACAAAATAGACAAGCCCTAATAAATGAGCTCATTCTTATACGAAGTTAGCTGCATGACGGATATGATGCTGATTAGTTATGCAAAATTTTTCCTATATTAATTCTATTAATGCTATATCGCCATCTCTGATATCGAACACTTTACTGCACAGCATAATTGCTTTAGATGCTTTTCTAACATTAAATTACTGAAAGTCAGCAATCTTCTAACTCGACATTCTACATATTTTCTCATATATATATATATATGTGTGTGTGTGTGTGTGTGTGTGTGTTGAGGAGAGAGTAACTCTATACCAGAAAATATTGGAATCATACTGAATATATTTCTATATAATGTATGTATGTATTTACTACTGAATTGAGATGATTAGATTTTTTCTTCTTTGGGGTAAATTTGTAATCTGAATAGTTAAATATTTTTAATGACCCCAGCCAATCAATATATTAACCACATTTCTTAGCCGTTCGCATAATCTCTGTAAAAGAAATATTGTTTTCCTTCCTTAAGGACTTTAAAAGAAGTAGAATTAATCGATTAGATCATGTGCAAAAGAAAAATAAATTCAATAACCTAAACAACTTATAAAATAAAATGAAGTTTCAGTGTCAAATAGACTTTGGCCTAACTTGCTCTACTTGGAATCTCAGTGAGAAAATCAAAAATAAGAGATGAAAACCGAAGAGAGTGCATTAACATCTTCCTGGCCTTCCCACATTGAGATAAAATCAACATAACTTGTTATCGTGAAGTATTTACGGGACGCCATAACCCCGAACCATTGCATGACCCCTGGGTTAGATTCTGATAAATGCTTTTTAGAGGTGCTACTACTATTTTCGTAGCAATAGTTGGAGAAAATTACTTTTATATGATTAAACATAATTTAGAGGAATCTAAAACATTAAGCTTCTGGTCGCTAATTATCTAATGTCACAGCTCTAAATCAGCAAATACATCCGATATTAAGTGAAATTGTGGCTACAATCCCCACCATTTTGTACAGTACAAAAAAGTAAGAAATAACGATTTTTAAGAACGAGATTAAATATGGATTTCTACTGTCCTTTATTCCGCTTTCTCACTGTCTCTCTGTCTCTGTTCCCCCTCTCTTTCTCTCTACTCTCTCTCTCTCTCTCTCTCTCTCTATATATATATATATATATATATATATATATATATATATAAACACAGTGTATTTTTCTGCGTTAAATTCTTGGGAAAGAAGTTACTGTAAATTAGCCTTATCACAATTTATTCATACTTGAGTTGTGAGAAGTTTGTGTTTTGGAATGGCAGACTTTACACATATTTCCGAAGTTGAATTACCGACTGAACAATAACATAAATATAAAAATAAAGCACGAGAGAAAACTGCTGAAAAGTCAAATGTATGACAAGTATGAAGATTTATTTATATAAAAAAAAACTATCTAAATAAAATACTGTAATTATTTGCATCGAACATTCAATATCCGTTTCCTAAGTTAGATAATTTATTTTTAATTTATATATGATTATTTTCTTCTTTTGATTGAAATCCATGCACAGATAAAATATTTGTTTCAAACTTTAAAACTATATAGTACTTACATATTAAATTGTTGCAATATTATATCGTGTCTTACTGGAATAAAAATGTAAATCATTTTGGTGTATAAAATACAAAAGAAATTATACAAATCTTACATATGCATTTAGTGCTTCGAAATCGGCAGAACTTTGGTTTTTAAGTGTATTAGTTTTTATTCATTCATATTTTTACTAATGCGATAAAGGCCCTGTGTACTTATTTAAAATATTGGTTTGGGATTTACAGGAGACTAGCAATAAAGAAACAATGATTTCTTGCGTTTTTCCATGATGTTGTCTAGACTATTGTTCTATATGTAGTCATTTCTTTCTTTGAGATTCCTATATGTTGCAAAGTAGTATTAGTTTTAAAAATATCGATATTGCTTACTTCCTTTTAGTACAAGCAGATCTAAATAATTAGGTTGTTAACCATTTTCATGAAAAATGATTATTTAATTGTCAGTAAAATAATTATATATATATATATATATATATATATATATATATATATATATAATTATTTTACTGACAATTAAATAATCATTTTTCATGAAAATGGAATATATATATATATATATATATATATATATATATATATATATATATATATAAACAGATTGGGATGAACGACAAATAATTTTTAATTAATTGCATATGCAAATTAAATTGTAGGAATATGCAAACTTTAAGCTCTATATATTAGATTAATAATTTGATATTCCATGACATCCATGGATAAATATCATCTTGCCAACAGTTATTCTTACTACTATCTGCCCTTTGCCGAGTTTACATATCAATAGGCAATTCTTGTACCGTTTTGATGAGCAAAAAAACATAATGATTACTTATCTCTAACATGAAGAGGCATGCATATATGGTGTGAAGAGTTTCTAACTCACAGATATACTCGCTTTCATTCAGTTTCTTTTGCTGTTCCAATGTTATTTAAGAAAATCTTATTCTTAAAAAATCTTGTCATCTGTCAGGAGCAAAAATAATAAAACCTTCCGAAATCAGATATAAAATTCACTCAGGTCTGTCAGAAATATGAACCACTTGTTATTTTTTCTAACTTTCCTGATCAAGACAGGGAAAGAAGATTGATAATCATAGACGGCTCTTTTAATTATTGTGATTAATTTTTGCTCACTGAATAATGTTAACTTCCACATAGACGCATTTAAAAAATTAAGCGCAGTACAGTTATATTTAGGATGTGCGTTGTGGTGCAGTGGATATCGACTGGGAACGCGACACCGAGGTGCCGATTTCGAATTCCAGTTGAATTCCTTGCATTCATTTACGCGCAAATACCCTTGGGAAAGGTATTAATCCGTCTCTTCCTTCCAGTTATGGATTAAATAACAGGACAAATTGGGTTCTATAGAATTGGCTGGCAACCAGTCTACCACAGAAAGCAATGGCAACCTACTGCGGGATAATCTTCTGCCCAGTCAGTCATGTCTCTTTCGAGACATGATCGCCCAAAGCGTGTATCACGTATAGCACTTAACTGACAGTAATATCTATTTGAAAACAAGGAGAATATTACTGGACTGTCCTCCTATAGGGAAGCGAAAAGTGGACAATCTCCTTAAAGATGATGGAGATACTCGAAGCAATAGAAATGTGGTTTTACAGAAGGATGCTTAGAATACCATGAACCGAACATTTGAGCTATGACAAGATTTTGGAAAGGATGCAAATGAAAAGGAAACTTATATTTAGCATCAGGAAGCGAAAGCTGAGGTTTCTGGGAGCCGTAATGAGGAAGAAGGGCTTCGAGAATCTAAGACTCACGAGTCGGATAGAGTAAAGGCAGCGCGAGACTTTCGTGGATGGCGAAGCTGAATTTAGGAGATATCATAAAGAAAAGTGTTAAGAGAGACAAGGGATACGAACAAGAGAAATTTCATGAGGCCTTCGTCCTGAAAGAACACGGCACTTAAAGAAAGATGATGATTTTCTATTAATATAATGTGCGATTGGTAATTTATCGTCATCTCATATGTTGTTTGTTTTGGATTTTGTCGATATATTTGGGTTAGTAGGGAACCGTCTGTGAAAGCAAGAATAATATGACGCAATTCATTCTACCAATAAAATTGAAAATGGTATGCTGTACTGTTTGGCATTCCCGCCCAAAGCTCAATTACGAACATTTCAGTGTGTTTGGGTGTCAATCTGAGAACATTGCAGAAGATTCGGAAAGAGTTTGATGTGTCTACTGGCGATTACGAAGGTGTTTTGAGTGATCACTATTGATGGTGACATTATGCCTCAGTTCACAGTGCCTCAGATTCAACACGGACATCTAAATCAAGTGTGTTTATGAGCTTGTGCTGCCCTATATCAAGATATTTGCTATGGAAAACCCTGTGTCTGCCAACAGGACTCTGCACCATGCCTCACAAGCAAGGGAATTTATTCATGGCTGTCAGAATCTGATATCTGGACATCTGACCACCTAACTCCCCAGACTGCAACCCCCTTGATCATTATTTGTGGAGCGCAGTTGTGCGAGAGACCAACAAAACCCTTTGTAACACCAAAGAAGAAATGAAATGAAAGCAAAATTATATCAGCATTCACTAACTTACACAAGGAGAGCGTCCAGAAGATTTGCAGTAGATTCGGAACTCATTTTAATACCGTGTTTGAAGCCAATGGCGATTTCATTGAACAAATTTACCCTTTAATATTTGAAGATATTTTATGGGAATTTTGGTAAAATTACCTGTTAAAATAAGATGTCAATGTTATTTTTAATTTTCTGTAATTAGGGCGACGATTTCTTTTGGCACGCTCTATATCAGCAAAAGATAAATTTACTCGATCTTGTCAGCAATTTAATACCGTGGAACCCACAATAGATTTTACCTTTGAATCTGAGTTTAACAATAATTTACCCTTTCAATACTTTACAATACTTTACCCTTTCTAGATATCATGCTTCATAGAAATAATAATGAACTTCTGTTTGACATTTACAGAAAAACAACCAACAAGAATGACCTCGTCAATGGTTTTCTTCACTGTAACAAGATCAAATCTGGAATAATTATAGATTTCTATTTAAGCGAACTAAGAATGTGCAGCTCCCAAGAAATATACTTACAACACACTTTCAAAATCCTTATTATTATTTTATCAACAATACTATGAGAAAGGCATTCAACACACCCGACCGCATTATTAACAACAATAAACAAAATAAAATCAGACACATAATTCTACCTCTTAAATCCATAAAATTCACTGTCCAAAACAATTTATCCAATCTAAGCAACATTAAACTATTTAAAACCACATCATAATTATCATTGTCAGGATCAGATCCCGAAATATCTATAACGAAATTATTAGTATATATGAAATAAATAGCCGGAAATGCTCTTCGCAATACATGGGGAAATTTGCAGAAATCTTTAAAAGGTATATATTATGACAAAAGTGATTTTAAGGATTATAATTTATCAGATGCATACATAGAAATAAATGAAACCAAAACATTAATCTATAGACCGTCACACTTATTAAAAGAAAATGTAGCTTTTATTTTTTTATTTTTTTAGTGTAATTAATCTGATCAAAATCTGAATCTGCTTTTTTACTAACTTACATGATTATAAAAATGAAATATTCCATAACTTACACATTTTCCTTTATTAGACATTGAAGTATGTCACTTCGCGTCCTCCATAGTTTATCACACTTTTCTACTAACCTGATATTTATGAGCGTTCTTAAATTTAAAAATTTTGAAATACCAATAATCTTTCTGCTCTTGTAAATAAATACTTATTACAAAATAAAATCCTTGCATTTGTCTTCATAAATTCTCTCTAATTCAGCTATGTTTTCCTCGATAAATCCAGGCGAAGATTGGTAAATAATCCCAAAGGATCTTAGTAATTTTAGGTGAAAAATTAAAACTCATCCGACAGAGAACTGGATGTAAATTTAATTTACAGAGCAGATAATCATATATTTCATATGGAAATTCAGATTTTACATTTGGGGAATAGCTATTTCATCAGGTTACTAGAGGCTGCATTGTACAACCACAGTCAAACGTAAATATGAAGAAACTCTAGGGTACCGGAAATCAAGGGTTGTAAAGAAAAGGAAAAAAGTAAGGAAGATGGTTAGGAAAAGGCCAAGAATAGAAGAGAGGAAGAATAGTAGCACACGTTTTGTGTTATATACATATATATTAAAGACAGAGCTAATATAAAATTAACGAAAAATCAAGCATAAATTTAATTAAACCTCGAGTAAGTAGATGCTATGAAGAACCATATAGATTATGAATATATATATATATATATATATATATATATATATATAAAACTGATTAAATTTTTTTAACAATATATATGTATGAAATATGTTTCATGCTCACTCATATATATATATATATATATATATACCCAAGCTCGAAACCCGACCAAATTGGCGTCAGTCTATTCGGTCGGGTTTCGAGCCTGGGTTATGTAGCAATCGGAGTCTAACCGTGCTGATGAGCTGTGCTACAGCAAAACAGATCTGTCTGCGGATGACAATAATATATATATATATATATATATATATATATATATATCAACATTTAAGAGAAGCGCGCGATTTAAAAAAGATAGAAAAAATTTGCAAACAGCTGTATTTGTAATAAACGTGAATAAAACGTTAGCGTGAATGTATTCAGCTGAAATGTGCTTAATATGATGATGATCTTTTTTTCTTTTAATCATTTCACCCCGAGCAAGGCGGAAACGCCACTGATGTGCAGGGCTACATAAATGTAAAAAGATTAATTAGAAAAGAGTGAGGAGTACAAACTAGTTAGAAAGGAACAATAGAAAGCTGAGAAAGCAGGTGCGATGACAGATACATAGGTGGAGAGAAAGGGAAGGTTATACAGGGGTGAGGAGAGAGCTAGAGTCCAGTGGTTAGTAGATGAGTATTGACTTTGCATTTAAATTTCTGGAGGTTGTAGCCGTCAGGAAAGCAAGAATACGGGAGCGAGTTCCACAGGCGTGAAGTGCGAGAGAAGAAGTTGCAGGAGTAGAATTGTCGTCTGCATTAGGCTAACCTGACTGTGAATGGGTGGGACCCAGTTGCCAGTCTGGTTGCACGAGTAAACACCTGTTGAGGAGGCATCAGTGACTTAAGTTCGTCTGAGCAGAAGCCATGAAACCAAGAGACAAAGGGAGGCCACCTTTCGACGATGGGGAAGTGGCTGCAGTCGAGCCGCCAGATCACCCATCACATGACAGACTCTCCTTTGGAGCCTGTCAAGAACACTGAGGAGAACGGCAGGGGCACCTGACCATAAATGGCAGCAGTACTCCATGCACGGACGGATGGTTTACTTGTATATATGCAGGATGGATTCAGGTGGAAAAAACATCCTGGATCGACATAGTGACCCAAACTTCTTAGCAGTAGATTTTGCTATGGATTCAATATAGTGGTTCCATTTGAGGTCTGAGGACAGGGTAAGTCCGGGAGAATCGCTTGGTCCATGCTTATGGGAGGCAGGAGAGGTTGCCTGTAATGGTTGACAGACAACAGCTTGGTCTTAGATGAATTGAAGTTGACAAGCCACTTCTTGCCCCAGTTCACCGCAGAGTGTAGATCCCGTTCAAGGTCAGCAGCGAGATTATGTCTGTCCGCTACGACAGGTTTCTTACTGGTGCGGGAGCATATTGTAGTGTCATCTGCATAGATGCCTACTTGGGACGTGATCTCATCTGGGAGGTCGTTGATGAAAATAAGGAAGAGCGTCGGGCCCAGGATAGAGCCCTGTGGGACACCAGCATTCGCGCTGTAGTACGAAGAGGCACGCCCATTCAGAACGACATTCATTTTGCCGTTATTTAAGAAAGATCGGATTAGGTCAAGCAGGCGACCGGTAATACCATAACCGCGTAGTTTGCATAGGAGGCCAGAGTGCCAAACCCTGTCGAAAGCTTTGGAGATGTCCAGAGCAACCGCACGAGACTCGTCAGACGCATCAAGGGCCTGTAGCATGTACTCCGTCACGGTTGTTAGCAGGTCGGCCGTGGGCCTGGCAAAGCGGAATCCATATTGCCTGTCGGAGAACAGTTTGTGGGCGGTGAGATGATGAACTATGTTTCTTGAAATTCCCTGTTAGTTGATTAGTTACTAACAGGAAGCAATCAAGCAGTTTAGTATAAATTTTATGGAATTCTCCTGTCATTCTGTTTATTCCTCCGTGTCGGGAAGTTAGTGATTTGCTTGCATATCCATTCCCATGCGTTTTAAGGGTCTACAGGCCAGTAAGTTCTGAATAATTTTCAGAATATGTACCTTAAGATGTTTGTCAGAATACAGTGATTTTAATAAAATGTTCTTCAAACTCTGTTGATGTCACATTATTGTGTCTGACATCATACTTATGTGCATTGAATCTTCTATTTAATTTTTTCGTTGTGCAACCCACATAATAGAAATGGGAATCAGTATAATTACTTAATAGAAACTGTGATGTTTCTTTTTGAATTAATGATAGAATAAGCTTGACTAACGGTGCTGCACAGCACACAGCGTTCTCTTCTTCTATGACTGTTTTTCGGGTTACAACTATCCGAAACTGTAATGTTGCTTTGAGTGAAGGGGCCTACACATGTTACAATTTGTTTGATGTTATTAATTATTTTCAAAGAAAATATAAGCGTGTTCGAAAACATCTCTTTAAAACGTGGATATTTATGCACTATGTGTTCATAGCTGTCGTGTAGCATTTTCAAAATTCCAGCAAAATTTCAGAGCTAATTCAAGATTAATGCAATTCTGTCAGAATTTTTATTGTATTTTAGGGTGTTTTGACCTATGATTAAATTATAGTAATTCTCATTTTTAGCTATTTCATTCGCAATTTGATTCATTCGCGATTCTTGATAGCCCTGCATAACATCATGTCGAATGGATTTATGCTTCCAATAATCTTTTATCTCTATGCAAATCCGCCTTATGCGTAAAAAGTCGATACTTCGGGGTTGTTTTTATTATGTTGAATGGATGATCAGAGCAGCACTGTTATGTAAATGTGTGAGGTTTGCAAAAAAACTGGTCATTAGACGCTTCCTTGAGAACTTTACTTTAATGCCTAAAAATTCAACGCTAGGTTTGGAGAAACGATATGACAATTATATTTGTGATCAAAAATTATTCTTGTTCGCAAATGTTTTGCAAAATCGTAGAAATTTTAACAAACTGTTCTGCGTACATTCCCAGATTAAGAAAATGCCAATAAATGGGAGCCAAAGTTCGAGTTCATAGCTGTCCAGTGATTGGAAAGATTCAAGTATTTTTCTTCAAAATGTGTTATAAAGACATTCACAAAGTTAATAACCATGGAATCCCCAATGCACATTATTTGATTTGGTGACAAAAACATTTTTCCAAACTTCATCATGGAATTATTTTCATTTTCGTTTCTCAAAAGCTTTAGTGCATGCCTCAACTTTTTCATCTTGATTAATGTTAAGATAAAGAGACGAAACATCCATAGAAACCAAAAACCGATCATGAAAATTTCAAGAAACACAAGATCATCGTCATATTCCACACCTTTCAGTTTTATATCTTCCTGCTACAGCCGGGTTTTTTTTTCATTACAAGATAAGCAAAGTTTTCATACAGACATAGTTTTTGAATGTTTTTATAAGTAAAAAAAACTGTTTAAATATAATTTGAGAAAGACAGACGTTCTGTTGAAATAATGTTTAACATTGTCAAACACTGTGTTTCTCTTTTCTTCAATCGTGCTTTTCTCTTAACTATTATTATTGCTATTGTTGTTACTGTTGGTAATAATAATAGTTATAGCAACCATAATAGCAGTAACAACACCAATAACAATAATAACAAAAATAATCCAATACCATATCTCAGATGTTGAATGATATGAAAATAATATGTTTTGATACAATAACGTGAGTTCAATCCTAAACTCTCTGTTTCAATATTACGATTCTGTTATTTGTTGAAGTTCATTAAATATCTTTTAAAAGATCACATAAAAATGTTCTACAAGCAACAGGTTGAAATATTTCGTGTACGTTTTACTTTTATCGGAAATGAAACTAATAATTTTTATGAGTTATTCGTCTACAAGAATCAATTTTCCTATTGCCATCATCACGTTTAATTAGTTACGCATTTTGTAATTTTACTGACTGAATTAGATCCAGTTGAATTAATTCCATTAAGTATTCGTATACTTAATTGACTTGATTGTTTAGTTAACTAAGTTTTGCCGGGCGTGTACTCTTGCCTTACTCAACCACTGTAACAATCTCTTTTACAATCATAATGTTTTGTAACTTTTTGTTGTGAGGAATTACCTACACCCTAATATGAACTCTACCGGATTGCATAAATACCGAGAGTTATGTACTCGGAGGTAGTAGTAAGTACCAGCTACGATACTCATTTGTTAGCACGCCGTTCTGGCGCTAAGTACTATTATACTCTATTTCCTCTGTACACTGTTCCTCTTTTGTAATATAATATTGTTTCTAACCGTATACCGTGTCCGAGTCTTCTTGTGACCTTTTTTCCAGGGCCACATCACTTTTATTAGTAAGAAAAAATATGGTCGAGTTAAATAATACTTTCACAGATTGTAGATGTACTATATATATAATGCAAGTCATAGAAGACGACATCACCCATGTCGTTGTGAGTGAAGCACCAAAAACGAGTATTTTATTCACTATATTTCATTGACTAATATCATAGAAGATTTTTAAAATATTTCAGTAGAAGCATTTAGCAAATTTACGAAATCTATAGTTACACAGAATATATTTACTGCTTCAGTGAAGTCAAACATGTGTATCTTCAACTCTTTGAAAACGTTTTGAATAGTCCAAGAAAGCTAACTGCGAAAATTAAAAAAAAGAGTCGTCAATTAGTAATGATCTTTAGAATAAAATCCCAAGTGGGTTCATAAGTATTAAGAACAAATTAAATCATTCTCAGCAAAAATTCTTAAGTCGCGATGATAAAATTAAGCAGCTATCAGATAAAACAGTGTGATTCCTGAATAAGGGTGATTCCTACACATACAACAATAATAAATTATCTCAAAGTTAAAAGCATTAATGTATTATATATAAGGATGGCTCGAGATGTTTGCTATAAAGCTAAACTAAACATATAAAATATATATAAAGACATATTTCATTGTCATTATACATGATGGAAGTGTAACATAAATCATTTAGGCTCGAATCTGGGAATTGTTTTCAGTACATTGGTGCAAGAAACCAACCCTGATATAAAATATATAATAGCCTAAACTAAGACAACTGAGTAATGCTAAATACTATGCTAGACATACTAGTCTATGGTTATTTACTGAGCTAAACTTCGTATCGGTCACTTAGTGATATATTATATTCTATATCCATTGGATTCCTTCGTGTAAACATGGTTACGAAAAATATATAGTTAAAAGTTAATGATGATCAGTTCTTTTTCAATTTCGTCATATTAGAATAATTTGTGTAACGACTCTGTTAATACATTCTTTATCTGTATCATGTGTGAGGTAATCATAGTGAAGACAACAGGTAATTTGAGAAAGAAGCATTAAAAAGTTATAACTGCTTAAGTAGGTATTTGAAAGTGTTATAAGGTTCAGAAGATGCAATTTAATAAAGAACAAATATGCAATATACTTAAGAAACATTATTTAACGTACTTAAGAAAAATTATTATGTAATATAAGTGAGAAAACTTTTTACTTATAAAAAATATGATGTAATATACTTTAAAAAATTATTATGCAATATACTTATTAATGCACATGAAATAAGCAAAATAGACTATGAAAAACAGCTAACAGCTCAAATGAAGTTGAAGAGAGAAGTATCATCAAAAAAAAAATTCATTAAAATGAAAACAGTTACAAGCGAAAACGGACAAGAAAACTTGGTCATTAGCGATAAAGTAGAATTATGAGTTTTAGTAAGCGATTTCAATGCTATTTTTTATTTTAGTGTTTTATTCAATTTTGGAAATTGCCTGTCTGGTGCACTTATTTGTGCATGTTATCAAACTTTTTTGCTGCTTTTTGGAGAAAAATACACATTTTATCTGTATAGATTTTTATCAATTACAAGTACATATTTTTAATTTTGTAATGTACCTATATACATTCAATTTATATATAAATAGAGACTAAAAAGTCACTTTTATCTGCGCACCTGAGAAATGAGTTAAGAAAATACGCTCCGCAGTAAGGATCGAACCGGCATTCCACTTTTAAAAAATCACCGTTTGTTCCAGCCTGCTACAATAAGGGCATGCAAGTTCGATTCCTGGCGTGAGACACATTTCGTTACTTGATTTCTCGAAAACGGATATCGATAGACGTAATGCACACTGTTTAGTAAATGTGGTGTCTATTCAAATGCGAAGCATCCGTGATAATAACATTTGAGATGATAACAATGTCGGATTAAATATTAATCAATCAATTAATTATATATATATATATATATATATATATATATATATATATATATGTATGTATATATTTAACGGAGTAATATGTTCTAGAAAATATTTTAGATATTTTAAAATTTCATGGGTAATGCATATGTCGCAGCTAAAATCTACTGCGAGTCAGACCCAAATGATACAACAGTTAATATTCAAAATCATCCAGAAAAGAATCACAGACAGACACTCACGTGCCCATATCAAGAATAGATTTTTGTAACTGTAATCTAAAAAAGCATTTCCTCGACCATTAAAATAACCCCCAAAAAACCCCCAAAAATACAGGAAAATCATAAACGGAAAAAAGAGAAAGAAAAAGAAAAGGAAAGGAGAACGAACAGTATAAATAGAAAGGAAGTTAAAATCATCTGCTTTCTTAGAAAAACATGATATGGAAATTTAACATTAAATTTAGTTTTAAAGATAATGAGATGTGTCTACAGTATAAAAATAATTGGTAAATCATACTTTTTAATACAAATTAAAATATAACTAGTAGTAGTACTATATTATAAATATAGTTATTCTTCTTCTATGTGCCCTGTCCCTTCAGGACATAGGCGATCATGGTTCTCCACGTCTCCCTATCCCTTGTGGCTCTTATTATGTTTGCTCCTGTTGCAAATATGTTATCCGCTGCCTTCCTCTGTCTCTCCTTCCTTCTATCTGACCAGTCAGTATCAGGTTCTCCAGGCTCTCCTTCCTCATTGCATGTCCCAGGAACTTCAGTTGTCTCTTCCTGATGCTCAGCATCAATTTCCTTTTTGTTGCCATTCTTTCCAACACCTCATTGTTGCTTGCATGCTCAGTCCACGATATCCGTAGCATCCTTCTGTAGAGCCACATTTCGACCGCTTCCGGTTTTGTCCTCATTTTCGATGACATTGTCCAGCATTCACTGCTGTATTGAAGAACTGACATCACATAGCAGTCTAGCACTCTTTTCTTCGTTTCTATTGAGATTTTCTTGTATGTTAGTATTTTGCTCATCTTCTGGAACGCGTCCTTTGCCATGCCAATTCGCCTTCGAATCTCCGTGTCGCACTTTCCATCGTTTGTGAGAACACTTCCTAAGTACTTAAATTTTTGTACTTGCTTGATTCTGTTATCCCCCACCTGTATTTGGCATTTTGTGTTGTATCTTTTGCTGATGACCATGCACTCAGTTTTCTTAAAGTTTATTTGTAGTCCCTTCTTTTCACTCTCCACTGCTACTTTCTGTATGAGGTCTTGTAGTTTTCTTTCCGTGTCCACAATCAGCACTGTATCGTCCGCATACCTTAGGTTGTTCAGGTTGTGACCTCCAATAACAAATCCTGGAGTGTCATCTAGGGTCCTCAAAATATTCTCGCTGCATAGGTTAAACAAATCCGGTGAAAAGACATCCTTGTCTTACGCCTTTTTCTATCTTTGTGTATCTACTGAGATCGTTACCTGTCCGTATGCAGGCCGTTTGCTGCCAGTAGAGATACTTGATTATTTTTATGTCTTTGCCGAAAATGTCGAGGCTGCCTAGCATCTCCATCAATTCTTTTTGGCGTATTTTGTCAAATGCTTTAGCGTAGTCAATGAAGCATAGGTACAAGTCTTTCTTCGTTTGTAATGCCCTTTCGGAGAGCATCCTAATCATGAATATGGCGTTCCTTGTTCCAGTGTCTTTGACGAACCCGCACTGTTCCTGCCATATTTCTGGCCTGATTCTGCTTCTCGCTCTATTCATCAGGATTCTGACAATCAGTTTTGTAATGTGACTCATTAAGCTGATAGTTCTGTGTAGTTCGCACTCGTTTGCACCAGGTTTCTTCGGCAGTGCTATAAATATCGACTTGCATAGGTCGTCTGGTATTATTCCGCTGCTATAAATTTCGTTTATTATGTCGGTAATCTTTTCTATGCCATATTCTTCTAAGGCTGTCAACAGCTCTATCACTATGCCGTCTGGACCAGGTGCTTTGTTTCTGTTCATTTTGGCCATTGCAGTTTCCACTTCGGATTTTAGTATTTCCGGTCCATCCATCTCCTTGTGTATTCTCGGCTGTTCTCTCTTGTTGCAAAAGAGATCCTTTATATATTCTTCCCATCGCTGGAGTATTTTCTCTTTCTCTAATATGATTGTTCCTTCCTTGGATTTTATGCATCCTGTTAAAAAAAATAAATTAAAGATATATTAAAAAATGATGAATAAAATATTAAAAACAATCTTAAAAATGATCTTAAATGATATTAATAAAAATAATAAAAATAATAAATATAATATATATATTAAAAACATTTACACAGTAATAAAACTAATAATAATATTAATAATTATGATAATATTATTTTACAAAAACTAGTAAAGAAGCTAATATCCACAAAAATAAATATATCATTTAACACTGAAAAAAGAAGAAACAATAAAATTAAAATATATATACATAGCTACATATACTCATACACATACTCACATACATGTATATATATATATATATATATATATATACATACATACACACATATATTCATAAACACACATACATCATTATACATCCAAATGTAAATATATATATACATATCCCTTATATATACATATTTTTATTAATGAGTATATATATATATATATATATATATATATTAATGCAGGTTTCATTGAATAATATAGACAAGTTTTGTCTATTAATTTTGTGTAGGATCCGTTCATACCGTCTGATATATATATATATCGCACTTTTCACCTCTAGGGTTTAAGAATTTTCCCCTCTTTTTATTTTTATTTGCCAATTTTAACAATGAATTATATTTTAGTCGCAGTTTCTCGTTTTCTCAAAGTCAAATTATCACTTCACAAATCTCGTTAACATTTTAGTAAGTCACCAAATATTCTACTGATGAGGTGTTGGCCGAAAAGGTTTCCTTAAGGTAAAAATACGTTTTGCCTGTTTAAAACTATTTATAAGCTCTGTAATATATATATATATATATATATATATATATATATATATATATATATACACATGTGAGTCAGTTACGTGCCATACGTGATACACGCTTTGGGCGATCATGTCTAGTAAGAGACATCACTGACTGGGCAGAAGATTATCCCGCAGTAGTTTCCCATTACTTTTTGCGGTAGACTGGTTGCCAGCCAAGGCTATAGAACCCAATCTGTTCTGTTATTTAACCCATAACTGGAAGGAAGAGACGGATTAATATCTTTCCCAAGGGTATTTATGCGTAAGTGAATGCAAGAAATTCAACTGGAATTCGAACTCGGCTCCCCGATTTCTTGTTCCAAGTTGATATCCACAACGCACATCCACATGTACATATAATATTTGCGCATATAGAATTAACAAATATACTAGTTTATATATTATATTGAGCAAGTCAGACACACGCATATATATATAAATATATATATATATATATATAGTATTGTATTCATGATTAAAACGAAACTCATCTCATTTCAGAAAAAAGAGGAAAGCAGGAAATGCCTGAAGTCTGCAGTAGTCATTATGAAACTTTCCTTTGCCGAAGGCATCGTCCTCACATGCAAATTGTCGAGTGGCTTCTTTCGTCATTTTGTAGATAGAATTATTACTTTTCTTTATCACCGTCAATACACAGATCCACACTATCTATTTCTATATATATGTCTAGCCACATTGATGAGCCGTGATACAGCAAAACAGGCTTGTATGTGGATGACAAATATATATATATATATAACATTTAAAAATTAAATATAGGGTGTGGTGAATAACATTTCATCTAAATTGCGCAAAAGTTTAAATAACACAGAGTAAGTTCAATGAAATTACCACTAGCTTCTAATACGGCGTCCAAATGATTTTGGAATCTTCGGCAACTCTCCTGGGCGGTTTCCTTGTTTATGTTGGTAAATGTTACCATAATCTTTATAAGAAGTTTTGTTGGCATCTCGCTCAACCGCGCTCTAATAATAAAGAGTTTTGTTTTCTGCGGAGATGTAAGGTGTGAACGCAGAACTTTTCTGGCAGCCATAACCGGATTTTTATGCTTGAGTGACATGGTACAGAATCTTCTTGCCAGAATTTTGACTCAGGGTAGCAATACTTCTCTGTTTATGAACCTGATTGACTTGAAGGAATCGTTTTCAATCATGGCCTGGATATCGCTAAGAAATTCGGGAGTTCATTTCTTATCAGAAGGCTTAGAGTGTTTTTTTTTTGTTTTTTTGTGTGCCACTGTACATTTGTAATCATCATTATACGCGTCTAACTCTTTTCGAATCCTCTGCACTGTCCTCAGATGAACATTCATAAAACACTGAAATATCCGTATTTGAGCTTCTGGCGTGCATGCCATGCAGTACAGCAGCATGCAGTTTTAAAACATCTGGCGGAGAGAATTGAGCCATAGTGCTCCTGTTCTTACAAACTGTGCCCAACTGGCCCTACTATATTGCGCAAACGACAAAGTAAAACAAACGACGCTCATGTGCGAAATTCAAAGTATAAAATGGTGATAATTTACCCATCGCATCTGGTATATATATATATCCAGCTGAAGCGAACCAACAGTTTTACAATTCCGAGTTCTCCAGCATTTATATCTTTTTTATAGATGTGCACAATACAACAAATATTGTAAAGCATAACATCATTAAGTTTGTTTTTTTTTTATTTAAAAATAATTACACTCAAATGTCCCTTTAAGTCAGATCAAAAATATAATTTCTTTTCTTTTTTCTTTTTTTTTTTCATTTTTTGTTTTAGAAAATGATGAGATACAGAGAAAGCCAAAATAAAAAAATTGTAACCATAATAGATACATCAGCGAAAATGGAGTCTAGACAGTGATTTTCATCAATTGACACTTTTGTCGTGAAGATTGAAAGAAGAAGTCATGTACGCCGCAAAAATATAAACTTTTTTAAATTTAAAGTGAATCTTTATTAGTTAAACTGAACACATACAGAATTTTTTCTGTCTTCCCACATTCGTAAATAACAAACGTATTGTTTCTTCTATTCAAATGAAAATCATTTTCACAACAATTATCTAACATCGCCTGATACATCTCGAAACATATAAATTTCCATGTCGTAGTGTAAACTATACTAATTTTAAATAAAAAAAAACAAATTTAATCATATATATATATATATATATATATATATATAGTACTGAGACAATACTAATCGAAGTCCTTAGGTTTGCATAAATTGCACGTATGGAGACAATCTTTAATTAGATACACCTACGCTAAACAGGTCATATGTCGAGAAAATTGCATTCCTCGTTTCGGTATCTTTAACACTGTTCTTGTTCTATCTCTGGGCCAATTCTATTGCGCGTTCTGTTCATCAGAATCGGGATGATGAGTTTTGTTATGTGACTCATTAAGCTGATTGTTCGATCGAGATCACATTCCTTTGCACCTGGCTTCTTTGGTAGTTTTATGAAGATTGATCTGCTTAGGTCCGGTATATTGCCGCTGTTGTAGATTTCATTTGTTATTTCTGTTAGTCTGTCTATGTTAAAGCTTTCGAGGGATATCAACATCTCTATAACAATACCGCCTGGTTTCGCTGCTTTGTTTCTCTTTAATTTGACCATTTCTTCAGTTTTTAATAATTCTGGTCCATCCGTACTTTTGGACATTGCTGGTTGGTCACTCTTGTCCTGGAATAGATCTCCGATGTATTCGTTCCATCTCTAAAGTATTTTTCTTATTCTAATATGAGTATGCTTTTTTGGCTTTTATACATCCTGTTGCTGAACATGTCATTTTCCCTAATAGTTCCTTTATTTTGTATGCATGTCTCCATTATTTGTTGTGCTCAGTCTCTCTACTTCGGTGCATTTGCGCCATCTTTCTTTAGCCTGTCTATATTTGCTCCGTATTTCCTTGTGTATTCTCTTGCATTCCGTTCCATTTTGAGCTTCCATTTCCAATTTGTCCTTTGTATCGTTTTCACGCTCTCCGTATAAATTTCTTGCAGGTTCGGATCATTTATGAGTCTATTGTACTGAAGTCTAATGGCAGTGTTGGGTTTCTTTAATCTTCAAATCAGATTAAGGTAAGTTTAGATTTGCTAATTTCACTAAAATAACGTGTCAACGAGGTATACTTTATTTTTGCAAGATTTTTTAAAACTGGGAATTGGCTTTGGTTTATAAACTGTGTCAATCGATCAAAAATGGATGAAAAATTGAATTCTTTTTTAAACCTGAAAAATTGTAGATTCCAATTAATAGCCTTTTGCTTTGAAAAACACCAAAGTATTTTGCTTACTGGAATGAGTAAATTTAATCTGCTGGTTTTCAGTTAAAATTAAACTGAAAGCTTTAATAAATCTTTTTTATTTATTAAAATTTATTAAACGTAGGTATCGAAAACGGGAAAACTGTAAATATTGAACAACTTCCTAAGGCAGAACGATTAGCATACTATTTCACAGATGAACATATATAGAAAAAATGGTAAAATGCTTGATTCCTTTCAATTAGACTACCTATATCTATATTGTGTCATTTGGTGCAATATACGTAGAAATTATATTCATAGGATAATATAAATACGAGTTCAGGCTTGTAGCATACAGTGTCACTGTATTAATATGGAGTTTCAGTATTATGAAACCGCTTTTATTTATCATATACTGATATGCATACGTGATCATTTACTGTAACAGAGCTATAATATCTGTGTTTTGTCTTGAATAAATTCAAGCACATACTCAGGATGTTACAATTATTTTCTTTCAGTGAGTATAATATTATCATCCATTCGCTTACTTCCACAAAAGACCATAAACATATCAAACTCTTCTATTCCAACCAGATGCACGATAACTACAAGCAGGATGAAAAACTCGTAAAAAATCTCATTCATACTAATATGTCTCCCGTTGATCCTTATAAAAATTTAAAATTAATAATATATTATCAAAAATACAATGCTACTAATTTATTGATGTGCTATGTAAAACCAACATTATATATAAATTCAAATGTTCTTTGGAAGAATGTATCTCCGGCAGAAACAAAATAAACAAATATATATGTTGGATTTATAACAACTACAGAAACGAGACGTCTTAAATTACACTTGTCTGAACATTTGACCATTTCTAGACATCTACAACAACATTCCTGCCTACATTCATAGCATAAAAAAATGATCGATAACTCAAGTATCCTACACCAAGAAAATAACAAAAGCAAACTTCAGATTCTCGAGGCAATATTCATTAAAAACTTAAGCCGTCAATTAATAGAATCAGCTCTGAATACTGTAGTAATGTTCTAAAATGTTTGTAAAAAGAACAGTTTTTTATGCTTTAAAACATCCATTACTATTACATTACAACATACAAAAAGTTTCCACTTGGAATATTTTCACGTTCTAATGAACGCTAAGGAATTTGTCAACCGTTATATTTGAAGCAGAGAAAAATTTACAGTAATTTTAGCAACACAGTTTTGCGGTTATATTTTGTTACCATAACTCACAACCTTGAAGGTGATCTTTGAAGTATATTGAAAGTACTTGGGAACATTGAGAAATTAATGATAATAAAATCTTTTAACGTTACAGCTCATTTCTGACACCTAATACGCGAAAGATTTTCCGTGCATATGAACGGACATTTTTGAACAATAAGCACACACAATATTTGCAATTTATTTAATCTGACATGTCTAAAAGAAAATTTACTGCCAAATTACACACACACACACACACACACACACACACACACACACACATATATATATATATATATATATATGCGTGTCTGTATGTGTATACAGATATATAAGTAAGCGTGGAAATTGTCGTGCTGATCATACTAAATTGTAATTATTATTTTCATTATGTTGGTCATTTATCTTCATGTTTGAGATAAGTAACGGAAATAACTGAGTAAAAATTGAAATCCTGCAGCGGGCATCATGTCCTCACTCCTTACTATTGCCTTAAGGAAAAGCAAGATTTATTTCCTCATGCCTTTTGACATATCTTCAAATATATTGGGCAAATAATTTATTGAATAACTTTTATTGAATAGGGAATTATGCAATGAGAGAGA
The DNA here is from genome assembly GCA_037127315.1 of Ascarosepion bandense. Classification (NCBI taxonomy): domain Eukaryota; kingdom Metazoa; phylum Mollusca; class Cephalopoda; order Sepiida; family Sepiidae; genus Ascarosepion; species Ascarosepion bandense. Next base: position 599,668 of record JBBBDQ010002413.1, read on the forward strand.
GAGAGTGAGAGAGAGAGAGAAAGAAAGACAGACTGAGACATACAGTGAAAGAGACAGAGGGAGAGAGAGAGAGAGAGTGAAAGAGAGAGAGAGAGAGAGTGGTGTGTATTGACAACCAAAAGGAACTACTTGACCTCAGACCATATATACAAAAATATAATGGACTACATTAAAAAAGTTAAGATTGAGATAATATGCCAAAATATATTTAAACCCTAAGAACAGCAGCTAATTACTACAGAACCAGAACTCCGTGATCTTCTTTAATCAGAATCAATAAAAAAAAAAGAGATATGATAAAAAATATATTATAAACTTATAAAACTTCACTGAAGATTGCTGCAAAAGAATTACGCAACCACCCAGAAATAGTAGTTGAGAAAGCTGATAAAAAAATCTTTATTGTTTTAAACAAGTCTGACTACAAACCAAAAATACAACAGTTACTTGATGATCACACCAAATTTAAAAACTTGTCAATAACCCTATCACTCGACTAAAAGCAAAGGTTAATAAATTAATCACAGCAAATAATGCGGAGCAAGGCAATCTAACACTTACCCAAATAATCGGGGACTATAAACCAGGATACATTTATGGTTCTAACAAAACACACGCATAACTTTCCACTTCACCATATTATATCACAAGTACCCATTCCTATATATCAACTAACTAAAACGCTTAACCAATCAATTACACAATACACACCTAACAAATACAATATTAAATCCCCCTTTGAACTTATATAAATATTAAAAGCGGAAAAACCTAATAATGAAACCATGGTATCACTTGTTGCTGAAAATGTGTTCACTAGCGTTCCTGTTAGAGAAACCACTGATATTATTATAAAATATATAATAATAATTCTCTGCCCCCATTGAAAATTAAACCTAAAATACTACAAAAAACTACTTTTAACCTGTACCACTGAAGTCTCATTCTATGATTACAGAAACAATATATACGTGAAACAGGAAGGTGTTTCAATGGGCTCAGTTCTAGGTCCAACGTTCAACAATTTCTACATGACCAACCTAGAAAATAATATATTTGAAAGCACTAGAAAACCCTCCATCTACGCACAATATGTTGATGAAAATCTTATATTAGTTAAAAATATAGAAGAAATAATAGAACTCCAAAAAACTTTCAAAAAACTCTAAACTCAAGTTAACATACGAACTTTACAAAAATAACAAAATCTTTTTCCTTGACATTTTAATAGACACAAACAATAACACATTTACTACCCCCATGTAAAAAACCAACCAGCAAAAACTCTTGAACTCTCAACTATAAGAGTGAATGCCCTAACTACTACAAAATAACACTTGTACACAATTTTATTAAACGAGCCAAATAAACTCCTCCACAAAAAAATATTTTACTCAGAACTAAAAAATATTAAGCAGACTCTCATTAATAATAACTTCCCAAACCACATTGTAGATTCAAAAATATTTCAAAAACCTCAATACACATCAAACAAAATATGGTACTTCCACAAAAACGCTAAACATATCAAACTCTTCTATTGCAACCAAATGCACGATAACTACAAACGAGATGAGAAATTCATTAAAAATCCCATTCGTACAAATATATATCCCGTTGATTCTAATAAAAAATTAAAATTAATATATTATCAAAAACACAACCCTACCAACTGATGTGTTACGTAAAACCAACATTATATATCAATTTAAATGTCCCTTGAGATAATGTATCTCCGACAAAAAAAAAACAAACAAATCTCTATGTTGGATTTACAACAACTATATTAACGAGACGTCTTACATTACACTTGTCTGACCATTCGTCCATTTCTAGACATCTGCAACAACATTCCTGTCCATATTCACAACATAAAAAATAATGATCGATAACACAACTATCCTACACCAAAAAATAACAAAAGCAAACTACAGTTTCTCGAGACAATATTCATTAAAAAACTTAAGCAATCAATTAATAGTATCAGCTATAAATACTGTAGTGATGTTCTAAAATGTTTGTAAAAAGAACAGTTTTTTATGTTTTAACAGATGCATGACCATGACAAATAAAAAATCTATTTTGGTTAATTTTCACGTTCTAATGAACTCTAAGCAATTTGTAAACCGTTATATCTGAAGCAGAGAAAAAGATTTAAAGCAATTTTTAGCAACAGTTTTTCAGTTATTTTTGTTACCATAACTCACAGCCCTGAATATGACCTCGGAAGGAGATTGAAAGCACTTGAGAACATTGAGAAATAAATGATAATAACATCTGCCAACGTTACAGCTCATTTCTGACACCTTAAAATTATAATATGCGAAAGATTATCCATGAGTATGAGCGGATTTTATTAAAAAAAGGTTAGACACGATGTTTGCAATCAATTTATTTAATCTGACATATATATATATATGTGTGTGTGTGTGTGTGTGTAAACAGAGAATTATATTTGTGTGTGTATGTAAAAAGGCATAAATGTCATAATTTTAGTTTTCGAATGACAACATTCTAGTGTCTTCGTAGAAACTTTCGTTAATTTTTCAATTTTATTATTTTATTTGTTATCGAAATCATAAATCAGTCTGCACATATTTATTGGTTGAATGCGTGGGAAGAAAGAAAGGATGAAAAATAAAGTACAAGTGACAAAGACATACAAAACTGGTAATAAAGCACCAGAATAAAAGAAAATATCTTGATACGTTGAAGTGAAAATAAGAAAAAAGATAAAGAGTAACATGAGAAATGGCTAAATGAGGAAAAAAGCAAGAATCAGAAAAAAAAACATAAAATAGAGATAGAAGAAAGACAAAGCAAGCGAAGCTTTCTTAAATAGTTTAAAATTAAAAAAATAGCAACAACGAAAGGTACTGAAAGTAAGAGAGATAAATTTTAAATAAAAGGACAATAAATAATTACCCTATCGGTATTGTAAAATAAACTCTTTTTCATTTTCGTATAGACATTGTTGAATTTTAAAAACTCAAGTAAACTTTGAAAATAATCTTTTACTTTCATAAAAGATTGCAATATCGTTATATTAGGACACGGTGACAGAATTTTTGGAAAGAATAATTTCTATTAAATTAAAGGAATATCTTATGCCTAGAAAGTGTTTCAATATAAATATTAGACAAAATGTTCGGTATTTTAAAAAACTAAAATAAATATCATTTAAAGCAAAGTTTCCATGTATTATCAAATTTACCCACTGTTTTGTTATATTTTATTATGGCATACAAAAAGTAATTATTGTTTTAATGGTACTAAACTGTGTCTAGAATTAGTTCGTCAACTCTGCTCTCCAACTGTATATCGTTTATATTGCATTTCAGAGTTTAACCCCCATATATGATTATAATTAACACTCACCCCGCGCAAAAAATAGTTGTCATTGCTTATTGTATTCATTCTGAAAGGGGAATAATGCTAGAGGAGCATTTAAGAATTGCTGTGTAATATAACGGTGTGAAAATTCGTACACGTTAGTTGTGATTTAAAATGTATATAAATGACGCCTGTGCCATATCTAGAAGATGATCTACGCGGAATGAAGATTAGTTAATTGGAGCCACATTAAAACACCAACTATTTGGTGAAAAAATGAATGCGTTATTTTCAACAGATCACCAACATGGCAAGCAAATATGGAAAACTTGCAAGAGAGAAATTTAACTCTGTAAAGTTTCACTATCTACAGCAGTTTTATAACCAGGAATAGCAAAGTTTTTATTTTCACATCACATTGTTACAGGTGATTAAAAATGAGTTTTGCATGTCAACTTAAAAACAAGCACCCGCACCCGCAACCAGCCACACACACAAATATATATATATATATATATATATATATATATATATATATATATATATATAGTCATCCTCAGACAGATCTGTTTCGCTGTATCACAGCTCATCAGTAAGGTTAGACAGCCGACTGCTTTTTACCCAGGATTGAAACCCGGCCGAATTGGCGTCAGTCGGCGATTCTACCTCTGAGCTATGGGCGCTCGATAGAAGAAGGTACACTTTTTACCGTGTATATTATGATTATACACGCCCAATAGCTAAGAGTGTTCTAATTCATTGCTTAATTTATCATATTTATCCATCTTAAATTAAAAGCCCCAACAACACTGCCAAACTGGTATTCACCCAAGTTTTGTTTCATGTTGGTGAACAGATAATAGTCAGATGAGAACAGATGATAGTCTAACCAGTTCAACGCGTCAGTCATGCGCAACGGCGACTGAAGTAGAGTCCAGAGGGTTGTCCAGATGAAAGAAGTTCTCTTTCGTCAGTTTTCCTTGGCGTTTGGTCTTGATAGTCTTTTGTAGCTGCCTCAGCAACTTGGCATAGTACTTTCTATTGATGGTGTGACTCTCTTGAAGATAGTCAATAATCACAAAACACAAAAGCTGAGACATTAACATTTACTACAAATGAAACAATATTGGCCTTCTTTGGAACAGATGAGGTGGAATGCTTCTACTGTTTCTACGCTCGTCACTTTCTTCCTGACTCAAAACAATGAACCCAACACTCAACTTGGGTAAAGAAACGTTAAAAAAAGAACTGGATCTGCTTCAAACAATGTCAGATTTTCCAGTGATGCACTTTTCATTAGGTGTCAAAAAACATGGAAGCCACTGGTCAGAAACCTTTGTCATGTAAAGTTCATGTTTGAACTGTCGATAATACTGGAGCTTCATCATCTAATATAGTGACCATCTCGTCATGAATGTTCTTTCTAAAAATATGTGGATATATTACAAGGTTAAATATAGTGAAATTTTGCTGTTGCTATATGAGATGGCAAAGTAGCTATGATAGGTAAGTTAAACATCGTGGCATGCTACACTTTTGTTAACCAACCTAGTTTATCTGAATATCATATGCAAGTTCAAATTTCTTTAGGCAACTCAGATTTTTGGCTGCCACAAAAAAACAAATTAGGGGATAGATAGATAGATAGATAGATAGATAGATAGATAGATTACCAATTATATAATTTTCGAAAATTAGTGTATCTGTTTGTGATAACCCTTCACATTTGTACTCGGTTTAGAGAAGTTATATCATGAGTTTTAAATTGTTCCACTTTGTTGTATTGCTTTTCCGTTTCTTCCTTAATGATGATGTTTTTTTACAATTTAATAATTTCAAACTTATTTTTTCTCATTTTTTCCGAGCTATGTTGTCAATTTTTCCTTTGTTAAAAAAGCATAACATATTACCATTAATTATAAACTCTCTCTGTATCACGACCTTTGATTGCGTCCAGTCAATTTCCCTGATCTTTGGCCAATTCCGCCCACGATGTGTTGTTGACCCCGGATTAGCCAAAACAGGACCGCTTATTACCACTTGACGAGGCTGGTATAGATATGCGAGGGTATATGATAAAAACCATATTCAAGACCGCAACGTGTTATTAAGTAACAGAAATTTGGTTCTACGGAAGATGTTGAAGAAACTATATATCGAACATGTAAACCACAACGAGGCTTTGGAGAAAAAGAAAACAAAAGGGAAACTTATACTTAACTCCAGGAAGAGGCAATTAAAGTTTCTGGGATACGTAATGTGAAAGGAGGACCTGGAAATATGATGCGCACAAGGCTGATTTAGGGAAAGAGGGACAGAAGAAAGCAGTGAGAAACATACTTGATGAGCTTGTGCAAATGGATAGTAGAACAGGTTTGGAAGAAATAACAAAAATACAAAACTTGTTAAAAATTACAAGGAACAGGAAAATGTAGAGGCCCGTATTCTCCTACGTCCTGAAGGAACAAAGCACGTGAAAAAAGAAGAATTTACATAAAAATAAAGATAATTTTTTTCTTCGCTGTTAAAAAAACCTGATTAAAAATGTGATTGACTTATTATGTCAATACGTAATACGCAAAAGACGATTAAATTCTTAGTCGTTTTAATAAGGGAACAGTTGGTTGTTAATGCTCGATTATAGATATGTCTTTTCCGTCATTTATTTTGACTACTCATTCTTTTTTTTTCTTCTAACGAAATTTTACCTGACTTTTAATCTTCTGCTTAGCTTTTGGAATGCGTCTTTGGTCATCCCAATATTTCTTCGGATCTCAGTGTCACACTTTCCGTCCTCTGTTAGAACACTCCCTAAATATTTTAATTATGTACTTGTTTGACTGTATTATCCCCTTTGCATTTTGGCTCATTCTTTTGCTGAAAACCATGCAATCTGTCTTCTTGTAGTTTATACTTAGTCCTTCCTTCTCGTTTTCACTCGCTACTATCTGTAAGTGTTTCGTTGTTTCCTTTTCGTGTCTGCTATCAGCACTGTGTCATTTGCGTATCTTATGTTGATTCTACTGTGGGCGCGAATAATAAATTCAGGCAGGTCTTCTAATTCTCTCAGAATTGCCTTGTCTTAAAATCTAATGAAAAAACACATCCTTGTCTTACATCATGTTCTATTTTTGTATATCTGCTGAACCCATGTTCTGTCCGTATCCAGGCAGTTTGCTGCCAGTATAGATTCTTGGTTATTCTAATGTCCTTTCCGAATATGGATGCTGCGTTAGGCTTCTTCAGTTTTCGTAGTTTCATTTAAACTTTACATATAACAGGGAGGTAATCGCTTCCACAGTTGGCACTTGGATAAGGTGGTCACTTTACAACACTGCATTCCTGAATCTTTTGTTGATAGTTATGTAGTTGATATTTTTTTTTGTTTCTCTTCTTGGGCTTTTTTATGTCCATATTCGTCTTAGATGTTCTTGGCACCGGGTGTTGGCTATTAACTGGTTCTTTACCATGCACCATTGGACTGATTTTTCTTCGCATTCCTTGCGAGTTTCTATTCCGAATTAACAAGCTATTTAAACATCCCTTTTCATTACCTGCTTTTGCATTCGGACCTCTCATGATAACTATAATTTCTTGTGATTTATATCGAGCCTTGGTGTTGTCTAGCATTTCGATTTCTTCTTCAGTACTTTGGGCTATCAGTGGCAACACAATTATGATGAATATATTGAAAGGCTTTCCGTGCAGCTTAAGGATAAGCATTATTCTAGTATTCTATAACGCATTGATAATGTCTTGGTCTAGTATCAAATATAACTCCTTTTTCGTTTTTCTGTCTGCATATATAATCTGATAAATTTTCCGTTGTTTGGGTAACTAGTTTAACATACTACTAAACTCTTAATATTAAATCTGCTCGTCACCTGTTTTATATTTTCCAACCGGCCACAGTTTTTTTAACGTTTTAACATTCCATGTCCCGAGATATTTGCATACAACATTTTGTTGTTTTTTAACCTATACTGTAGAATCAGTACATCTGTTTGCTATTTTGAATAACTGCACAAGAGAGCGAAAAACATAAAGAATTCATTGACCGTACATTTAGCGTTAATGTTAGTTGAAATTTAGCACATCCTTCTATTGAAACAGTTTTTCAAGAAAATAGGATTCTCAGGTCACTAGCTGTTGTCGTACTTTCCTTCCTAAACTTTTGTTTAAAATCGTTCAGAAAGTGAACATCCTAATTATGTCGTTATTTTCTCTTTGAGTTACCTGTGCTAACAATTTTATTTTATTTTTTTTTGCATTTGAATATTTTCAAGCGATGTGGGTTTTTTTAGCAACATTCTTTATCTGTGACGCTAGCCTCGAACATTTATGAAGGATATTTTTCTTTAATACTAACAATGTTCATTCAATTGCTCAAAGTCATTTTAAATCAATGATATGAAAAAACAGTTGTATACAGATAATAGTTTAGACACGTATTTAAAGACATCACTTGATTTTTTGTTAATATTTTGGTTTTGCAAAATATTGTGCTACTGGACAAACTACACATAGCGCAGCCTATTCTACTCCTTCGTTCAAATTTCTTGTAACTACATTTGTTATAACTTACTCGTGTAGTGAAGTATTTGAAGTGTTTAGAATTTATTAATAACACATTCAGAATGTTTATGAGGGATTCAAGATAAGTACTATCACTGCTTTCATTCCAATTTCAGATCATAGTTACTGTTTTGGAGTGGTTTATCCCAAATCTTCGTTGTTGTCTTTCGGCCATTGGTCGAGATAAAACTCACTACACCCCTCTAGTATTCTCCTGGCGCAGTTTGCAGCAAAATTTATAATCTTGTCAAATAGCTGAATACTTGATGCTTCGCTAGGGTTACCAAGAGTGTTTTTATTGTGAAACCAACACTAGATGGGTTGCCTCCATGCCCTATCCTGTTATTTAACCCATAACTGGAGGGAAGTGACGGATTACTACCTTTCCCAAGGGTACCAGTGCTGAAGTGAATGCAGGGTTTTCAACTGGAATTCGAACTCGGCTCACCGATTTCTCTTTCCAAGCCAATATCCACTGCACCACAACGCACATCCGTCACTGAACGCTTACAGCGCCTGGTTTTCCCAAGTGGTCACCCATCTAAGTCCTGATCGGGCTCAACGTTGCTTAACCTCGGTGATCGAACGAGAACCGTGAGCCCAAATCTTACTTCTTGTAATACTTAGTATTTGAACTTGATGTTTTGTTCAAGATCTTTTTTATCACAACTATGAAAAGCTACCATCAGAACAATGCTCTCAGCATCAGTAAACTCGCATCGGAGAAGAAAATATTAACGCTGTTTTCTATGAAAAGATTTTTCTAGAATGTGATATAGCATATTTCTTATTTCTTAATATTAGAATTTATTTGTGAAAAAGTTCATTTTCATATCGTACACCCAATACAAGATTCAAGAATCATTCCAGGTAGAGGTTTATTGAATGAGGTGTTTTATATTCATGCAAGAGTAGATAAGAGGGAGTAATGATAAGGTGGACTGTTAGCAATGACTTTTAAAGGAGGTTAAGTAGAATTCAGGGGATCAACTCGAAAGTTAGAATACAGAGGAAGTAAAAATAAAGCATAGCTGGAGGAGTTGAATACTTTCTCGAGCGGTACAGTGAGCCAACCAATTTTTCAGCTTCTTTGGCAATGGATTGTATATATGAATTTTATTTGAGGTGTGTGGTGAACTTGAAACCCAACAGACGTTCGAAACATGGAGCTTCACTGAGAATTTGATCGATGATTATGATGATGATACTAGCTTAGTTTTTGATGAAAGTCATTTTTCTCATTGAACTGTTTGAGCCCGGTTAAAGAAGAGATGAGCTTCTAGGCTCGGATTATACTTATGTTCCTAAGAATATCGTTAATAAAAAGCATCAAGAGACTAGTACCGAAAAGAGAGCCTTGGGGAATGCCTGAATTGATCAATAGCATTAAATAAAATGAACGTTTTGAAATTCTTGTTCCAGCACAAATCATCTCATTATATATTATATTAAATCTTTCACTTTTATTACTGATCGGAATTGTCTGAAAATGCTTTACAAAAAAGACCAAAAAACAAACTCCGTAATTAATATAATAATTAGGAAAAGTGTATAGAGGTTTGGGCTTTTTCCATTATCTTCAAGTTTTTAAGCATTTTGTAGTATATGTAGACATTCTATGCAATGCCGGATTTCTCATTTCGCCGGTAAATATACATTTTTATTGCCGAAATATTTTCCATCTCTTCTGAGTTTCTGGAGTGCAAAGCCTAATTCTTATTCATCAAAAATTAAATTCTTTGTGTCAACAAAATATATTATAAAAAGATATTTTTATCAATATTTTAAATTCATTACATCCAGAAGTCCGAAACCTTTTTGTAAAATTTAAAGAGGGGCATATTCATATGGTTTAGAGCGTTTTAAAATACGATGCAATCGATTATCTAAAGGATGCTACAAGAAATAAGCAAATATATTTAAGTTACTTTATTAGATTGATGTGTACGGCGACGTGAAGTTTATGAAATTTTGCTGACCGCCGACGGACAAAAGTTGTCCATTTTTGAGCCAAAAGATAAGAGAAATTCAAATTTGCCATTAGATTCCCGGAGTGGCAGACAGATAGTGTCGCAGCAAACGTGCAATATAATCGATAACAAAATGCTACTCTTTTCGCAGAGACGACTTGTGTGAAAACGGCCTGTTGTTGACACATTGCACCAGTGCTAATGGCTGCCAGGAAAGATAACATTCAATGTGCCACATGATGAGATAATGTCGCGTGAAAAGACCATCCTGTGGCAGTGAGAAGGGAAGAGAGATAGGGATATTGGTCATGGAGACAATTGAGAAATTGAGAGAATGCAGATAAAAGATGTAATAGGTTGAAATGGTATCATCAGGGGGTTGTGGGTAAAGAGAGATACGGAGGAGCAATGCAAAAACTGTTATAAACGTGAAAATATCGGGTAAATAGACAGAACAAAATTGATAGAAGAATGACGAAAAAGAATGACAAACGGAATAAAAAGAGCTGTAATAATAGTGCAGAGGAGGAAAAAAAACAAATCAAAGAAGTTAAGATGAAAGTACAAATAAATAAAAATAAAAAATAACAATAATTTTTTGAATTGCTTAAGAAGGAAAATTTCATGAAAAAATTATACAGTGAAATAACACTAAAATATTAAAAAAAACAAAAGTAAAAAAAAGAAACGAGATAATAAAAAGTATAAAAAACATTTTATCTCAATTTAATAATTTATATGCATCTATTGTTAATCGGCCTCTGTCAGTCGCTTCTGATCTATCTATCTATCTATCTATCTATCTATCTATCTATCTATCTATTTTATGCATGAAGCAAAATTTGACAATGAGATGCTTTCGTGAAAGCATCCCATTGTCAAAGATCATGCTAAAGGTAAAAATTATCAATGTTCGACATGAGGAGCACATCGATAACTGCAATTGCAAGAGATGTTTGTCTATTTTCATCTGTTCATATCGGATATAGTCTGAGCATATTTTAATTTAAAAAATAGGGAATTTAAAAGGACAACAAATCGTAAAAGTTTACAATCTTCTGATATTCGAAGAACTGATTGAAATAAAATGACGTTTTAGTTAATGGTGCCTATTGAATTCTTTCTGTATCAGTAGCCAATGTTTACCTAAGAAATTCAACTTATTTCTTAAGAAGGAAATGACTTGTGGGTGAATGAACGGTATTTGATATGTTCATTACTTCATAAGAGATAAAGGTTAAAACAAAAGAAGTACTACAAATATTCAGATATTATCTCTAGCAGTCTAGACTCATACTAGAGGTTACCACAATTCTCAGAACATTTTGAAATCTTTTGAAATAAAAAATTATTTGCTTATTTTGGCATATGTACCTTAAGTTATTTAAGTAATGCCTGTGTTAATATGAAACTATCCTCTTATTAACAAATCTTTCTCTCTCCAGTGAAAATAAGATTCTTTCACATTACATAATTAAATTAATGGCATGTATTACAAGTGTCCCTTATAGTCACACCACCTTGAAACACCGAAATTAAGCAACGCTGAGCCCGATTAATAGCTAGATGGATTACGGATTGGGAATATCAGGTTCTTCCTTTTTTAACGAATAAGACTTTACACCTTCAGTCGTTTTTTTCTTATCCGAAGTTACTTGTGATGAAACGGGCTGATCCACGCTATCATTTCCAAATGCGTCTTCCTTCCTTTATTGTTAGCAGAGTCTAGCAAGTAACTGATTAACTTCTCTCTTTAATTTTCTCACGTGACTTCTTTTGGCGTGAATTTTGACTTCTACTGCTTCTACAATCTCCTGATCGACATCAGGCGTCTGGTTTATTTCCTGTCTGGCTTTTGTCTAGGTCGCCTATCCTTGATCTGCTATTCCAACTCTAGCACCGGTCATTCACGTGATCGACCTCTTGTTACTAAGCAAAGTCCACCTTCATATGCATGTGTGTGTGTGTTTGTTGTTATCTATATATCCGTAACAATATATATATATATATATATATATATATATAGTATTAAGTTGGAAGACTTTCAGTTGTTTACTGGTAGAAAGGCATTAAAAGCGTACAGGCTTTGCAATAAAGTGCTCGATATCAGAGATGGAGATGGAATATTAATAGAATTAATATCGAAAAAAATCTCATAAATGATCGGTGTCCGTTCCGTCATACCGACTTCAATATTTCGTGAATGTATAATTATACGCTCATATATATATATATATATATATATATATATATATATATATATATATATGTGTGTGTGTGTGTGTGTGTGTGTGTGTGTGTAGACGACGAGAGAAAGAAAGAGGGAGAAAGAGTGTGGTAGGTAGGTAGGTAGGTAGGTAGGTAGGTAGGTAGGTAGGTAGGTAGGTAGGTACTGATATTTTCTCTTTCAACCAAGTACTATTCCCCAATAGTATGATGTTCTTTTTTATTTGGTGTAAAATGTATTGAGTTTTGAAACATTTATCTAGGAATCATTTCTTTTTTGCTAAAGAAAGAGATTAGCATGATGAAAATGACACCAAACTTGATGAAAGCAAAGTTTAATCGTTAACATGTTCATGTTATTAGATAGAAAGACTAAAGTAATCTTGATTGTTTTATGAAATTTTTTAATCATTTAAATAAAAGTGTTTTCTCCAAATATATGGATGCGCGTTTATGGCATAAAAAAGTCTCGTGTTTCTCTTGCCGGCAATCTACCCTCTAAAAAATTCGCAAAATTCTGAATGCATGTGCATAGCATTTTCATTTTTATTTTTAAGCTACTATTGTTAGTGGACTATGATTAAATAAAATGAAAAGTGTAAATGATTACACAATTAAAACAAAAGATCACATCTTAAAAACTGTCAAATATAACAATATTAAAAATAAGAAAAAGAAAACATTAACACATTAAAAAATGTATGACATTATATTCATTACAATGTAATGTTATACATTTTAATTTAATATGTACCCAAAGCGGTTAAATCGTTATACGTCCGGATCTGTAACCAACCAAAAATGTGTCAATTCCTGTGTAACGAACTAACACAACAGAAAAGTGCTGGTTTGGCACTATTAAAAATGAAATTTATGTAAAGACTACATAAACGAATGGTATACCTAAGGTACCTATGATATTTTTATTTGTTATTAATTTTTGTATTATTTCAGTTTCGATATTTTTATAACTAAGATAATTTAAAAATGAATAAATAAAAACAATGCCATAAAATATCATCAGAGAAATACGTAAAATTATTGGTACCTGTCGTATGAAATATAATCTCACTCTCAGGAAAATTAAAATATTTTTATACAGTATTTGTAATTTTTCCAGAAAGTATTTTCAAAAGTTTCGTAAAAACTAATGTACCTGAAAAAAACGAAATATTAGACTGCTGAAAGTATTTCTTATTTTTTTCAAAATTAAATAAGTTCGTTCATTTAAAAGTTGGCAAAATTATGTCACTTCTATTCTTCCGTCCGATAACTTTCCCTGACATAAACTGTCAATGCATCGATTAATGTATTATTCACACATCAAAAACAAGTCAACGTGATTAAGACATGCTTCTCTTATTTTCCACTACCTTTTTTCTACTAAAAAGTAAATAATGTTTGTTTCCCATTTTAGTAAGTAAGCTTTAAATTTTCCAATTTTCTTCAAATACCTTTTGAAAAATGTATAATTTATTTTTACAAGATTTTTAAAAAGAACTTAAATCTTGTTTACAACTTCATGAAAATGGCGGACATCATGGATTCAAGAAATATATTTTTGTATCCGTTTTAGAAATTTGATTAAAAATCTTAATAAACTAATCAAAAATACTTTAGTCTTTCCTCTGTTGATAAAATTTTGGGTTTTTTATTTTGTTGTTTTTTGTTTTTTTTTGCTACACTGCGCTCTTTTTTAGCGAGAAAGTGGTGATTTCTACTTAGCCCTCCTCCCTGGTCTAGTTAAATAGTTAATTCAATGCAAAACTGTTATTGGGGATATTTATTGGATAACATTGCAAATTTTACAGCAGTGTTTATGGATGTGACAGAAAACGATAAAAAATTGCCATTGAATATTAAATAAATACCTAATACTTTTTATCAACTTGGTTTCATGTATTTTTCTTTCTTTCGTTAATGCACATATTTTGCGCGTGTTTTTGTTTTGTGTATAAAAGAGGGAGAATGAGAGTCATTTTTAAAAATTTAAATTAATTCATTAAGTAATTGCTAAAATTGACGCATTTCTTTCAAAATTCCCAGAGGGGAGAAGAATTTAATATACATACCAATGAAAATTCATAAATCTTGTTTGTTTGATCAATTTTGCAATAATATCATATGATATTAAAAGATCTTTTGATTTGATGCACATTAACATAATGTGCAAAAGAATTTGCGAACTAGATTGTAAAGAGTACAAGCGTCCTCGAGATCAAATTACAAAACAATGACATCGAAATAAAAAATATAACATCTCATCACATCTCATCACATTTCATCATACCTCATCACATCTCATCATATCTCATCATATCATAAAGAATCACATCCCGATGAACAACAGTTAGCAAGTAGTTGTTTGTCAACATAAAGTTTTAGCGTTTCCCTCTTGCATGAACCCTTAAGAAATGTAATGAAATGAGAAATAATGCACTATATCATTGATTTACTGATACGATAATTAAATACCCACATATTTTATCAGAATATTAATGCGTCATTTACTTATTGTATTGCATCGTGTATTTTTAGAATTATAAGAATGTGTTAGAATTCAGTATTTAAGCCAATATTTTGTACGGTGATCTCAAAGTCAATAAGCATTCTCAGTTTAAAAACACACAATTGTATAACGTTTTCGATATCCTCTGTTGTCTTAGCCATACAATAAATACACCGATAAAGAAAACATGTAGCTTAAAAGTAGACAAAATTAATCCATTTTTGATGTAAACTTTTGTTGATATGCATTACGGATCAAGTGGTCATTTAACATTGCAATTAATCAAAATTATATAATTCCGAAACCTATTCTTTACGATCTAACAAAAATACCTTCCTTTGCTTTTAAATTTAGTTATGTTACATTTTGTTAAACTCCAACCTTAAGCTTCACGGAGCCATGCAGTAACCATTGCGCTGTTGACTCAGATCTTGACTAACAATCTTGTTGAATAAGAATTAATGGTTGATGTCACTGGGATAAATCTGTTTGTGCGCTACGCACGTATCAGACGCCAAGCCGAAGGAGTGGCTTGGAAAGATCTCTTACGGAAAATCAATGGCATCTAACAATGATATATATTCTCGTTGGTACGAAAGAATGATCACGAGAAAAAGAATGATCGGAAGAGTAAGTGATTGAAGAAGCGAGAAGCGTTCGCGATTAAACGATAGAATATCGACCAGATTGGGAAATAAATGGCAGCGAATTTCAGGAAATGAAAAGACAAAACTTCACAAACTATAATGTTGTCAATAGAATAAAATCGTTAACGCCGATGGAATAATGTGCTTCTTTTTTCGATTTGGATTGTTAAAAAATTTATCAAATGAAATGTAACTCTTCGAATTGAAGTTAATACTAATGATAAGTACAATTAGATCATACACATACACGCACATATCGTGTTCTCGCTCGGAATTTAAAATAATGCATACTCTTTCGTTTTCCATTATTTTTGCTTATTTTTACAAATTTAAAATTCAGTGTTCAGTATATGCATACACACATACATACTCTTATGTATTGGTATGTGTACATACACATGAATTTTTCGCAAAATCTTCTGAAGATTTTTATAATAATTTTTTAATACAGTTAACAAGGAAAATTTGGTTTTCATTTTATTTTTTTAAAGAGTATAAAAGAAGAAATATCTGTCAATCTCAACGCTATCAACGGCTAGGAAGTTAATATACTGATTGAAAGGATTCATTTTTCTGTAATGCACAGAGAAAATTACGCAAGTAGATGCTAGAGGGTCATCGAGGTTGAATTTGCAAATAAAGCATAAAAATAGGTCTTATATTTTAACAAAATATCAATATTCTGGAGTAACATATTTATCTTATTTTTAATAGTGCAAAACCGGAGACGAGTATTTACTATTTGAGAAAGAATATTTCATTCGTCTCGAGAAATTGCTATTACTGTTATCACTTGTATTAAGTTGTCACAAATAAAATGACACATTTTTTAGTTGATTGTTGATGCTGTCATATAACGAACTAAATTCCTTAGTATGTAAAAAGATCTTGTCTTATTCTTAACTCTTTTTCTTTCCAGATAATTTTTTTCAATATATTGTTATTCATAAGCCCAATAGAAATTATGACAAAGAAGTAATGTCGAGTAGTTTTACTGTATACTTTCCTGACTTGAAAAAGAACCATTTTTGCATCGAATTATTATATACGATAACAAATGTATACTCTTTGACAGCACTAAGAAAATCGGTCAGCGGTTACTTGCAAGTGAATCACCAAGACAATATACAAAACCTTCACTGCACCGTAAAAAGTTAATGGTTACTGTATGGTGGTCTTTCAAGGGGGTTAGCCATTATGCATTCTTGCCTCAGGAGAAAACGATAACAATAATCTCGTATTGTTAAAAAATGCAGTGTATGCTTGAAAAACTGAAAAAGAAATACCACAAATTTGTGAATGGGGAAAGCCTAATTTTTAACAGTCCAAGATCTGCATAGCCTGAAATTTTGCCTCATCCTCCATATTCATCTGATATCAGTTCTATTGATTATCACTTATTTAAGCTTCTTTGAGTTTTTCATCTGCAATAAAACATTCTTCAATAAGGAAGAGGTAATCAAAGCATTTGAGCTGTCTATCACATCAAAGGATGAGAATTTTTAAAGATAGGATCAAGAATTTAGAGGACGTCGGAAAAAGGCATTCAGCAACATATGCAATGTAATAATTTTTCTAACATTTAAAAGAGTTTTATTCATTTCTTATAAATTGTGTAATTTCATTGTGACAACTTAATACTTTTCTTTTATACAGTTATTTGTAGCTGCATTTACCCGTTTTATGTTTTTAACGGTATCTACTACTGTTTCAAGGATGTGCGTTGTAGTGCAGTAGACATCGACTCAAAACGACAAATTGGGGTGCCGAGTTTGAATTCTAGTTGAATTCCTTACATTCACTTACACGCAAATACTCTTGGGAACGATATTAATCCATCTCTTCCCTCCAGTTATGGGTTAAATAATAGGACAGATTGGGTTCTGTAGCCTTGCCTGGCCACCAGTCTACCGCAGAAAGCAATGGCAACCTACTGCCCAGTCAGTCATGTCTCTTTCGAGACATGATCGCCCAAAACGTATATAACCTATAGTACTAACTGACTATCGTTTCAGTTCCATTATTTGGACAAAAATAATTTCTAAGAGCCTCTTATCGTATCTAACCTGAGCCAATTCATAGACCAGTCTTGCCTCCCAGAGATTAAAACACTACGCCTCCTTGGTCTCACACTTTCAGCGGACCTCAAGTGGAATGACTATATCGAATCCATTGCTAAATCCGCTGCTATGAAAGTCGGTTCTTTGTGCAGGGCCCGGAGGTTTTTTCCGTCTGAATCTATCCTGCACATTTATAAATCTACCATCCGCCCGTGCATTGAATACTGTTGTCATATCTGGTCGGGTGCCCCTGCTATTTTCCTTGGGCTTCTCGACAAGATACAGCGGAGGATCTGTAATGTGATCGATACTGACTTGGCAGACCGCCTGCAGTCTCTCTCTCACCGGCGCGACGTGGCTTCTCTGTGTCTCTTCTATAAATACTTTCACGGCTTCTGCTCCGATGAACTTAGATCACTGGTGCCCCCTAGGTTCGAATTTGCACGAGATACTAGATTAGCAACTAGATCCGACCCTTTTACAGTGAAACCGATAAAATGCAACCGCAACTTCTACTCGAACAGTTTCTTTTCTCGTACTTCCCGACTGTGAAATTCCCTTCCACATGACTGCTTCCCCGACGGCTATAGTCTCCAGGAGTTTAAATGTAACACACCTCCTAACACACTAACTCGCTTCCATTCTTTCAAACACTCTTCCCATCCTCCAAACTATCTATCACCCTCCTTCTGTCATTTCTTATATCTAACCACGCTTTCTATTTACCTTCCCCTATGTAGCCCAAGCGCAATAGTGGCAGTGGAATGCCTTACTTGAGGTGAAACGATTAAAAAAGAAAAACCAAAGTTATTCACACTCAGACTCATTCATTATTTTCTTCGATAATATTTTATTGACATTATTCATCCTTCAATTATACATGTCTTCAAAATTAAATGTTAGAATTCTACGATTTTATTTAACTTTGCACTGAGAAAGACCATTAAAAATAGTACAATTAGCATTATTTCCTAACATAATATATTCTGGAGTCATAACTTTGATTTTAATCTTTTTGGCACAAACCTCAAGTTTATTTTTATTTCGTTATTTTATCGACACACAGACACCATGACAAACCCGCTTTTACCTGATTTATACGCGCTTTTCAATGTGCAATATTTTACTTTATTTTACTAAAAATGTTCTTCAATTATATCAAGATCATCAGGACTGCATACATCAATTCCGGACACCGTAATAATGTCGTTAACAGCACGTCAATATTCTAATTTACCTCTGAAGAGAAAAATCTTGTAGTATCACAAGGACTTCAATAAATCCCCAAGACTTTATACGATATCAGAAAATGCACGATGCGATGGAAAAATTGTTGTCGAATTCACAAACATTAAAATTACACTAACATTTCATTGTAACAGATATATTTACCAAAATACACAGAAATATCTTGAAATATTAAAGAGTAAACCGACTTCAACCACGATGTCCAGACGACTGCAACTCTTCTAAACATTCTCTTTATTTATTTTGGTAAATGCTGCCATAATCTTTGCCTTCAGTTCATCTTTGGTGTTACAAGGAGTATTACTGGTAGCTCACCCATCTGCACTCTGCCAGACGTAAGAAGTGATGTGGTTGTAGAAATTTCCTGACAACTATGACTGGGTTCTCTTGGCTGTGTATCATTATGCAGAGTCCTGTTATCAGCAGCCACACAGGGCAACAATACCTTCATAAGGCACTTGATGTTAGGACTCCATGTTGAGTCTAATTGGGAAGACGAATGACGGCATGATGGCGCCATCACTAGCAATCACTCCAAACATCATGACGTTGATTGGATATATCATCCAACTCTTTCCGAATCCTCTGCACTATCTACAGACTAATACTCAAACACTCTGAATTGTTCGTATTGAAGCTTCCCGTTGTACAGCATGCCGTTTCCAAATTTTAGGCGAAGTGAATTGCGCCATAGTGCACTTTTTCTCACAGACGGTACCCAACTAAATTTACTATACTGTGCAGTCGACAAAATCGTAAAAAGATGTGCATGTGTGAAATTAAAAATTTAAAATGGCAAAAATTTACCAATTATATACTATAAAACTCAAGACATTTAAAAATGCAAGCGTCCTCTTTGTTTTTTTTAATTTTATCCCATTTAAGTTTTGTCCCATCTATAGTCTAACAGATTATATAACTGCAGCCCACACACACACACACACACACACACACATATATATATATATATATATATATATGTATATATATATATATATATATATATCTGTGGTGGGGTGGAGTAAGTATATATTTGAATTTAGCACTTTCTCACATCTAAGCTTAAAACTGCATTTATATAATCTGTTAGAATATAGATGGGACAAAACTTAATGATGGGATAAAAAAGAGGACGCTTATCGCTCATTCAGTGAAATTAATTAGAGCGCGTATAATGATATGCGCTAAAAAGTCTGCCTACTTCCACCGAACGCCCATAGCCCATTTCGGTCGGGTTTCAATCCTGGGTAAAAATGCAATTGGTGTCTAACCGTACTGATGAGCTGTGATACGGCGAAACAGATCTATCTGCGTATAACAATATGTATATATCTATATATCATTGGAACTTATTGTAAAAATAAAAGCGAAAAGTCCTAAATAATGTCCGAATGTAAACATCAGAAAATATATTTTAGGATCATACAAATCCAGATAAAAGTATTTACAATTCTTGACAAACTCCTCTGTTTTTTTTAAATTCCAGTTATTTTAAACTTCCAGTTGTGCGTTCTGAACGTTCATGTAGCGCGTTTGAAAAAAACGTTGGAGAATCAGTTGATATAAAATTCTTTAAAATACCGAAAGGTTGAAACCAAGGTTGCGTAATCAGCTGCCTTCCGAATTAAATTTTTTAATAGCTTTGCATTATATATGTATTGGGTACTTTTTCATACAACTGTATACTAGTCGGACTTAATTCTGACTAATAACTGGTTAATAATAATTATATATGCGTATGCAAATATATATGTATCTGTGCATATAAATGAATTATATGTGTGTGTGTTAAACTCTTTTCACATAGTGCAAATAGATCTTTCCGGTTGTCAGAAAAATGTCCTTGGAGCAACATTTTGATTCTCAGCAAGTTGCACAAATAATTTGAGGTAGATATGCTGATCCATATGAGAATAATTTAAATAATAACACAAAATCCAGAGAAATAAATTACAACTCCTTAAAACCATATCACAAAGCACATATATAATCCCACACACTCCCTACACGTTTCTAAGAACACATCTTAAGCGCTAGTGTCTCAACTATATTACTCTGTCCTTTGAAGGCTTGATAAATAAGTAACCTTTACATATGCCGATCACGCAAAGTTCTCCATATCCAAATATGTAAAATAACATTTCATTGATCCGCTCTCACATCAAGATACATTTACCAGCCCACTTTATTTTTTGTTAGATAATCTAGGTTCCTTCTTAATTTATTATTCTTATATAATTTATTATTCTTTGAAGCCTTTGGGATCTTGATTAAAATGTAATAGAAACAAAACAAACTGAATTATTTTAATAAAAAAATAAAGTGTTTATCTGGTGGTTCGGATGAGTATGACGACATAACCACGAAATTTAAAATTGTCAGTAGTAAAATCAACCATGTCGTCAGTTTTTAAAAAGGTCGGAAAACATCAGAAAATGCTACAGTGATTGCTGGTAATTCAAGTATGAGTAAATAAATATCAATTGTTATTGCTGAAACGTATTAAAAAGATCCTCTCGTCTGTTTGATTACGTTGAACTAAGAAATACATTCTTTTGATTACACTACAAACGATTCTTGGGAGTATCAAACAAACGCAGTTGTAATCTAATCAGCAGCTAAGTTAAGTTTAAGGCTCTCACTACAGCAAATTGTTCCACAAGGTAGTTGCAAAATACAGTGATTTGTAAATTTTATGGCATTATGCTTGTGATTTCAATCCCTGGGTTGGGCTGTGTATACTCTTACTCAGTGTAAACGGGCGAACACTAATTGAACAGTAATAAATAAAACTAGACGATAATAAAGCGGGAACAGTCTACCTCCATAGATTAAATAAATTGCTCAGTTAAGAATTACCTGTAAGTCATTATACACATGAGAAAAGCCGCTGGAGACAGCGGCCGAAATATAGTGATAACAAAAACAAAGGTTAGGACAATAGTTCCAATATAAATAGTTTAAATATTAGTTACATTAACTATTACTCATTTTGGTAACAAATGCACATTCACGAAATGCTGCACAGAAGTATATTACCACAACACGTACGAACAGGTCGATCGTGAACAACATCCTTTGTCAGACATCGTACTCGTTCACAAAGGATTTTAATAATTTCATCCCAAGCAAGTCGGAACAGCCACTAGTGAGAGAAAAGACTGGGTTCAGGAGGTAATGTGTAAAGGATAAATTATTAATTAAATTCGATTCAGAAGATGGCAATTGACGTTGCATTTAAATTTTTAGAGATTTTAGCTATCAGAAAAGCAAGCAAATAAACGGAAGCTTGTTCTACAGGCGCAAAGTGCGTGGAAATAGAATCGAAATGGCGGTTAAATTTAACTATTTCAACGTTAAAAAGATTGGAACTAGATGCCAAACTAGTAGTACATTAAATTTACGTGGTCGAAGCACCAGGGATAAAATCTCGTCGGAGCAGTTACCATGAAGATATTTATAGAAAAGTAAGAGGGGAACTACGTCACGTTCAGAAACGGGGTTATGCATATATCACTGAGCAGAATCCCTGTTCTATGTAGGAAATTGGGTGTTAGTACTTCAGACACGTCAAGAGTTGAGTTAGAAAATAATTTTCTAGTAAAGCATTCAAGCTGAAGACTTCGAATAGATTGAATAGAGGGAATATTGAGGATTTGCTATTGTTCAGCACACTATACGTTGTTTCATTATATCAGCAAACAATAATTTTACATCACTTAAGATACGTTTGCATTCATTACGAGCAGAGACAAAGATACGTGTATTGTAATCAAACGTGTCATTCATGTACAGCCGGAGGAAGTGATTATTGTGGGCAATAGCAACCCAGCATACAGGTGCAAATCAAGGAAATGAACAAACTTTAACTTCGAATTTCCTTGCTGAAATGAAAGCATCAATGCCGGCATTCACCTAGGAGGAGACCTCAAATGCGCATTTTTGAACAGGGAAACTAAAAGCTTTGTTGTATGAAACGTCACGAAAAAAATCACAGAAATACTCCCAATCCACACATTCCAACAGTAGGATATTCTTCTGGTAGAAGGATCTTGGTCAGAGTTGACAAGAGGACAGTGTTGCATAGCATGACCTCATCCAGAAATAGAAAGAAATAGGAGATATAGAAGAAAAGCGTGTCCTTAAAGGTTACTGTCGAAACGAGTAGAGAAATCCACCACTTGCATGATAGACTGAGTGATTGAAAAGTTCAAGTCTTGGATGAAAGCAAGATCAGTAACAAAATGATAAAACCATCGATCACAAAGATATTTGTAAAGAGATGTGACCCTGTCAATATTGTCACAAATACTATCTAGCACTCAACAGTTATGAGAGAAAGGGGAACGATAGAGAAAGAAGATATAGCTGACTGAGTTTAGAAGAAAGAGACTGAGATACATGTAAGAATGTTTTAAAGATTGAATGAGAGCTTCCTAGTTCGCAGATATAAACTCCCACGCAATGCATGTGAACATTAGAGTCCTTTCTAAAGAGAGTAAAGTAACCAATAATCGGAAAATCAGACGAGGAGATTGCAGAATTAAGGTTAGTATTTGTCTATATTTCCGAGATGATGTAGTATTTACACTATTTACATTATTCGGACTATTGCATATACGGAGTGCCAGAGAAAATCATTAGTGACAAAAATTGCAATATACGATCTAGTCGAAAATTACTAGAGAAAACCATCAACATCAAAATTGCGATGTGAACTCTGGTAAGAATACAAGAGAAAACCATTAAAATCAAAAACTACTAGAGAAAACAATCAACATCAAAAAATTTGCAATATGAACTCTGGTAAAAAAAAAAGGTTAGTAAAACATTAGATTAATAAGTCCCAGAAATACAATCGTTGTTATCCTCAAGGACACATGGCCCAGTGGATATAGTTGGTTAGTTTCAGTGACTTGAATTCAATACCAGGCTCCAGCAGTGGTGAACAAATAATTAGAGAGTTGGGTTAAAAGCAGATAACTCATGACTTGCACAAGGAATGAGGATAATATACCCCAGTGGTCGTAATAAAGGGTTCAATTCCTAGCACCCGAAAAAGTCCAGAGCGTACAATAGCCGAAACGTCGTGGGAATGGCAACGAAGATGAGGACAATAGTTCGAATAATGTAAAAAGAGCTAATATTATTTTCACATAGAGCTAGGATATCCGGGGACTTTTCGAAGAGGAACGATTCCACACTGAAAAAGTTGGTACACTTATCACGGATATAAGAGAAAAATGTCGTTTTTGTTGGACTTGTTTAGTTTTATTTCTTTGATAGCTTATAGTCATGGGGAGTTATTTTGCTAAGGAGAGCCTAGTGTAGTATAAGCAATGAGTCGTCCGGCTTATCCACCGGTGATGTTTGCAAGGACACCTATCCATGCGCAATATGGCACTGCAAGAACACCGATATTATCCGACTGTTAATCAGATCAATTTATCTAAACGCTACGCAAGTGTTCGGGCTCCTAATAACCAGTCAGAAGCGGCAACCAAAAAACGTTGCCACACATATCACAGAATTCTCATGGCATCACTATTATTAAGGCCTGAGAAGAGGAAAGGAACTAGAAACACCCTCCTAAACAGGAAACAAGTGATGAGCCTTTACGAAAAGAAGTATTAGCTGGGATATACAAAAGCGTATTTACTCCTGTTAAAAGAAAATACTAAGTTTTAACTTATTAAAATTCGAGAATTCCTTTACTGATTCAATAAAGAATTAAAACTGTCAAAGCGATACCCCTGAAAGAAAAAAGAGTGCTCAAATTAGTTTCACGCCCAGTTAAGTACTTCAAATAATCGAAAAAATTACTTGGCGGTTGATTCGGCTACCAACCGAACTCTATGACAACGCGATCTTCAACTAATATTGCAGCATATTAAGCGAAGAGACAGGGATAGACACGTCATTACCAAGAGAGAAACATGAATAGAGTATTTTTTCGAATGCTATATAATTATACTCATAACTTTATCAAAATAAATTTATTGAGGTTTATATTTTGGAATTATATAATTTACCTTTATATCCTTATTTTCCTTGATAAAATATTCTATGAAGCTTTAAAATAAAAATTTATTTCAAATTTAGAATTTTTTTAACATCGTTCTGATCTTTATGCTCGCTACTATATATATATATATATATATATATATATAGAGAGAGAGAGAGAGAGACAGAGAGAGAGAGAGAAAGAGAGAGATAGAACAATGAATATTTATTATAAATTATACTTTAGAACATGTACAAACTACAATCTACTACAAAATTAAAAAAATCTAAGGTTTGAAACTCCAGCAATTATAAACTTTTTAGTGCTATCTTACTATTTTGATAATTTACTTTAATTATATAACCTTTCCTCTTATGTTATTTTATCTTTATTTTTATCTTTATTTTCTATTGCAAATTGTGATCAATTTAATGTTTTAAATTTAAATTTAAATTTAAATCTAATTTTTATTTCTATTTTATTATTTATTTTTAACATTAATTTTTCCTTAATCTTAATTATTTTTTAATTTAATTTTAATAAAAAAAGTTTCCCCAATTTATTATATTTGCACGAATGAATATATATTCATCTTCGTTTTGTATTTTTAAATATCCTCAGATCTGCGCTTTTTAAATAACTCCTATGTATGAGATTTCATCATTTTTTAAAAGTGCCAAAGGATTTAATTTTATACAATGTTACGAACAAATGTATCTGTCTACTTCTGGCTAAAATATGAAATCTCTAATTTCATTACCGGTTATGTTGTCTCCTCACCACTTTCTTCCCCCTCCGAACTTTTTCTCACTTTCTCTCACTTTCTTCCACCTCTGTGCATTTTCTCACTTTTTCTCTTTGTTAAGCCCAGACGTCGCGTGAACAATATCTGTAAATGTCTATATTTTACTTCCTACCTAAACGACGTTTTCATTCGCTCTTTCCTCTCATTTCTTTCTTTCTCTCTGGTTTTCCTCTTTGATTTTTATTTCCTCTATGTCCTTCCCTTTCCCATTTCTTTACATTGTTTTTCTATTTCTTTTTTGTTATCTCATCTTTCCTATCCTCTTTACCTCGTCCGAAAGGTTTTCTAGTAATAAAAGGAAGTGAATTTTCATAAATGTTTTTTTCAAAAATAACGTTTATTACCATCATTATTATTACCTGATGAGACATTGTTCTTTCAATCCCAAAACAAAATGTACAATTTAGTAGTAGATTGTAGTTTGTACATGTTCTAAATTATAATTTATAATATATATATATAACGTCCAATACTTACTTGCTACCCAGATTTCAACTAAATCGGTCTCACCAGATTGTATCCGCATTCTTGACGCTCATTATTTATACACACGACTGCCAGAATTCCCACTGAAGAGGAGGGGATGAGCAAGATGAAGTTAATTGGACATGAAAAGGAGGAAGACACATATACCCTCAACCGGGTTCGTACAGGCCCAACACATTCCTTTTTGCATGTCTGTATCCAGTCTTTACCTCTAAGCTCTCAATAAATTCTCCTGGTCTGAATATATTACAATATCTAGTTACTCCTGGCACAACACTCAAACTTTATCATTAATGCTGTAAGACCGGACTTTCTTTAATTTACCCCATTTCACATTAGAGAGATTGTTTTTTTTTTATTACCGCACGTATCTGTTCTGTAAGCCGCCGAATTCAAACTGGACTTCTGCAGGTGGATCAATCTCTTGCTTCTGCAGTGTTGCTGTACAGGTGAATAAAAAGCGGCCGTGCTCTTTCTCGGACGTTTAGTCAGAGTTTACAGCGTGCATGTCCGGCCCTAAGCGGAATCGGTATCCTTAGTGTTGCTCAAACCATATTTTCTGCGTACACCTACGGCGTATCCATTTTGGTTTCGTGTTACAGAAGGCGCTTAAACATTAGGAAAATTTCACGGGGACAAAATTAGCCGCAATTAGTCTTCCAGCTTGCAGTTAGGCGCTTGGAAGCGGGTTGCTCTTCTGGGATCCTTTTAATGGGCCCACCTGCATTCGTGTGATTTGGACCTGCTTTCCAACTCCTGTAGAGTAGTGGCAAGCATCAGATCCACAGCGATTTTTGCGTTGAACGTCCGTGTCATAGCGTGGGAATGCCCCACTTGGTGAGTCACTAACACGCCTCAAGGTTGGCGTTCTTATGCCATGCTTTGACAGAGGACCAAATGTTGGAGGTGAGTGCTAGGGACAGCTTCCCTAGCCTTACTATCACTCCTCCCGTTTCTTGGGTTGAGCGCCGACGTAGGCCTCGGAATCGAGTTTCTTCCGAGAGTGTCGAGCTGAGTCATCCCTCGGTCTACTACCTCTCCTGGACTGAGAGACTGTTGTATCGTGAATTAGTGGAGAAGGTTGCGAAGGATCCTCTCTGTGGACGGCTCGGATTGTCGGTGACCGAGTTGCGCTCTTTTTTGTCTTGGGCGCCAACAATGAATTACATCAGTAACCCTGAGTTTTTACATACCAGGCGATGATTCGGAATTTTCTATCTGTGAATGTGTTTCTTAAGTTGATAGTCGTAAGAAGAATGGTGATCTTGACGTCGCGAATGGAAGGAATCTTGCGGTTTTTGTTTATGTAGTTAATGTGAATAAGTGTTGTTCCTAGCTGTTCTCGGCCTTTTCTTTTGTTATGGACCAAGTCGAGTTTCCCAACCACTTCAGTTTTTTTTTTGGTGGGGGTTGCTTTTTTTTATCTAGACTGGATTCGTCTTTGTTTTTTCCCATTCCATTATTTATTTCCCTAGAAAGAACTCATATTGATTGGTAAGTCTAAAAGTAATCCACTATATTTGTCGTTTACAAGATTCGTTTAATTAAATATGTATATGAAAAATTGCTTCCTCATATTTTTAATTATCTCTAGCGTTGGACCGATGCACCTACTGTTGGATTTTCAGAGTAGCTTTTCAGACTATTTACTGGTTTTTGATTTTGATCCTTTTCTATATTTCTTTTGACACAACTAACAAAACCATCATTTCGTATTTTTTTAAGATTATGTTGCTTTTATTGGATTTAATCTCTAAATAAGCGTTGATAATTGGATACTTTTTAAACGTAATAAATGTAACCCTTTTTTATTCCTTATTGTAACCAGTTTTCTTTTCTAGTAATTCAACGATGTTTACGGTTAGATTAATTACTGAAAACATCTCCAGAGACGCTGAAAGCTTAATGAACATTAATGATCACTATCACGATCATTTTTTGTAATCTAGAAATCATTTCAGCAACATTAGCTAAATTTCAATAGATGCTATTAACATTTCCCTAAAAGAAATTATGATGTTTGTTTGTTTGTCTCGCCTACATAAGTAATTGAGAAATGTTTCTTTTCTTTTTTGTTGTTGTTGTTTTTTTAACAGAAAACAATTTCTTTCGCACTTACTTTGATAAATTTTCCCATTTCGATAAAACATTGCTCTGAGGTTACTACTAAAAAATTAAAAGTGCAATAGATAAGGGATTTAAACATCACATCATGTTGTAAAATCTTTGTATGTTTCCTTCTTAACCTTTTATTACTGGCTGTATATAAATAATACTCATTGTAATTTCATAATTATTTTTCTTTCTACCTAGATATGTTACCAATTTTTGTTGTAGTTGCTGTTGGAAATCTTTATGCAATGTAGTTTTCATTATTTGTAAAGCTCTTTGTGATTCTGATGTGCCAGTCTATAGAGTCACAAAACACCTATTATTATTATTTGCTTCGCACAACATATCAATTATTAAATTAAACAAAGTTTAGCTAGAATTTCCCACATCACAACTTCAATGCTAAAGCTTTTTTTGTTTCATTTTAAATTGAATAATCTATAATGAGATTTCGATATTTCATAATAATATTCGACGCTTACACCGATAACTTACCCGTAGAGGTCAGTATTTTTTCCTATTGAGATTCAGGTATATTCAATGTTGTTTTTTTCTATTGAGATTCAGGTATGTTCAATGTTATAGAAAACATTTTCTCTCCTACACTCCATCTATCTATCTATCTATCTATCTATCTATCTATCTATCTATCTATCTATCTATCTATGCGTGTGCATGTATGAAGTAGTTAAGTTTGTGATCTTGTTATTTTATCTAAAAATTTCAAAATTTTAAACATTTTCAGTTTTACTAGCCAAATAGACAAATAATGCATTTATTTATATAAGACAAATATTATTCTTATGCTACTGAAAAATATTTGCTTATACTCCCATTGAAAACTTCTCCAGATTACTCATAACAATACTGCTACGAAGTATTGAGGAAAACATATTAAAACGCCAATTTTTTTGTTTAAACAGGCTCAAGGATGGAGGTGGAAAAATGTAAGGAAGCAGAACGTGATTGAGAACTTCAAAATATTTCAAAATATTTGAAAATGAATTGTGCATAGAATGCTTCAAGCACTATAAACGATATTAAAGGACATTCCGAAGTTGTTTTTTTCCTAAGGGATTATAAATCTGAAGAACTGAACAAATTTAAGTCTCACGGAAATCGAACAGAATACAGAGTAGGTGAAGATTTTCTGTAGCTTTATCTTTAATGATGGGCACTTGAAATACACAATGATCCATAAAAACAATTAAAATAAAATTTCATCATGTACACTGTACAAATGTACAGTTTTTATATTTAAGAAATATTTGTTTATTAAAAAAATACGTTAAATTAGGATGTATATTACTCTCGGCATACTTGAAAGAAAACTCTCTCCATGGATATTTGGGAAACATTTTCATAAATTCGTAGTTCCATACTTGAACTCAATACCTACAACCTTCCACAAACACATAGCTATTAAATAATGATACTGGGTTTATTTAAGAGCAACTTCAGCGCAAACTACATGATATACATTGTTCAATGAACAAGTATAAGCAATCTTTGAAAGTTTCAATCCGCTCATGTTTTTAGTAAGGTTTTTCTATCGTGTCATAAATATTTTCTTCTTCTGTGTGCCGTGTTCTTTTCAAGACGTAGGCAATCATGGCCTTCCACACCTCCATATCCTTTGCAGCTCTTAACGCCCTTTCTCTTGTTACTCCCCACGAACTCTGCTCTGCTATCCATTTGCTCAAACTCATTAAGAATGTCATGAGTTGCTTCTTTCCTTTCTATATGTCTTTCCTTCTATATGTCTTGTGAGTATCAGATTTTCCAAGGCCTCCTTCCTAATTACATGTCCCAGGAACTTTAGCTGTTTTACCTGATGTTAAATATAAGTTTCCTTTTCGTTTCCATCAACTCCAAAACCTCATCGTTGCTAACAGATTCAGTTTGTGGTATTCACAGTATCTTTCTGTAGAACTACATTTCGATTGCTTTAAGTCTTTTCTTCATCTTTTATGAGATTGTCCAGTATTCACTGCCATATTGAAGGACAAACATTACATAACAATCCATTACACTCTTATTTCTTCCCAACGAATTTTTCCCGTCTTTCAATACTCAGAGTCGATTTAAAAATCTTGTAACGTATCTTAAAATTTTGGTAGAACTGAAGAAAACTGGTATCATAATTTTTCTCATACTTACTGAAGATTATGAAGAAAAATGCACGTTACGTCCTCGTGTGCTCAGGTGTCATACATAATTTGGAAGCTTTCGAGGTGCTCGAAGTTATTCAGATCAAAAACTTGTGATAATATTGACATATTGGGTAAACACTTGATGACTCAGTTTCAGAATGATTGCAAAAATGCTCTTCGATAAAAACTGACAAATTCTCCGGAAAGTATTTATCAATAACTGATTACTAATTCGCCTTTAACTTGACAGATGTGAAACGTAAAATATAAATTCATATTTGAAATACATATTTATTATTCAGAGACGCGGTCAAGAAAGAATTCCCTTGGGGACATGGAAAGTCAGGACGCTCAACAACTGTAGTCAACTCGAGAATGTCAAGCAGAAGATGAACAGAGGGAACATCAATATTCTGGGCATATGCAAAACTAGATGGTCTAACAATGAAGACTTCAGCAATGACAACCACAGAATAACATACGCAGGAGGAAAAATAACGAAAAAGAAGTCGGCTTAATACGGGACAAAGAAATGAAGAAATGCTGCCAATGTTCCGAGAGAGTCCTCTTAATCAAGCTGAGAGGCAGACCCTTCAACATATCTATTATAGTAGTTTATGCACCAAGAACGCAAAGTACTGAGGAAGAAATAGAATCATTCTACTTCATATTGAAAAATGCCAAGGCTCAGTGCAAAAGCCAAGAAATTAGAATCATAATGGGTGACATGAATGCCAAGGTGGGTAAAGAGAGGGAACACGGAGAAGCACAGGAGGCGACATGAAAAACCAAATAGACTACATAACTATAAACAGGAGATTCAGAAATGCAGTGATTTAGTGCAAAACCTAAGTGCCGACTGCTGAAGCGACCACATCTCAGTCATCTGCAAACTAAGCGTGAAACACCGGAGAAAAAAGACGCCTAGTGCAGCACCAAGACTGCAATACAACACGCTCGTGAATGACTTCATCCCGCAGAAAGAATACACTAACAACATGAAAAAATACGAAGAACAAATTGGAAAAGAAAACTCGAAATAGGACTCACTAAAGGAAGTGCTAGTGACATCAGCCAGCAACATTGCCCCAAGAGAAATCAGACGCAGAAGAAAAAACGAGTGAATAACTGAAGTGTTTCTCGACATGATGCAAAGGAGACAGAAAATGGTGCCAAAACATGGAATGCAATACAGGAAACTACACAAGGAAACTACGATAGTAATCAAGGAAAAATTTGCGTGACACAAAATACTCGTCTAAAATTGTTCAAGTTCAAAACGATATTCTAATACAGAAAAGTTTATCATCAAATTACATAATAGATTATATATCAAATAGTTTAGAGCACAGGGATCCATTTTGATGGTAAAACTAACGACCAAATTAAAAGCGCGTGTTATTAAAGATCTGAAGTGTTTTTGTTTTCTCTGGAAATACTACACATCTTCACTGGGACTGCCCAGCTTAGATGACGATATGTTGTAAACGTTGAAAATTGCCCATTTCGAGAATTTTTTTATTTAAGGGCATTTCCGTTCCTGCAATAATAACCGTTCCTGCAGTAATAATTTAAGAATCTACTTACTGCTACTCAGTCAGTGAGTTAAGTGCTACACGGGATACACGCTTGAGCGATCATGTCTCAAAAGAGACATGGCTGACTGGGCAGATTTTTCTTAAGTTGATTGTCATTACTTTCTGCGGTAGACTGGTTGACAATCAAGGCTATAGAATCCAATTTTTATTGTTATTTGAATAATACAATATAATATTAATACCTTTCGCAATGATATTTGCGCAAGTGAGTGCAATGAATTTAACTGGAATTCAAACTCAGTTCTCCGATTTTTCGTTCCGTGCCAATATTCACTGCATCACAACTGCTACTACACTGTTAAAATTAAAAAGAAAAAAGAGAACTTATGAACACAGAAAGCATCTCGAGATTTGTATGCGTGTCTCTCGTTTGCGAGTTTCATTACAATATCTTTATCAAAATGTAATTATATAACATAGAGCGAAGTTTTGCATTTAAGGTAACTGAATACGGTTCAGATATTTATGATATCAGCGCTGTTTTTCTATATATCAAATGATAGATTGAAATTTTGAGGTAAAACAGTTAACATTGCTATGATCATATATTGGTGGAGTTTATAACAGTCTAAAAACACAAGATTCATATTTTTGTTGCACAAAGTAAGGTACGAATAAAAAGCAAGAAAGTGTTCATGAACATTTTCTTATCCTTATGCATCATTCTGAATCCATGTTCTTGTGACGCACCTTGAATGAACTAGTGAATTATATTTATCATATTTTCTAGTTCGATAGTTCTCGAAAGACCAAAGATAATTTTTGTATGAATAAGTTTGTTGAGGATGCTGTAATTTATTTTACCTTTTGGAACTAATTTTTCATAAATATATATCCACAAAGACACTTGCAAAACTGTATTTTCGGAGAACATGTTACAATATTTTTATTTAATAACTGGAATGTTTTCTTATTGATGCCATGAAACGATTTTTTTTTTCATACTAAGACTTTGTGAATAATTTTTTCACCTATAAAATAACAGCATATGAAAAAAATTAACTCAAACTGTGCTTATAATACAAATTTGTTTTGGTAATGTGCAGTGGTGAAAAAATCCGCAAGAAGTCAAACACACATCATACCAAAACGTAGATTGTATCTAATAGTACAATTGTTTCATCCGTTTATTTTTCTTACATTGTTGCTTTTACATATTATCCTTATATAATTTTTCTCAATTCTTTGAGAATAGGACACATTATATTGCTTACTCTGTAGCCATTAAAGGTAACTGAGATATCGGTAAATAAAAGTATCTCTAAGTACAAAAAGAGAGGGTTACGTGATATGGTTAAGATCAGAAACGTCTCAAACAACATTAATTCCGTCAAAAATAAAATATTAACATATTCACAAAGAATTTAGATTTAGTTTTTTGCATTTATCCCAACCAGAGTGCTATTCACAATAGTTTCTGTACCAAACGGTAAATGAAAGTTAATAAAAAGGTAGTGAGATTTACATATTAGTACAATCACTGTAATGGCTGGTAAAATTTTAAATGGCAGTGAAGGTGACGTATTTCCAGAGCTAATATTAGCCACAAAGTTTGTGGAAGTTGATCAATAGCTGTCGGAAAGTCTTATTTCCAGAACTACAGTAATGTAGACCGTTGATGAAATAATGATGAGAATGCCTAACGCACATGATTGGTGAAAAATTATGAAATGGCGGAAAAAATTATTTTTTTCAAGACTTATTGTGGCGCATGGGAATAGTAAATGTTGATCAAATACTAACAAAATTGACTCACGTAACGCATACGTTTGTTCAGATCGTGGTGATAAAAATGGGAATGTCTTATTTTTTAGACGAAATGTAATGAAGACGAAAGACAACAATGTGAATTACAACTGTAACGCAAAAGATTGGTAAAAGTTCATCAAATTGCAGTGGGAATGACTTCTTTCCGTAAAGCACTCTGTTGGAAAAAGTTGAACAAATGCTGTTGCCCTGGATATCTCCAAAGCATTTGACAGAGTGTAGCATGCTGGCTTTATGCGCAAGTTACAGGGCTATGGTATATCTGGACTTTTGTTTGACTGAATCAAATTGTTCTTGTCGAATCACGTAATGAAGGTGTATTGAGCGGGCATGCATCCAGGTCCTATCATACGACC
This sequence comes from Ascarosepion bandense, assembly GCA_037127315.1. NCBI lineage: Eukaryota > Metazoa > Mollusca > Cephalopoda > Sepiida > Sepiidae > Ascarosepion > Ascarosepion bandense. Next base: position 633,517 of record JBBBDQ010002413.1, read on the forward strand.
GTGGGTGTCCCTCAAAGCTATATCCTAATTCCTATACTTTTTCTGATTTCCATCAACGATCTCCCTGATGTGATCAGATCTCAGTAGGTTGATGACACTACTATTTACTCCCGCCTCGTTATGAAATCTGCCTATGCTATCAAAACAAAATTTGATGCTGGGTTAAATAAATTTTAATGCTTCTAAAACGAAGCTGCTACCCTTTAACCACTATAGACAATCTTTCTCACCCTCCATCAGCGAGGATCACGCTAGTCTCCCTGAAAGTAATGCACTGCACTTCCTCGGCCTCACTCTCTCAGTTGACCTTAAGTGGAACGACTACATTGAATTAATAGCTAAATCTACTGCTAGGAAGTATATATGACAACGTACAAAATAACATCATTAACAAGGAATGTAACTGCAGAGACAAAAACAAATGTCCACTTAACGGACTTTGTAATACAGAAGGGGTTATTTACAAGGCAGAGGTTCATGACATTAATGGTCAAAGTAAAAAATATTTGGGATCTATCAATGACGGTTTTAAAATCAGATGAAACAATCACAAATCTACATTTAAACTGGAAAACCTCAAATATTGTACCAAACCGGCTAACCACGTGTGGAAATTACAATTGCACAATGGGAAAGACCCTGATATAACTTAAAGCATAGCGAAAATACCTAAACCATAAAATGGTGGTAACGTATGCAGATTTTGCCAGGAGAAACAATTAGCTATTATATTGTTCCCAGAAAGAAAACATTTACAAAATGAAAGATCAGAAACTATGTCTAAAAGTAATGATACTCATAAATACTTACTAGAATCATACAAACATTGATGAAAGTGTTTTAAGATCCTTAATTTTGAAAATTCTTCGGTTGTTTGAAAATTCCAGTCACGCATTTGAAAGAATCCCTGTGCGAACGTTTGAAAAATGGTAAAATTGGTTATTGTATATTGTCTGATGATACCGAAAGTTTGAAACCTAAGTTGCGGAAAAGACTTATTTCCAAATTATATATATATAAAGTATAGAGTAGTTAAGTTGATGTTTGTGCAGGTTGTATAATGCTTAGTAACTCGGTACGAGAAACCAACGAGCCATGTTCGAATTCTAGTCGCATTCGTCGAAATTACTTACGCGCAAGTACAACTGGGAAAGATATGAATCCATATTTTCACAAAGCTTTGGCTTAAATAGTAGGACAGGCAAAGTTTTCAACATTGATGGACAGAATTCTCTTCAGTACATCATATTTGTGAATACTACAATTCAAATTCATTCAAAATATACGGGAATCTTTTAATTGATGCCTAACTTTATAATCTTTAAAGGATTTTACGAAAGAAACACATACCATCTTCCTGATATAAATAAAACTAAAGTACCATTAGCTTTTTCTACAGGGACCAGATGTAATCTAACTAAAACAAGTGGAAAAATGTCATTAATATGTAATTTACCAGTGCATATTAATTAATGATTCCAATAAATACCTCATAATTACTATGTAAAGAATTAAAGATCTAAATTAGTTCTTGTTAATAAAAATTATGAATTTTATGAACTGGCATGTAATTAGAGAAACCGAAACTACGATATCGATAATCAAAACAAAGTCAGTCATTGAACGTTCATCTAGCAGGGATCTGGTATGTTAGCGTGTTATCTATCGTAATTCGTGCATATATCGATCGTCACATCATAAGAAACTAAAATATAATGATAAATATAAAGTAAGTCGTACTAAATTGATTGTTTCATTTTCTACTTATCAACTCATTACAGATTATTTAAAACCAAAAAATATTTTTAGATTGTAAGACTTTTTGGAGATGATTTTAGCAATACAATTAATCAATAGCTGGAAGTTGAGAAAAGGTAGGTTCTTACGTGAGAAAAGGTAGATTCTTACATATTCGTGAGTAACTGTAATTAACGAACCCAACTGAAATTGGAACTCGGCTCTTCGATTAAGAATTCCGAGCCATTGTTCATTACAGCACCCCCAAAGCGAAGCTTAAAGCACCTGGTATTCCCAAGCTTTCACCTATCTAGGAATTGACCGACTTTGATTAAGTGCAGTAATCGTACGGGAACCGGTTTTAGTGATGCAAATAACACTTGATAAGCACGAAATGCAATAAGATTCAGTTTAAAGTAAAACTCAGTATACTAATTAAACAAAATGAAACAATGTTCATTAATCATATTTCACCAAAGAAGAAGACATTCTCATCTCTGTATAAAATATTTAATAATAATAATAATAATAATAATAATAATAATAATAACATACCTGAGAGCGAAAGATCTGCCATAGGAACAAACTCTTATACAAAGAATGAATCTTCAGGTACTCACAACAAGGATAATCCTAATGATGGCCCTAAAAATTCTGCAGCTAGATCTATAACCGTATATTTAAAGAAAGAAAAAATAAAATGGTCTCGTGAGAAGTACAAAGTCGTTATGACTGCATTTCATGATGCATTACTCAAATCTCAAAAAAACTTCACTCGCCATCATATGACACATGGCGAGAAAAAGGTTGAACAAAAAAACAGAAAGTACATTGACGAAAATAAGTAAGCCAATGTACGAAGATTCATCATGCAAAATAACCGATTACAGAGGTTGAAATTAATGGGATTAAAAGAACAGCAACCAGAATAGACGAATCAACAAAATATAAAAGGGAATCGGAATCAGAAATAAAAAGTAGTAACATCATACAAGCCAGAGGTCATGATGAAGAAACCGTGATACACACAAATCCCTGTGAAGATAATGCTGTACGTTTAGAAGTGTTGGAAAGGGGTGATCTGAGTCAGTTCTAAAACGACAATAAAACGAGTTCAAAACACATTAAATAGAATTATTTTACGGAAAACAAGAACAGTATACAAGAAGCGAAGGAAGAAATCAAGAACCATATAAGTCAGATACAAAATATTACAATGGAGGAACGAGAACAACTCCCAAAATTACAACCAACACAGCATAACCTAGAAACTATTAAGGTCTGCAATGCAGCACTCAAATTAATTTTGGATAAAGAGGACACTCATATAAATATGAAGCAATAGCAGCAACATTGAATATCAAATTAAAAACAAGGCAGTCTCGCCGACATGAAGATCCACCTTGGAAAAGAAAAATAGAAAAAGAAATCGAACAACTTAGAAGTTAATTATCAGTACTCGATGAACTGGCAAGAGGAATAAATGTAAGACTAGAAAAGGCAGAAGAGGCAAAAGAAGAATACAATATCAGAAATGAAAATGAGGTCGTATCAACTAAGGAGAAAATAAAGCAAACCATACAACAGAAGGCTCAAAGAATAAGAGGCTATGAGAAAAGATCAAACCGATGCAAAGAAATTTTACAGAGAAATAGGTTTAAAAAGAATTGAAGTGACAGTCCCCCCACAACCACAAATGAAAGAAGTTATGCAGTTTGGGGAAAAATATGGGCTTGCCCTAAAGAACATAACAAAGAAGCAGACTAGATTGCGCAAGAGATAGAACGAATGGAAAATAAACCAGAACAGGCATGGGTTGGAATCATTGAAGAAGATGTTAAATATGCATTGAAAAAAGCACACAATTGGAAATTTCAATGAACAGATAAAATTCCTAATTTTTGGCTATATTATTTAAAGACAGCACATAAAACTAGCCAAAGAACTTCAAGAAATGGTTAACGATCCCAGTAAAATTCCTGCATGGATGACCAAAGGAATTACATTTCTTCTGCCCAAGAATAGTGACACAAACAACCCGAAAAATTACAGACGAATTACATGCCTTCCGACAACATATAAACTATTAACATCTATTTTAACAAAACAGATATATTTATTCTTGGAAAGAAATGATATGTTACCGCTTGAACAAAAAGGATGCAAAGCGGTAGTTACGGATGTAAAGACTAATTGCTTATTAACAGAATGAACCTGGAAAACTGCTACAGTACAAAGAGAAATCTTAGTACTGCCTGGCTAGATTATCGTAAGGCATTCAATAGTGTGCCACATACTTGGATTTTAAAGATTTTAATTATATACAAGATATCACCCGTCAACATCAATTTCATCAAACACTGCATGTCGATATGGAAAACAACTCTTTACCTCCATCATATAAATGGAACCTATAAGTCTGGTAAAATAAACATCAAAAGGTGATTCCTTGTCTCCCTTAATATTCTGCATATCATTAATAGCATTAACCAGTCAACTTAATAAGACAGAATGTGGTTATAAAAAAGAAAATAAGCCATCTGTTTTACATGGCTGCCTTAAGGTTGTATTCTAAGAATGATAATGAGCTGGAAGGTCTTCTGTAAACTGTAAAATGCTTCAGCAAAGATATTGGAATGAAATTCAATTTGGATAAATGTGCTAAAGCTACAGTTTTACGTAGATCACTACAAGAAAGACCCTCAATTAGCTTAGACCCTACTGTAACAATAAAAGAATTAAAGCCAGAAGAAGCTTATAAATACCTAGGTGTAAATGCGAGTGAAAACATTCACCATAACAAAAATGAAAGGAATAGTGCGTAAAGAGTACTATAGAAGGCTACGAATGATATTAAAAACTGAATTGAATTCTCAGAACAGAATTATGGCCATTAATAGCCTTGCAATCCCAGTTGTCCAATATAGTTTCAACATCTTAAACTGGACACTAAACAACATCATGTAAATAGATTCTAAAACAAGAAAACTTCTTTCTAAGCATAAGATGCACCATCCAGAGGCTGATGTAGACCGTCTATACATACCCCGTAAATCACCGACGATTGATAAAGTTAATACTCATCGATGGTTAAGTTCATCTGGATTAAAGTCTGAGACTGAAGTCTTTATTCTTGCAGCGCACGACCAAAGACTTTCCACTAGAAACTTTCAGGCAAATATTATACATAATAATATGGATCCAAAATGCAGGTTTTGTGATAAACACCAAGAAACAATAGACCATCTAATCTCAGGCTGTTCTGTACTTGCCCCAAATGAATATAAAAATCGCCACGATAGAGTGGGGCAATATTTACATTGGACAATGTGCTAACACTAATTAAAATCTATAAACAATCAATGGTATGAACATCACCCAACACAGGTTACCATTCTGTGGGATTACACCATCTACACAGACAGAAAAATTAAAGCAAATAGCCCGGAAATTATTGTTAAAAACCAGACAGAAAAACTTGTCTATTAATTGATATGGCTTGTCCAGCGGATTTTAACATAGTAACCAAGGAATTTGAAAAATTGTCAAATCGAAATTGAAATAAAAAAAATGTGGAAATTGAAAACAAGAATCGTGCTAGTGATAGTAGGTGTACTTGGAATGATAAAATATGGAAAAAAGCAACACATTGAAAGAATCCCTGGAAACCCCATCTTAAGAGATATACAAAAAATTGTCTTGTTAAGTACAGACCACACACTAAGGAGCACTTTGTCTATGTAACGCTAGGGATGATGGGAAAGATAGAAAAAACATGAAATGAAGCCATAACAACCCGCCACGACATGCCTTACGTCTTCCCGCAGATTGGTTGGTAGTGCGACCAAAGCAGAAATTAAAATATGATGAAAAATGACATAATGATAATAAATAAAACATTTACGCTTTGATTACTTGATCTCAGTATTATTGTTCGGTTTATTATTAAGGTTAAGAATATGTTTAATTTGAAAGATAGCGTTAGTATTTGAATTAATGTTACATTTGTGATAAGTATTAGTGTTAAGATGAAATGTATATAATTTTAGTGTTGGGCTAAGTGTTGGTTTGGGAATATTTTCAAGTTCTGTTTCGTGAGTTATGTGTAATTTTAAAGTTAGACTTGGGATTATTGAACCGTTAATAATAAGTATGTGGTTATGTTTAGACTTAGTATTCTCAACATAGGTAGGATTATTTCGTTTTGTGGTTATTATGAGGATTAAAATTATCGGTTTGGGTGAGATTATTGTTATCGTGTTATGGGTAGTATTGTGATGACTCTATGTTTATGGTTATAGATATGACTAGAGTTAAAGTTGAGAATAGGTTCTTAGTAATAGAGTTTGAGGGTTAATTCTAGTGTTTAGGGTTGAGGTAATATTTAGGATGAGGCTAGATAAAAGAGTATGTATAGTGTTGATATTAATGTTAAATATTCGGTTAGTTTTATTATCGGGTTAATTGTTATGGTTAGCTTTTATTTTAGGATGAGAGTTACAGTCGGTGATAGGTTTATATTGGGATTTAGTGTTAGCGTATGTATTAGTGTTACAAATAGGAACGAATATCAAGTTTAAGCTCGGCTTTTGTATCGGATTATTGTTATTATTAGTGACCGGTCTAGTACAAGCGTTAAAATGTGGTTATGCTTAGTCATAATGATATGTCTAGTATTAGAATTAGCTCTAGAATTATTGTTAGTGTTAAAGTCAGGAACAAGATTAAGTGTTGGTTTAGGCTGAGTGATAATTTTAAGATAAGTGACAGGCTTATGTTAGGCGTAGTGCAAAGACTGGTATTGATGACTAAGGTATATGTTTGGTGTACGTATAATAAGGTTATTTGTAGAAATGATTTATTAAGGTTAGAGATATGTTTAATTTTTAGATTATGTACAGGTTTAGATTTCGCATAGTATTAGTATTATCTGTTTTAGTTAAGGTTACTCTCACCAGTAAGTAAGATTTAAGATTAGGGTTAAATATAGTATAAATTAGAATTATTATTATGCTTATTAAAACATTTAGTGTTAGGGTAGGCGTTAAGTAAATGTCAGCATTTGGTTTAGATTTAGGATTAAAGATTACAGTTAGTATATTACTGTTACATTTCAAGATTGTGTTCGTGGTAAAGGTCAGGATATTGGTTTAGTGTTAAAGTTAGTATTAGTATTTATACTAGTATTAGGATTATGTATATCGTTATATATATATATATATATATATATATATATATATGTGTGTGTGTGTGTGTGTGTGTGTGTGTGTGTGTGTGTGCGTGTGTGACCATTATTTTTAATGATACTCGCATTTGAGGTAGATATTCTGATATTAATTAAACAGTACATATTATTTATGAGAAATTTTGTTAGGAAAATGTTTGAACTGTGAAATCATTCGTGGTTGAATGGTCTAAGACGCACCAAATCAATTGGTGGCTTCCCTTATGTTGTTAGGGACCGCAGGTTCGAATCTAGCCGAATGACACACATTTTCCTAAATATATATACATTTTCATAACAAAATAGAATATTTTCAGATATATATATATATATATATATATATATATATATATACTCCATAATTTACAGTCTTTTAAGGTTGTTGGTAGCTGATTTATTCTTAAACTTGTGTCCGCTATCAGTTGGTCGATATATAGTCAGTCTAGTCGTCCGCAATTTTGTTCTCTATGAGTTTTGAATCATAGTATGATCTGTGAACATTTTTCTCAGAATCGTAGCTTTCTCTCTGCCATGGTGGCTATTTGTTTTGATAAATTACCATAAATATTTTTAATGATATGCTAATGGTATTTAAGATTTTGTAAGCTTTTTGTGTATGCATCATCTAGCTTCCCTGAGTTTGATCCAAACATTATAAATGTCCCTACTGTTGGTCTAAAGAACTTGACTTTGTTGTTTCGATACAGAGTTGACTTCCACAGATTGTTCTTGTTCTCAAGTGCGATCTTAACTTCGATGTACTTCACATTCAAGCTTATCAAGGACCCAAGATACAAAAAGTCATAGACTTTCTTAATCAGCTCGTTATCCAGCGACCTTAGTACGCCCACTTTCGTATTAAATATCATGAACATGAACTCATTTTTACCCACGCATAAGAATTATATAAATATATATATAAATTCCATAACTAAAGAATTAGAAAATAAAACTAATTTATCTAATCTCAATATAAGATGTCAAAAATAAATGATAACATTATCATGGTAAAACAAATGTCTAAATTTTCATAAGTAAGAATCTCCGAAATAGAATGTAAACATTACTCTTAAAAATGAATCGCTAGTGTATTTTGAAATTTAATGAAAAAAAAAAAAATATATATATATATATTGTTACCACTTTCATACTTTCTTAATCTTATTATTTTCCTGTTATGTTTTTTAAATTCGCTTTTAAACCTCCCTCTTTTTCATCACGTTTCTGTAATTTGGTCACATTTATTTTAATTCATTTTTAACATTTTTCATCCTTATTCTCATCCGATTTTTTGTTTTTTTCTTCTTTCTCACACATTCTCTTTTAATACATTGATGTTGTGTCACCTTTGCTCTTGTAGATGGCAAACAAAATAATTTCTTTCATTATAAGTTTTCGTTTTAATCATTCTCTCTATTTATCTTCTTTAATTTCTTTCCCATTTTTATTTTTGTCGGGTTAACGCGTATTTTTTCTTAGTTCGACTATTTCTACAATATTAGAATATTGCAACTAATGTTTAGTTTTTGATAGTCATTTGACATTCATATTGATGAATAACTGAAATTATTTCGTTTAACACATATTAACACACACATGCAGATACACACACATATATATCAGATTTCGGATTTCACATACATATATCAGATTTTCGGAACTCAATCCATGTCTTCAACTCACACATACACACATATACACACACACACACGCGCGCATTTATTTCAAAGACAATATTTAGATATTTATGTATAGATTTGTTCAATCACGCATGTGGTATCTTATTCTGTGAACTCTCCGCCATCTTTGAGGCTGCTTCATAAGAACTGAATTGATGCTAAGATAATTTTCTATGGCTCAAAATAAGTGGTAAGGCACAAGATCAGTTTACTACGTCCATTGTAGGAAATCCCAGTTAAGGTGTACCAGTTTCTTCCGGGTTTTCAAAGAGACATGAGTTTTTTGTTGTTCTGATGGAAGACAACAAACATTCTACTGGCCAACTGCAGACGCTTTTTATTGATTGCTACCTGTAATAGATCTAATGGGAACAGCACATGCCTAGAGTAAACATCAAATTTTGCAAAATGAGCTTGGAATACACGATGCCTTTATAATACTCAGATGATAAACATCATCATTTTTACATGCAGACCAGCTTTTAAAGTAGTTAATAGTGGAGGAACAAATTATAATAATCAAATACAAAAATCCCAGTGAAATATAAACCAGAAGAATGAACTCATTTTCAAATGCAGACACAAAAATAGATATAAGATTCCAAAACGGAAGTTAAACTTAAAAGTTTGATTCGGAAAAAAAAAGCAAAAATCCAATTAAAGATTTATATCCTTTAATTTTTTTTGAGTTAATTTTCTTTATTATTGTAATTTTTATTAATCATGTTTATAATATTATTATTATTATCATTATTACTAATAAGTTTTATGAAATAGTATTTTGGTATCGTTAAGAAGAATAATTAGCACTTATCCCTGTTCTTTTTTTTTAGTACGTACAAAATGAAGATATTATTACCGTAAAATTAATAGAAATAGCTCACAATTCAATTCTTCTAGTGAAAATACAACCCCTAAATTTACTGTCATGTATTTGAGAACTGTTAACTAAACGTTCGGGACAAAATAATTCCTATCACTTGACATAAAAATGCAGAGTCAAGTAACAACTATGACTGTAAATCTAAACCCTTCACCCCCAATTTTTTTTTTAGGCCAATATCATCTAATCGTCTGAGATAAAATACAAACGCCAATAATAACTAACAGTATAAATCTAGTCTCCTCACCTTTTTTTCACCCATGATTCTTATTATCTGTGTAAATCTAACCCATTCAATGTTGTATGAATTTGATCTGATGAGCGGTCTGTAAGAGCACCGCTAAATAAGCTATTACCAATGTATTTATCAAAACATCTACCTTATTTTCGTTACACACACACACACACACACACACATATATATATATATATATTAGTCATCCACATACAAGCCTGTTTCACTGTATCACAGCACATCAGTGTGGTAGACACATCCACTTACTTTTGGCCGGGATCGAAACTCGACTAATTTAGTGTCAGTCAGAGTTGCTACCCCCTAGGCCATACGCACATGGAATCAGAGAAGGAAAATTTTAACGTGTTGTATATATGCAGTGTATACACACGCCAGTCCCCGAAAGAACTCAATTCATTTCTGAAGAGTCACGCATATATGGCAGAAGTGGAAACTGTTTTTAAAATTTTTCTTCTATATATATATATATATATATATATATATATATATAAATTATATATATATATATAGAGAGAGAGAGAGACTCGCACACACACACACACACACACACACACACACACACACATATATATATATATATATATATACATGTGAGTGCCTGTACAAATGGAATATATGACGTAATTATTTATTGATCAAGCATATTACGTACTGCTGCACGTATATATAGTGTGTTAGTGCAAAGAATTTGTCACTTTAACTAAGCTGGTTATGCCGACGTCGAAGTTTCGTGATGACACCCTTACGATGAAAAACTCCTTGCTCAAATGCCTATAATCAGTTAAATTACTGCAAACCCTACAATCTTGGCAACAAACATTATAACACACACACACACACACACACACACACACACACACATATATATATATATATATATTGACATATATATATATATATATATATATATATATATACATATATGCTTGTATAAACAGCGCATAATTTACCCAGAAATAATACAATCAAATAAGTTTCATTTAACCAATCAAGTTGTCTGTTTAAATTGCTATATTTTTCAGTTTTCTTATAAGTTGCCGCGCAACTGTACCAACTATGTCATGAAGATGTCCAAAGTTCATGTTTATTCTGGACTATTTTCAACCTTGCCAAGTCATAATTAAGAAAGTTTAATGTCGTCAATGTTATAAACATAAGTTTTTTATGAGTGTCATATTGGCTTGTCCAGAAAAGTATCAAAATTTAAGAATACGTGTATTGTTTATAAGTGACGCCGGGTGTAGAACGTTTTAAAAGAGAAAAGAACAGAAAAATATTCGACCGTTAGTAATCAGTGCTTGACAACACGAAAGGATATGATTAAATGTTTTACAGGCATTTTAAATACCGTTCTTTGTACAACAGTCATTGTTTTTAATATCAAGTTATTTTGAGTCCTCCTCACAAAATATTATACATCACGGCTTATAAAATCGTAATCTCACTAATTTCTATGTTTTTCTGTCTTCTTCTATTATTGTTCCTCTTTCTCTCACTTATTTTATTTGTTTATTTCTTTTTCTTGTCCTTTGTTTTTATTTTCTTGTTCTTTTTATTTTTTCCAATTTCTTCACTATCCTTCTATTTACTTCTTTCTAACTCTCTTTCCATTTTCGTCTTTTTTATCCTACCGCCTCTTCTCATTTTCCTCTCTATCTCTCTCAATTCCTTGCCATACTCACTTTCTACTATACCTTCTGTTTTCAATCTCTCGCTTTCTGTCTTTTGCTCACTCTGCTTCTTTTCCCTTTCATTCTAAACTCTTTTTCTGCGTTTCAAACACATATACAAATAACAGCCACACAATTTCCACGAATAAATAACATTCGTATTCGAAATTTGCTTCCAAGTCTTTCTCTCATTTATTCTTTGATTTCTTTTTGCTTTTCATTTTTCCTTCAACATTGTTGTTACGTTTTATTTTCCTGTTTTTATTAATTTAGAATATTTTCCATTCCAACGTTCATTTAATTTCTTTCTTCCTTTCTTGCACTCTCTCTCTCTCTCTCTCTCTCTCTCTCTCTCACTTTCTCTCTCTCCTTATGCATTCTTTTTAACCTATTTATGGGATCTATGTTTTATTAAACCTGCATTTCTATTTGCATAGCTAGAATAAATCGGCAGGAAATGTCAACCAACTGACCGTGCAATGGATAATTAGATTAAAGTCTAACACACATATACCCTCGATTCCCCCATTTGTAATGAAAAACTGACATTTTTACAAGCAACAAAAACATTTTAATGACATGAAGAAGTCATAAATTAATATAATTTGTGAATAGATAACACTGGAATAATTATATGCTTGTGCGGATGAATTCTTTTGTTTTCGACATGTAATGTGCAGTTATTATACATGTATATATATATATATATATATAGGAAAGAATATTAAAAAGTTTTGAATTTAAATATATATTTTTGGGCAGTATTTTTTTATTTTTATTATTCTATTTTATATTTCAGACCGCCCTTGATCCTTCATCAGAAACAAGTGATTTTTAAATTTGAATTAGAAACGTATTTCGCAAGAGCGTCTATATGTGCGTGTGTGGGAGAGAGAGAGAAAGAGAGAGTTTAGCTATATGTGTCTGTGTAAATTGTAAATTTGTACTTCTCGCCTTTATTTCGCTTAGTATAAAATAATATAAGCATAAACTCATACAGATATTTAATGAGCTTAGTTTAATCTGACTCATGATTAAATGTATACAAAATTTCATATATATATATATATATATATATATATATATATAATCGTCTCACCCCAAGCAAGGCAGTACTGCCATTAGTGCAGAGGGGGCATTAAGAAGCGATGCTCGTCGAAACAGAATCCGTGAAAGTATTTGTAGAAGAGAGAGAGGAAAGCCATATATTTTCGATGGGTAAGAGACTGGAATCGAGCAACCAGGTCGGGTGCGACTGCATTGCAAATTCTCCTTTGGATTTTGTCGAGAACACCAAGTAGCAGGGGCGCCTGACTAGGTATAAGCAGTATTCAATGCACGGGCGAATAGTAGTTTTGTATATGTGCATGATAGATTCAGAAGAGAAAAACTTACCTACCCGACACAGGGACCTGATCTTCAGTGTTTTGCTTTCAGGGAGACTAACGTGATCCACGGTGATGGCGGGTAGAAAAGATTGTATGTGGTAGTTAAAAGATAGCTGCTTCATTTTAAAAACATTAAAATTTACGAGCCATTCTTTACCCCAGTCTACCACTAACTGGAATTCCTTTTCGAGAGCATCAGCAAGGTTTATTTTGTTAACATCTGCAGATTTCTTAAAAAGGCGGAAGTAAATGGTAATGTTGTCAGTGTAGATGCCTACTTGAGATCTGATTATTTCGGGGGGATTGTTGATGAAACTTAGAAAAAGTGTAGAACCTAGGACACCCACCTGAGGGACACCCGCGCTCGTATGATAAGATCTGGAAGCATGGCCGCTCAATTCGATTACGCGATTTGATAGAAACGATTTGATTACGTAATTCGATAGAAACGTGATTCGATAAGAACGATTTAATTCAGTCAAACAAGTGTATAGATATACCAGATACGCCCTGTAGCTTGCGCATAAAGCCAGCGTGCCACAATCTGTCAATCGCCGTTCTTATCAAGAGCCTGGTATATGTACTTTGTGATGGTAGTTAGCATGTCAGCGGTAGACCTGGCGAAGTGGAAGTCGTACTGTCTGCCGGAGAATAGGCAATAGAGTATGAAATGTTAAACCACTTCTGTATTGATGATGGCCACGAACACTGCCAAAAATCGGTAGAAGTCTGATAGGTGATGTTTGGCGGGGTCTTTAGTGTTCGTAAAAACAAGAACTAAAGTGGAGGATTTCCAGCAGGCAGGAAAACAAGAAGCAAATGGATAGTAGTTGTAAAGTTTTGAGAGGACACAAAAGAACTCAGGGACACATTTCTTTAAAACAATGACTGGGATTCCGTCACCTCTGCTCAACTTAGGAGGGTCAAACTTTGAAAGTGTATATATATATATATATATATATATATATATATATATATATATATTATAATTTAAATCCAAAATGATGATCACATAGATAAATCCCCCCCCCAAAAACGATCCTATTAATATTAATTTCATTATTATTATTATTATGTCATTTTTCATCACATTTCGATTTCTGCTTTGGTCTCACTACCAACCAAGTCTGCGGGGAGACTTAAGACAGGTCGTGGCGTGTTGTTATGACTCCCTTTCATGTTTTTCTATCTTCCCTATCATCCCTAGCATTACATAGATAAAGTTTTCCTTAGTGTGTGGGCTGTACTTAATAAGACATTTTTTTGTATATCTCTTAAGCTGGGGTTTCCAGGGATTCTTTCAATGTGTTGTTTTGTTCCATTTTTTATCATTCCAAGTGCACCTACTATCACTGGCACAACTCTTGTTTTCAATTTCCACATTTTTTCTATTTCAATTTCCAGGTTTTTATATTTTGACAGTTTTTCAAATTCCTTGATTGCTATGTTACAATCCGCTGGACAAGCCATATCAATTAATAGACAAGTTTTCTCCTTCTAGTTTTTAACAATAATGTCTGGCCTGTTTGCTTCAATTTTTCTGTCTGTGTAGATGGTGTAATCCCATAGAATGGTTACATCTTCTATTTCTGTAACCGGTGCTGGGTGATGTTCATACCAGTGTTTGTTTACAGATTTCCCATAATGTTTGCACATTGCCCAATGTAAATATTGCCCAACTCCATCGTGGCGATTTTTATATTCATTTGGAGCAAGCACAGAACAGCCTGAGATTAGATGGTCTATTGTTTCTTGGTGTTTATCACAAAACCTGCATTTTGGATCCATATTATTATGTATAATATTTGCCTAAAAGTTTATAGTGAAAAGACTTTGGTCTTGCGCTGCAAGAATAAAGCCTTCAGTCTCAGACTTTAATCCAGATGCACGTAACCATCGATGAGTATTAACTTTATCAACATTGGTTTTATTGGCACCTTCTGAATATTGGCCATACAGAGGTTTGTCTTGCCAGCGTTGTTTCATCTGTTCAATGGATTTCATTTTCATATTTTCTGCCGCAATAGTTGGTTTTTGGCTTCTGTTCTACAGAATCTACTAACTGTAAATCTTGTTTGTATTTACTGCCTTCTTTTATTATAGAATATTTTCTCTTTCTTTCTTCATGTTGGCTTACTAATTTTATCATCCAGTCCTTTGTTATTTCTATGTATGTTAGTAAGCCAATATTTGTTGTCTTGTGTGACAATTCAAGCTGAATAAGACCTCTTCCACCTTCTTTACGGGGTATGTATACACGGTCTACATCAGCCTTTGGATGATGCATCTTATGCTTAGAAAGATGCTTTCTTGTTTTAGAATCCATTCGCTTTTAGAGTCCACTTTAAGATGTTGAAACTATATTGGACAACTGGGAATGCAAGGCGATTAATGACCATAATTCTTTTCTGAGAATTCAATTCAGTTTTTAATATCATTCGTAGCCTTCTATAGTACACTTTACGCACTATTTCTTTTATTTGCATGGTGGATTTTTTTTCACTCTAAGTATTTATAATCTTCTTCTGGGTTCTTCTGTAACTTCTTCCATTTTGGTGGGGACTGTCACTTCAATTCTTTTTTTACCTATTTCTCTGTAAAATTTCTTTGCATTGGTTTGAAAAATCTTGTTTTGTCTGTAGAATCTGGATAATTTCTCATAGCGTCTTATTCTTTGAGCGTTCAGTTGTATTGTTTGCTTTATTTTTTCCTTAGTTGATAGGACTACATTTTCATTTCTAATGTTGTATTTTCTTTCGACTCTTTTGCTTTTTCTAGTTCTTACATTTATTCCTCTCGCCAATTCATCCAGTACTGATAATTCACTTCAAAGTTGTTCGATTTCTTTTTCTATTTTTTCTTTTCCAAGGTTGATCTTCATGTCAGTGAGTCTGCCTTGTTTTTAATTTGATGTTCAACTTTTTTGTTGCTGATTTTGCTGATGCATATATTGCTTCATTAAGATTTATATGAGTGTGCTTCTTCATCCAAAATTAATTTGAGTGCTGCATTGTAGAGCTTAATAGTTCGGAGGTAATGCTTTGTTTGTTGTAATTTTGAGAGCTGTTATCGTTCTTCCATTGCAATATTTTGTATTTGACTTATCTGGTTCTTGATTTCTTCCTTGGCTTCTTGTATACTGTTCTTATTTTCCGTAAAATAATTATGTTCAATGTTTTCTGAACTCGTTTTATTTTCGTCTTGTAACTGATTCAGATCACACATTTCCAGCACTTCTAAAATTACAGCATTATCTTCACAGTGATTTGTGTGTATCACGGTTTCTACATTATGACCTGTGGCTTGTTTGATGTTATTACTTTTTATTTCTGATTCCGTTCCTTTTCATATTTTGTTGGTTCGTCTATTCTGGTTACAATTCTTTTTATCTAATTAATTTCAGCCTCTGTCAATTGGTTATTTCGCATGATGTATCTTCGTACATTGGCTAATATATTTTCGTCAATATACTTTCTATTTGATTGACCAACTTTTTCACGCCAAATGTTTTATGGCAGATTTTTCGACCTCAGGTAGGTTCCCCCCTGAAGGACGAGCTCCCTGTTTATCCACAGGACGAGCCATACTGGACTTTTTATTTCTATTTGTATTTCTCATATTTTTTCCACGAGTGACGCATGGGTCCAAAAGTCCACCAAAAGTTGCCCGACACGTTGGGTAACGGTCATTTACAAACAGTCCCGAAGCCTGTAGGGGATCGTTTGTGACCTCATAACGCAGTAGCCATTCACTCCTCGGCACGATTAACACCTTGAGTTGCGGGTTGTTGTTCGGAGATTTCCTTCTCCTAAATGGGCTGCCAAGCGACAGCTGACATAGATGCGATTGGAATTCAAAGAGAACGATGCTGGTTGAAAAAAAAAACTTGGGCGTAGCAAGGGCTCAACGAAACAAAACATCACTACACTAGAGTATATTGTTAAAAAAAAATGTTACTTCTATCACTAGTCCTTGTAAAAAAAAAGAGAAAAGAAAATTCATGGAAAAGAAAAAGTTGACATACGTTTAAGTTTATTAGTGCTGTGAGATTTAAAATAAAAATAATAATTTGTTCGTCCACTGTATATTCAGTTATTTTTTCATTAAAGTCATTGGTCGAAAATAGGGCTATCAAAATAAGATAAATTAAAAATAAGTAAATAAAATCAATAAATAAAAAACATAAATATATAAATAAATACGTATTCTTTCTTTAAAATATATCGTAGAAATTGTTTTTTGTCGTATTTAATTTATTTTCCTGTTGTTTGTGTTTTGTTTTTTGTTTTAAGAAAATTATAATAGTTTAAAAAATTAATTTATTACGAAATATCGACAGCTAAAGGAAATATAAAACTGATGATTTTTTTATTAGGATCATTTACAAAACAAACAGATAGATTAAATAATGTGTGAAGAAAAATTCATGTTAAAATAGTAAAACAGAATTTCATATTGGAAAAAAAATTCCAATAAAATTAAATAATATATGAAGAAAAATTCATGTTTATGTTAAGAAAAAAGATTCATGTTTATGTTAAAAAAAATTCATATTCATGTTAAAAAAAATATTCGATAATATATGAAGAAAAATTAATGTTTAATTATGTTTAAAAATTAATGAAAAATTAATTGTTGCTACCATCACTAGTGATGGTAGCAACAATTCTTTTACTAGTACTTGCAATAAAAATAATTGTTAAGATAAAATTTTTTTAAAAATTCAAAATTTAATGGAAAAGAAAAAGTGGACATACGTTTGAACTTACTACCGTAAAATTTAAAAATAATAATTTGTTCGCCCACTGTATTCTGTTAGCGTTATTCTTTCATTAAAGTCGACGACAATAAGGTTATCGAAAAATAAATAAATATAAAAAATGAATGAATAAATAAAAATAAATAAATATGTATTCTTTCTAAGAAAGGATATCGTAGAAATTGTATCAAACTGTTTTTTGTGTTTTTCATCGTGTTTTTTCTGTTGTCTTGCTTTATTTTTTGTTTTTAATAACGATTGTCATAGTTTTATTTTTGTTTTTAAGATTATCATTTTTTATTTTTTGTTTTTTAAGAAAGATTATTTATTATTTATTATTTATTTTGTGTTTCTTGAATAATATTAATAATATTATTAATATTATTTTTGTTTTGATATTATTATAAATAATATTATTTTAATAACATTATTTTAAAATGTATATTATTTTAATATAATAATGTTATTTATATAATTTTAATATAATATAATATAATTATTTTAATAAAATAATATTATTTTAATATTTTTCTATTATTTTAATAATATTATTAATAATATTATTTTCAAAGAGTATTATAATTAATATTATGTTTGTTTTATTTTTGTTTTATTTTGTTAATATTATTATTATTGTTTTTGTTTTATTTTATATATATATATAATATATATATAAATATATATATTTATATATATATATATATAGAGAGAGAGAGGGGGAGAGAGGGAGAGAGAGAGAAAGAGAGAAAGTGAGACATTTGTGTATTTAGGCAGCAAGTCAGTCACTTTCTTTCTTTCTTTTTTTCTTTGCCGACTGTATTTTAGTTACCTTGGTGTATAGGTCACACTAGCTATTTAATTGATCCTCCCATGTCCACATTGCTACCACTTTCTGGCCAAAAAGTTTTAAAAATTATTTTTTTTCAACTCCCTGGCAGAAACAATGTGTATTTTGGGATGGAATCAACTGTCTTGAGTATTGCTAAAAGTAAGCCATTTTTGTTTTTGCTTAATTTTTGCTTAATTTTAAACTTTTCATGCCTAATTGAAGGCTTGGTCTTGTTTTTAGCAGAAATTTATTTCACTGGACTTTAACTAAGTTAAAACTTAGCTAGTCTCCAACCTAAGTGTTTTTTTATTATTTTAATTGGAGTAGACAGACACTTCACCCACGTCTATTAAACAGGTGTAGAGGCTCATCCCTTGTTCCCTGTTTAGGTTGTGATTTCCGGCTTTTTCTTTTCTTTTCTCTCCTCTGACCTCAGTATTGGTGATTCCATGATTTTCCAGCGGTGCGATTGGCTGGTGGCAACGTCTCATTATTGTGAATGTACCGGGTTGGCAGTTTCCTGGTTGCTGTTTTCGACTGGTAGTTAGGAGCCCTAACTCTTGCATAGATAGATGTCCCTGCAAGCGCTTTCGGTGGGCAACCCTGAGGCCACACTTTGATGCAGCCCGAGCCAGTTTCCCTCTCAGCACAGATCGTGGATAATGACCGCCTGCATCCTCTACGCAAGGACCCTCCCTGTCAACAAACCATAACATGATAAACAATCAGAAAAAAATCCTAAACCAGCCAAACTCAAATCACCAAAATCCCTTAACTTTTCTTTTACTAATATCCGGGGCATTCGTACCAACTTTTGCAGCGTAGAAGCTTTCCTCCACGAAAAGTCCTCTGACATCCTAGCGCTCTGTGGGACTAACCTCAACTCATCAATTCCCTCCTCTGACTTCTCGATCCCTGGTTATCTTCCCCTTCAAAGGAAAGAAGGATACCTCATGATATGCATGGGTTGGGGGTCTACGTCAGTGAACACCTCCCTGTAGCTAGGGTGACATCACTCGAATCCCCCAACCACCAATATGTAGGCTCATCCCTTGTTCCTTGTTCAAGATGTGGTTTCCAGCTTTCTCTTTTCCAATCTTTTCACACTTTTCTTCTTTTTTTTTTCAATTGGAGTAGATAGACTAAACTATCGACCGGTTTACACTCCACCCACGTCTATTGAACAGGTGAAGAGGCTCATCCCTTGTTCCTTGTTTAGGATGTGGTTTCCGGCTTTCTCTTTTCCAATTTTTTCACTCTTACGTAGCACCCTGCGCATCAGTGGCGTTACCGTCTTGCTCGGAGTGATATGATTAAAAAAAAACTTCTCTTTTAGATATAAACTGCAAACATTGTGTCTGCTTATTTTTAATAAAATCCGTTCATACTCACGTATAATCTTTTGCGTATAATTGAAAGATGTAAGAAATGAGCTGTAACTTTGACAGAGGATTGTATTAATTTCTCAATATTCCCAATTACTTTCACTCTTTTTTCGAGATAATCTTTAGGGTGTAAATTGTGCTAACAAAAAATAACCGAAACACACTGTTGCTAAAAATTTCTGGAAATTTTTTACTTACTTAAAATATAGCATTGAACAAATTTCTTAGCGTTCATTAGAACAAGAAATTTATCTAAAATTAATTTTTTATGTTGTAATATTATGGTCATGCACGTGTTACAGCATGAAAAACTATTCTTTTTATAAACTTTTTAAAACATTACTACAGTATTCATAGTTGATTCTATTAATTGATGGCTTAGTTTTTTAATGAATATTGCCTCGAAGATCTGTAGTTTTCTTTTGTTGCTTTCTTTGTGTAGGGTAGTTGTGTTATCGATCATTTTTATATTGTGAATCTTGATAAGAATGTTGTTGTAAATGTCTAGAAATTGACGAATGGTTTGGCATGTGTAATGTAAGACGTAATGTTAATATAGTTGCTGTAAATCCAACATATATATTTGTTGTTTTTTTTTGTTTTTTTATTTTGTTATGTTTTTTTTTGTCGGAGATACAAGGGACATATGAATTTATATATATATACTAGCAGTATAGCCCGGCGTTGCACGGGTGTAATGAAAGCTTTATAACTAACCCATGGTCCTGGAGTTCAGACTCTTTGGACGTTGACACGAAAGACTAAAAAGCAATAGTTGTTTCCAGTTAAAGCGAAACCTTAGACTGAAAGAAAAATGAATGGATGTAAGTAAAATTTTGATTTCCTGGTATCGATATAAAACTTTCTGCACTATTGTAAGAACTGCAACCTTGAAACTTCTGAATATCATTTTTTATATCTTTGTCTATGAGTGTATCAAATTTGATTCAAATCGGACCACTCCTTCTATAACCCGATTTTTCGATTATCAATTTTCGATATTTATCGGGGGTACCTCGACACAAAACCTAGCTAAGAACACGCGAAGACGCTTATAGTACAACTGTGTAAATTTTCAAGAAAATCGGTTCAGCCATTTCGGAGTCTATAGGTAACGGATACATACACACAGACACACACACACACAGACAAAGTTCCATTTATAAATAAGTTTAGATTTGTTTTACGTAATACATCAGTTGGTGAGCTGGAGTTATTACGGATCATTAAATTACTAGAATTGTTTTTTATAATATATTATTAATTTTAATTTTTTATAAGGATCAACGGGAAATATACAATTACGAATGAGGTTTTTTATTGTTCATTTATCCTTTTTATATTTATCATGCATCTAGTTGCAATAAAAGAGTTTAGGGTCTTTTATGGAAGTACCATATTTTGTTTTATGTGTGTTATTATTAATGAGAGTCTGCTTAATATTTTTTAGTACAGAGTAAAAATCTTCTTTTTTTTTTTTTTTTTTTGAGGATTTGATTTGTGCTAGGTTAATTAAATTGTGTATAAGTTCTATTTTGTAGTAGTTAGGGCATTCACTCTTATAATTGAAAGTTCAAGAGTTTTTGCTGGTTGGCTTTTTATAGGAGGAGGTAGTAAATGTGTTTGTGTCTATTAAAATGTCAAGGAAAGAGATTTTGCTATCTTTGTTGAGTTTGTATGTGAACTTGAGGACAGATGTTTTTGAACGCTTTTTGAAAGTTCTGTTATTATTTCTTCTATGTTTTTAACTAATATAAGAATATTATCTAGATATCGTACGTAGCTGGAGGGCTTTTAGTAGTGCTTAATATATTATTTTCTCGATTATCCATGTAACACTTGCTAAAGTTTGGACCCAGAACCGCCCCGTTGCATATATTTCTGTGATCATAGAATGAGATTTTGGTGGTACAGGTTAAAAGTAGATTTTTTAGTATTTTAGGTTTAATTTTCAATGGGGACAGATATTTTTTTCATAATATCAATGGTTTCTCGAACAGGAACGTTAGTGAAAAGATTTTCAACATAAAGTGAGGCTATGGTTTCGTTATTAGGTGTTCCATTTTTAATAGTTTTATAATTTCAAGAGGTGATTTAATGCCGTATGTTTTAAGTATGTATGGTGTAATTAATTAATTAAGCGTTTTAGTTAGTTGGTATATATGAGTGGGTATTTGTGATATAATAGGGCGAAGTGAAACATTAGGCTTGTGTGTTTCGATAGAATGTATCCTGGTTTATAGTCTATGATTATTTGGTAAGTTTTGGACTGTTAGCTGTGATTAATTTCTTAACTGACCATGATATTACAACATAAAAAAATTAACTTTGGACAATTTTCATGTTCTAATGAATGCTAAGCAATTTGGCAACCGTTATATTTACAGCAAGAAGAAAATTTACAGTAATAGTAGCAACAGAGTTTTGCGGTTATTTTTTGTTACCACAACTCACACCCCTGAAGATGATCTTGGAAGGAGAATAAAAGTACTTGAAAATATCAAGAAATGAATAATAAAACCATCTGTCAAATTTACTGCTCGTTTCTTAAATCTTTCAATTATAATACGCGAAAGGTACGTGAGTATGAACGGATTTTATCAAAAATAAGCAGACACAATGTTTGCAATTTATTATTATTATGTCATTTTTCATCATATTTCGATTTCTGCATTGGTCTCACTACCAACCAAGTCTGCGGGGAGACCTAAGGCAGGTAGTGGCGTGTTGTTATGACTCCATTTCATGTTTTTCTATCCTCCCTATCATCCCCAGCATTACATAGATAACGTTTTCCTTAGTGTGTGGGCTGTACTTAATAATACAATTTTTTGTATATCTCTTAAGCTGGGGTTTCCAGGGATTCTTTCAATGTGTTGTTTTGTTCCATTTTTTATCATTCCAAGTGCACCTACTATCACTGGCACAACTCTTGTTTTCAATTTCCACATTTTTTCTATTTCAATTTCCAGGTCTTTATATTTTGACAGTTTTTCAAATTCCTTGATTGCTATGTTACAATCCGCTGGACAAGCCATATCAATTAATAGACAAGTTTTCTCCTTCTGGTTTTTAACAATAATGTCTGGCCTGTTTGCTTCAATTTTTCTATCTGTGTAGATGGTGTAATCCCATAGAATGGTTACATCTTCTATTTCTGTAACCGGTGCTGGATGATGTTCATACCAGTGTTTGTTTACAGCTTTTCCATAATGTTTGCACATTGCCCAATGTAAATATTGCCCAACTCTATCGTATTATTATTATTATTATTATTATTATTATTATTATAGAAAGTCCTGAAAACTAACGAAATGGTTTTCACAACCGACCTATTTATTTGAAGATTATTTTAATCGATACTCGTATTTAAGTGGATAATCAGGCCGGTGTAAATAAATATATAAATGTTTGATTAAAAACAGAATATTTTCTTAAATACGAGTATCGATTAAAAATAATATTCACACACACACACACACACACACACACACACACACACACACATATATATATATATATATATGCGTGCGTGTAAATTCATATAATATTAGGCAGGATAGCTATTTCAAACAAACACACGCAAACACACAGACACACACAGACACACACACACACACGCGCACACACACACACACACACACACACACACACACACACACACACACATATATATATATATATGCGTGCGTGTAAATTCATATAATATTAGGCAGGATAGCTATTTCAAACAAACACACGCAAACACACAGACACACACAGACACACACACACACACACACGCACACACACACACACACACATATATATATATATATATATATATATATATATATACGTGTGTGTAAATTCAGATAATATTTAGGCAAGAGAGCTATTTCAACATGTCAGTTCGATACATGCATTTTCAACCCCCTTTAATCAAAGTATGGGGGAAAATTCTTTGGCCGGAAGCAGGGAATAGTAAAGGAAGGGGTGGGGAATGGTGGTTACTATAGGATTAAGCCGAAAGGAATCGTAGTTGTAAATTTCCTTTTCTTAGTGTGAGGAAAGTGGCTTGACCATTGGGTTAGTAGTGGTAGGTGGACTGGAAATTCATCAAATTTTAAAATCTAATTCATGTAAAAGACAAATTCTATTATGAATAAATGGAAGAAAGAAATAATTATTGAAATTGAAATTTTTCTGGTAACGACACATACTCATAATTTCTTTACGTTTGTTAAGAAATACATTCTGATATTGAAATTTCAAAATCTTAATTTTTTTTGTTAAACATAGATTATATCTATCACCTTACTATTAGGAGTGCGTGCCGTTTCTATCAGCTTCCATTTTATCTGTGGCTTTAGAATATTCTGTTTCACTTTCCAGTATTTTGGGTAGAGGGTTGCCTGATACCTTAAATTAGTGTTATTAAAGGAGTGTGCATAAAATGTGTATAAAATCTGTGTGTATAAAATTTTTGTTTCCGAATTCCCGCCGAAATTCTGATGTTAACGTGATATCTTTCCTTGTTTTCTTTAAGGTAGATGGTAGCTTATATATATAATTGCCCCAAACTCAAGCACGAGGACTATTTAAATCTATTTCACTATATGCTTGAGAAATAAAAGTA
The DNA here is from genome assembly GCA_037127315.1 of Ascarosepion bandense. Lineage (NCBI taxonomy): Eukaryota > Metazoa > Mollusca > Cephalopoda > Sepiida > Sepiidae > Ascarosepion > Ascarosepion bandense. The sequence continues at coordinate 657,945 of JBBBDQ010002413.1, forward strand.
CATATTCAGATAAAATTATCTCTGGCAATCATAGTCAGTTTCATACAGTGTACCCCCGGCGTGTGATTTGTTGGGTGTTAGATGCTTCAATACATTTCATTAAGTTTAGATAATAGAGTGCAAGGAGTTTTCATCCTATCAAGACACACTTATGCACTTTTTAGATTAACCTCTCTGAATGCTGTCAGAGTCTGGATCATAAAGAAAATAGATGTTCATTTCGAGAAATTGCTGCGCGTGCTCGACTTGATTCATTTGCAGTAATTTCATAGTTTCAATTATCAAATAAACATTCCTACATTCATAAACTGTGCAGTAGTGATGTTCGTTACGATCAACGTATTGTAAAGGTATTTGTAGCAGACGGCTCGGCGTCCACTGCATGTATCAGAGAAAATGTAGGCTTAAGAATATAAACATAAGTTTTTGGAAATCGTTAACCTGCCTTTAACCAGTATTCCAACACCCTAGTGTACGACATCAGTGTTGTCGTGTAAGAATTACCGAGGAGGCCGAATGGTGTTCTGTATTATTCAATAATGTAGTATTCCATAGTTTTGCCTTCATGCAAGTGATACACACTTGCCTGTATAATGCAGACCCAGAGAAGGAAATCCGAATTTATTTTGTCAAGATCAAAAGGTCTTATACACTGTATCAAAGTGCAAATATAAGTGACAAAGCTCGCTTTTCTTTAGTGCTTATGGGCAAAATTTGGAACAGTGGCATGTACGTTCAGAATATTATTCAATTATTCAATTCGTTCTGCACTGCAAGCAAAGGAAATATGGAATAATTTATCATGATCATTGCAGTCGGATGCATGTGGATATGCATGTCAATGGCGGCTATATAATCTCAAAATAAGAAATTTATTTATTTACTAGCAGAACAGACTGGATTCTATAACCTTGCTTGGCAATTAGTCTAGGAAGAGTGCTGTCTGGGAAGTCAGGTGGACCAGATGGAAGGGGTGATGTGGTCGCAAAAATTGTCAGACTGCCATGACTAGATTATCTTGATTGTGTAATAACAAGACTATATTTCCGTGGGAGTTTTGTAATCACACTTGTATTCCAAATGCTGGGTTTCTTACATGCGATCACATGATCTAGCATTCATTATCCAGTTTAACACACCTGTGCCTGAAAATTGCTAAGACTGTCAAATGGTTTAAAACATGAAAATCAATCACGTCACCAAGCTAGTAAATGTGACACGTAAAAACAATTCGGCAGGTAATTTCCCTGTCAACGTATATATATTCAAAAGTTTTCTTCGTTGATATCCCAATTCCTTAATAAGCGAACAATGACTCAATGTATCTCTGCAAACATCTTTCACCTTCTTCTTTCATCCTCTTTCTTTCTACCTATCTATCCGTCTATCTGTCTGAATGTTTCTATCTTTCTCTCTCTCTTTATATATATATATATATATATATATATATATATATATATATATTAGGCGTCGAAAATGAATTATATATCACCGAAATTTCTACCACGAATCAGGGTATCTGTTAGATCTGCTTACGCTCAATGTGACACTTCTCGATTTTTCTTGAGTATATGCGTATATGCATGTGGCACATCGATGTATGTATAAAATATATGTATTTATGTAAATAAACGATGCGTGTTACTTTTACTAGATATAATCTGTATTTGCTTACATGACTTCTAAGAACAAATATTAGTTTTGAGAATTTATTTTTATGCATATCTAGATTCACACATACATATACTTACACAGCTACATGCATATGCAATATATAATGAATCAAATTGATTGAAGTTAAATATAAAGTAGACAAATAATACTGATGCTATATATATATATATATATATATATATATATATATGAAATTAAGTTTACTTTCAGTGTTTGCTATAAAACATATTTTACTTCTAAAATGTAAAATTTAGTTATATTTTTCTGCATATATTGACAGTCTGAATTTTGATCACTTACTAAGAACAGACATGAAGGAACATAGCGAAACGAAAATTGCAAGAAAATATCAAATTGAAATTCAAAGCACAAAGATACATATATTTATCGATGTGAACATGAAAAAAAGATGGAGGGAAGCAACACCAATTCTTGGAAATTCTACTTTTGGCATTCTTGCAATCAGAATGGCGTCTTTGTGGAAACTTGAATTGAGTTATTGGTTCGAAACACACATTCAAAAATAAAAATAAGAAATATATCCAGGTTTCTTAAAATATCTTTGTAAATATATTATAAGTAACACAGTCTTTCTCTAATGTTTATATGCAAATAACATACTGTTACACGTTACTATAAGCGCATTTATAAGATATTCACTGATAAATGTTTATAATGTGCCTAAGAACGATTTACTCTTATTTCTTCGTCTGTGGAAGGTGGTTATGGAGATGTGGTTTCCTACGTTTTCACCCACTACAACTGTTAACCATTAGATAGACTAAGATTTTGTGAATATATTTCATTGACTGTATAGAAATGTTTCCATGGATTTCATATTTGATGCTTATAGATATTATATTACTTTTACTTTCTGTCTCTACATACACACATACATACATATTCATTTACACACACACACACGTGTGTTTGTGCCTCCATCTGTTTGCATCTACCCGTACATATATATATATATGTATAAATTTAGGATCATTTTTGCGAATTGAATTCGCTTCGTCAGCGATCTTTAATATTATGGAAAAATTCAAAATTTATTTGAGTGGGTAAAATAAACAGAAGTCAGCTTGCCAAAGAAAAGAAAAGGAAAAACGTCGCGAATAGAAAGTGAAAAGAAGAATGAAAGCAAGAGAGGAAGAAAAAAGAAAGACTAAGAATAGGAGGAAGGGTAAAGGAGGAAAGAAGGGAACAGGTATGTTAAATTTGCAGACGGAAGAAAACGCGGCTCAGAAAGGTGGGTGGAGAGATTCACTACTGTCGGCGACCTTTAATATATGGGTCATTCAAAAACTTTTTTGGGAGTGTAGACAGTAAAATAAATAAAAAACATAGTGAAAGAAAAGGAGTAAGACAGAAAAAGAAAGAAACGAATGTAGGAAGGGCAAAAAAAAGAAAGAGAAATGAAGAATGTTCGTTTGATCTGAAGACAGAAAGATACTCAAACCAGAATGGTGAGGAAAGATAAATAGATACAATGAAAAAGATAAAACTGAAGAATAGCGAGCTTTGCAGGCTTCAAATTTTTTCATACCGTTTCAACTTAAACAGGACCTGACTGTTTATAAGATAAACACAACTTACGTTAAATTTTAATTCAGGAATAAAAAAAAAGACATCAAAATTTATTAAGAAATGACGTTAAAACCATAAGAAATTCTAAGGACATTTAGATTAAATCTGAAAAATCGAAAAACATTTACAAGTCAAAACCCTCACACTACATTATTCTTCTCATAAACTCGACACCAACGACAAATTAAATAGATCTTACTACTCTATATCCGAAATCGACAGGGATACGGCCAATATAACTAGTGATTTAAATGGTGCTAAGATAGGACATATCTCTACCAAGGACGCTTACATTTTATTTAAGGACCATAAACATAATTTTCAAAATAAATTAGAAACTAGGTTAATTAATCCCACAACAAATGCTTTAGGGTTAGTCTGTAAAGAAATCATAAAAAGAATTACCAAAAAATTATGATCCTCTCTTCACCCTAATTTCTGGAAGAACACTTCCGATACCATTAATTGGTTCACTGATTAATGATAAGACTAATACTTCATTACTCAATTATGATATAGTAGGTGTCTATTCTTCTGTCTCCAAGAAACTCCTACATTGTTGTATTAACTCGTGAAATCAAAATTATTTTAGAAGCTAGAAAATAAGTTCCAACTTTTGAGCATTCTACTTGGATCAAAAGTCCCTACAATAGTTTTGATGTCACTATGGGTGCATATGATTCAACCTGAGTTGCTATTCTAATAGGTATTTTTATACTAGATACTTTAAGTAGAATGGTAGATCCTAAACAACTTGAACTATACCGTGATGACGGCCTCATGTTTATCCCTAATTGCAATAGACCCTTAACTAATAGAATCCATAAGAAAATTATTAGGGCCTTTAAATTTGTAGGCTTTAAAATTGAAGTTTCCTCTAATATAAAAATAGTTAATTAATTAGACATCACCCTTAATCTTAATGGCGGTCCCTACCAACCACATATCACAGAAAATGACACTCTAGTTATATTAACGTCAATTCCAACCACCCTAACGCTCATAGAAACAAAAAGCCCAACATTGTTAACACTAGAATTAACTGTTTATCTTCCCACCTTAAAATATTCAATGAAAATTAAAGCATTATATAATAAATCCCCACCAGGAAAGAATAGATTAGTACAGTAAAAACCAGTTGTTAATTCTGAGCCATCTAGTGTGAGAAATAGGCGTAGGCAAAGTAAAGTAATATGGTTTAACCCTAACTTTCTGTAGACTATCTAAAATCAATATAAAGAAATATTTTCTAAAATTAGTAAACAAGCGTTTCCGTATCAAATATCCCCTACACAAAATCTTTAATAGAATATTTAATACTCTTAAATTTAGTTTCTTCTGCTCACACAATATGGAAAATATTATAATTATCTTTAATTAAAAAGAAATTGAAAGAATTTAAATAGGGCTAATGCTAAAGCTGGTATTTTATCATCTTGCAATTTTAGGTCCATCAGAAACTGTCCGATGTAAGGTAAATAGAGATCTATTCAAGTCATCTACCAAGAACATATCTTTACCATAAATAACAAAAAGAACTATCAAGTTTACATTGGGATTTCGGTTGGAGAATTTAAACAACAATATAACTCTCACAAGCACTCTTTTTTAAACCCTAATCTAAAATTCTAAACATCCCTTTCCCGAAGAGTTTTGGAAATGAAAGAAGTTGAGCCCAACCCTATATTGAGTTGGAGACTAATAGGTTCGGCCCGCACCCCTATAACCTTTACGACAGATGCAATCAATGTGTATTTGAAAAAAAAATACAATAATTAAATATCTTAAGCAAAAGCTGTTTTTGAACTTGCGAACGGAATTCATAAGTAAATGTCGTCATAAGTCCAAATGTTTGAATTATTTTAATTTTTTTTAATAATTTAATTATTCTAAATTACCTTTTTCCTCTTATCAGAAATATAACTTAAGTTTAGATTTAGACATGTACATTTTCATTTTTTATGCATATAATAAATAAATTTCTATTAGTTACTTACATACATTAGAAGTAATACTTAAGTGTTGATGCCCGCTTGAACTTTTTAATTTTAATTTATTTTATTTTGCTTTATCTAAATTTTAATTTTAATTTTTCCCATATTTTATTTTAAATTTTCCATTATTATTTACTTTTCGTATTTTTTCTTTAGGTATGATCTTTCTTTATCAAGAATTAATTTGATGACTTTCCTTTTTATTCCTGTAGTAAATTTTAACGTAATTTAATTATCAATAGATAGGCTCTGTTTTCATTTGAAACGGTTTAAAAAGAAATTTAAGAAATTCTACAAAACCCTACAAAACTCGCTGTCTTTTCAATATTATGTTTTTCAATGTATCTATCTCGCCCCACGACCCTGTTCTGCGTATCCATCTGTCTTCAAATCCAACGTACCTTCTTCCATTCTTTATTTCCCTTTTCATCTTACTCCCTTCATTTCCCTTTCTTTTCACTATGTTTTTCTTTTCCATTACTTTCTACATTCCTAAATACATTTTTGAATTACCCATATATTAAAGATCGTCGACAGTAGTGAATCTCTCCTCACCTTCCTGACCCACGACCCACGTTTCCTTCTTTCTGCAAATTTAACATACATTTATCCCTCCTCTTTCCTACTTTTCCCTTACCCCTATTTTTCTTTTCTTTTTTTTTCTTCCTCCCTTTTCTTGCATTCTTCCTTTCACTTTCTATTCGCTACCCTTTTCCATTCCTTTCCTTTGGCAAGTTGAATTCCGGTTTCTTTACCAGCACACACTTTAGTAAAATTTTGAATTTTTTATATGCAAAAAAAACAACATACATATTGGCTCTGTTAATAGATAATTTTATTTCCATTGTCCTCTTTACTGGATCATTTTTAATATTTAATTTTAAACAATATTGATAGGATCTTCTTTGGGATTTTACCATCACGGATTTATATATATGTGTATGTATAGTCATCCGCAGACAGATCTGTTTCGCTGTATCACCGCTTATCAGTTCGTTAGACATCAGTTTACTTTTATCAGGTTTGAAACTCGACTGAATATATACATATATATATATATATATATATATATATATATATGTGTGTGTGTGTGTGTGTGTGTGTGTGTGTGTGTTCGTGTGTGTGTGTGTTCTTATTGTATATATATACGTCTGTATGTGTGGGGCATTTTCTATCTGTAAATTTATTCTATATGTTACCTTATTTTTTGAGATTCGATCCAAACATTATAAAATTTACAATTCCATAAAATTTCATAACGTTGAAGATATTTGGTAAAACATATATTTTGAAAATTTATGCGGATCCTCAAAAGATAAATTAACTCTAGGATTTCTTCGAATGTTTTAAAGCTAACTCGCTACAAAGATAGATTGATAGAATACGGTTTCATGTAAGAAAGGGAATAAATAGGAAAATAACCAAAATGATTGGTTCAGAGAAGAGTATTAGAAATGATATAGGTCTATACTTGCCAGTCATTAATTAATGATTTATTAATTTGAATTCAAGACAGCAGCATAAATAATTCATAAATCAGCAAATGGAAAATAAAAAGTGAAACTTACTATCGTCGTTATTAAAGTACAAGGAAACCGATTGGATTTGAGTCAAAACCATGATTGGGGCTCCATTCAGAAAAAAAAATTAGGACGTTTGCTTTGACCTAGAGTCTATCAGACTCTAGGTTAAATCAGCTTTATATAATGTTTTTTTTACAAGCGACACTTACGTGATTTACCAGGATTATTTTATATAAATTAAGTATTACTTGTAAAACCTTCTACACTGTTTATCTCTATGAATTATTGATCGGATGTTTTTCAAAAATTCTTTTTGATTCACATTATTTGACTCTTGTTAAGATCAAAATGTTTTTATCTGTTCTTTGCGGACAGAAAAACAGAATTGAAAATCAGCTTGCAGTTTTGACAATAGAAGAGTCTGGTGAATTAATCTTGTATTATTCTAATATTTGACCATGTCTGGGTGGATGCCTTAAAACTTATAAGAGCAGTGGAATGTTTTCGTATAAACAAACATATTATATACGTAATCCTAAATATAGGCGTGGAGTGAGGCCAACAGAATCTATGGATCAAACATTTCTTCCCATTGACTTTTCACCTCGCTCTCTCTCGCTTTCTCTGTGTGTGTATGTGTGTTATATGGGCACATATTCATGTATAAACGAAACGATTTGATTAATTGAACAGATTAATAAAATGCATAAACAATAAGTAAAATAAAATAATGATTTTATACAGAAGTACGTTAGTTTTTCATTAGTGTCTAAGAAAATTATAACATACAGCGACCGAAAGCTTTAATAAAATCCAAACATCAACACCTAGATTTAAATTGCCAATAAATGGTGATTGATAATGTCAAAACACACACACACACACACACACACACACACACATATATATATATATATATATATATATATATATATATATATATACCCATTGCTCATTCAGCACTCTGGCCATTGGCGTATGATACATACGCTAAAGTTTGCCACCTTCTAACAAGCGCCCATACCTCAGAGGTAAAATCGCCGACTGACGCCAATTCAGTCGGGTTTCAATCCTGGGTTAAAAGCAATCGGATGTCTAACCGTACTGATGAGCTGTGATACAGCGAAACAGATCTGTCTGCGGATGACTATATATATATATATATATATATATGTGTGTGTGTGTGTGTGTGTGTGTGTGTGTGTGTGTATTTGTTTGCATGTGTAGATATGTATATGTGACTGTACGTGTGTCTATTGGTGTATATAGCTATAACAAGATATATGTGTTTAATTTTATCAATTTTCAGAAACAATTATATATGCGTATATGGATATTTTTACTTTAATGTATAAAATATTTTATATTCTGTTGAAATCAAAGACACATTCATCTTGCAAGAATACTGTAAAATGTTGGGTAAAAGTTTAACCTCCCAGCTGTTGCAAGTCCGTTTGATTTTCTGTGAGAGGTTTTCCAGTCGGAGCATATTTCACTGGCTAAAAAGACACCAATCCTTATTATATAACTTTCATCATGTTCCATAGAAGGCAACCAAACATTACCGTTTTACCTTTCTACAACATTCTTTTAAAACATATTAAAGATTAGAGAGATATTTCAGTCATTCCAGACATTTGAATATAATTTCTAGCTCCCATTTTTGTGAAGAAAATTTCATATTAGTTCTGATCATTCTTTTCTTAACATGAGTAAAACCTATTGATCTGAATTTGACAAATCCTAAGCAAATTCCTAAATCTCTTTTAGTGTTTCAACGATTTCACTTTCGGAAACATTTAAACAGACATCAACTGTTTTAATGATACTACTGCATATTTATTCAGAATTGATTTTATACTATTTTCCCATCTTGGATCGCAAAATTCCACAACTCAGTCGGCTCATTATCTCCTTAATCGTGGTTTTGTTGAAAATAACTTTACCAATATTCACATTTTTATTCAAAATATTTGTACAAAAGGAGATCTGTGCATCTATAAATGCTATTAGACATAAAACGTATAATGTGATTAGCGTAGGTAAATACTCCTTTGTTATTCTTATTCCTGCTGAATATGTTTGGGCAATGTTGACTGTTATGTAAAAATTACGGAAATAATAAATAAGTTACTTTGTTTTTATCACAGATGAATAAAGTGTCTCTGCCAACATATTCAGTTTGAATATGGCTCGCCAGAGAACAAACAGTTAACCTCATTTTGATGTAAGGAATAATTCTGCTTGGATCACATGACGTTATAAAAATAATATATATATGGATACATGGTGAGCATTCGAGTGAGGAAAAAACGTGCTCGAGGGTCTACGGGATATTTTTGGTGGGGCTTAAGGCCTCGGAGATCTTACTTTAAAAAGACTTTGTGTCGCATTTCGTCTATTGGGATGGCCGATAAATGTCCAGAAAAAAAAGGACTGAAAGTATCCTCTAAAGCGTTATTTCTGGTAGACCGGACTACAAAAATTTTCAACATAATCCATTTGGAGATATCAATAAATAAGTTAGTAAGTCTTATTAATCATAAGTGTAAATTTGTGCATAACAAGTTTATGTAATCTTTTTTTTAATTTTGTTTTCCATTTCGGTAAGCATACAATTTACATTTCCGTCAAAATAACGGTCTCTGATTTTGTTTTTAGACATCATTTTTAAATGAATGCTAGTTCAGTATCAGAATCAAGTCTAATATTATGGCTGAACTTGTAGCTAATGCACCGAACTTTAAATAATCTTTCGTCAATTATATATTGAAAAATTCTCTCATATTAATACATTCAAGGTATATATTAAAATTGGTAAACTCGGTAACTCTTGCGATATTAGAAGAACGGCACTGACACAGACAAAAGTCCGAAGTGGTAACATTAATAATATGGTAAAGATCTTCAGACGATAACTTAATTTGAATAAGGATTAGAAATTTATTAAGCATTAAGGTGTCATAGAATATTATGGGATCGCTGCGTGACGGCTATCAAAATCAATGTTTAAACGAAAAATATTTTAAGAACTTAGTCAATTGAATATTTATATGCTAAACTGAATCTGAGTAAGCACTAAACTATTTGGAAAGCAATTTATATATATATATATATATATATATAAGAGAGAGAGAGAGAAAGAGAGAGAGAGATGTGAGAAATAGTGAGAGATAGAGTGGAACAGGAGAAAATATAAATAATGTCCTGTACAGAAAAATTGACACTTTCTCCCTTAATTTTTACGTTTTAACAGTACAAATTCATAAATCGCACCAGTCTTTCACCCGGAAAAAGAATTCCTTTTCTTAAGGCTATAACTGCATCGTGTGAATCATTATTTTGGCTATAGAATGCAGACTTGATTAGATGACAAAAATAAGGTCATCTAATCAAATATGCTCTGTGCACGTCTCCTATTCAGACATCACGTTTGGCCACGATATAATTGTACTCACACAAAAAATAATTCATGCCGGTCTGACTTCCTTTTCCCTCTTTTAAAAAGTCACAGTACATAGTCTAACATCAGTGCAATTAGCAAAGTATTTTGGACTTTTTAGGAGAAAGTAAAAACAAACAACAGAATTTACAGGTATACATAAACACATACTCATATGAAGCAATATAAGATGGAATAAAAGAAACTATCCGTTAAGACGCATAAACTCTTCGTCTGCAAACTCCCTACGCGACTAGACATTACCTTAGTTATTTGAAACTGCATTTTTCTCTTTACCTTCAAGATGTCCGTTTTGGTGTAGTGGATATCGGCTCGAAACGGGATATCGAAAAGCCGAGTTCAAATTCCAATCGTTGCATTCACTTATACGCAAATACTCTTAATCCATCACTTTTCCCTCATTCGATGGATTAAATAACAGGAAAGTTTGGGTTTTGTATTCTTGGTTTGAACCAGTCTACCACAAAAAATAATGATAACCTAAATCTTTCGCCCAGTGAGTCATGTCTTTTTCGAGATATGATCATACAAACACATATCACATATGATGCTTAATTGACTCTTTTCCATTTAATAACAAAACTTGTCATATTTTTATTAAATTCTTTCTTTTGCCTACAAAGTCTGTATTGTATAAAGGAAACTCTGTCAACCAATATTTGACTATGGAAAAATTCAGAAAGGTCGCTATCTATAGTATCGAATCTAATTGCATGAGAGCGAAGTTTTATGAATCCATTTTATTCTACTTTTTATCAATAAGAAAATTTATGAAAGAACCAGTTTCTGAATAGCACTTTTATGTTTATCCACGAGTACAACTTGTCAAATATATCTGTTGCGATCGTTACAAGCCTTTCCTTTCAGACAAGATAAACTGAAATCGTTTGTAATAAAATTAAGCAACGCTTTTGTATCGAGATTTTTATAAGTATACAACACACAAATAATTAATTCTTGACATACTTTTTTCTGTTTTTTAGGATATCGCTTATTTATAATTTAAACGACCCTTTCACAATGGACTTTCGATGAGTTCCTTCAGAAATATTACCTGTTAATTTTCACATACCTCTCTGTCTTGCATTTCTTGTTTAATTTTGTCAACAGTCAATAGACATTTCTTGCATGCTACAAAATCTGATGTTACGCCAGATTTAGTGATTTCCTAATAAGAAAGGAACACTTTAGTAATAGCTTGTGAGATAATACACTTATAATCGCACGAAGGTATGTGTTCTGATTGTATTCAGTTTAGCTTATCTTATACACGGAAGGTGAAGCGTTCGAAATACATTTTGCGAACCCTATATAAGCTTTTATAAATATAACTGGCCATACTGAAATTTCGTCTTCCTCTATTAATAATCGTATCATAATTTAAATAAAAACTAAGAACAGAATAATTGCAGCGAGCACCCAATACATTAAGTGTGTTGCTTTGTAAAAGATCCCTTTTGTGATCCTATAATATTTTATTTACGTTCTAAATTTTTTCTCTTATACATTGTCTCAATTTTTTTTTACTTTGTCATTAAATTTTCTGACATTAATCTGATATTAATAAAGTTAGATATCACTTTCTCACATAGTATATATAATATATCACATCAACTCAATTAGATTCGAGCTTGACAAACAGATGGTGCCACTAAAACAATCCATACGATTTATTTAAGTATTAACTTTCAAATGACACGTGACAAACTTTGGGCCGAATTGGATTCTTAGTTTGCAAATTAGTTATTCAAGTGACGCTACTGTTGCAAATTTTCAAAAAAATGGAAAAATCTTAATTTTGTATGTTGATAAAGCATTGCTTTCCGAATGGGAAAAAATACTGTTCAAGCAAGCAATGGCTTGATAAGTGCTATTTGGACTCTGCTCCGTCGAAAACAAGGGTTAAGAGGCGATATGCTAAATTTAAACGCTGTCGTACAGAGACAAATGATGCTGAACGCTAAGGTTTCCCAATATCGGCAGTTGACCCGGAAAACACCAAAAATTCTATAAACTCGTAAATTTATGTTGCGTGAGATAGCAGAGGAGTCGAAGATACCAGAAGGCAGTCTAATTCACCATTTTGCATGAACATTAGACAATAGGAAAGCTGTATTCAAAGCGGGTACCGCGTTTGCTCACGGTAAATCAAAAACAGCAACGCGTTGACGATTCAGAGGGTTGTTTGCAACTGTTTGAACGCAACAAGGAGTTTTTGTGTAAATATTTGACAATGGATAAAACATGGATCCACCAATTCATTATGGAGTCAAATTGGCAGTCAGCTGAGGAAACAGTAGCAGGTGAACATCGTCCAAAGCGACCAAAGACGCAAACATCAGCAGGCAAGATTTTGGCGTCTGTATTTGGGGATGCGCAAGATATTTTGTTCATAGATTACCTTGAGAAAGGAAGAACCATCAATAGAAAATATTATATAGCAGTATTAGTGCGTTTGAAGGAAGAAATTGCCAAAAAATCAGCGACAAATAAAGAAGAAAAATGATCTTTCACCAAGACAACGCACCGTGTCACAAATCGATTGTAACGATGGCAAAATTACATGAATTGCACTTCGAATTGCTTCTCCAGAGATTACTGACTGCTTGCAGACCTCAAAAGCATGCTCCAGGGAAAGAGATTTGTCAGCAATGAAGAAGAAATATCGGAAACTGAGGCGTAATTTGAGGCCAAAGACAAATTTTTTCCAGAAAAGACATTGAATTGCTAAAGAAGTGTTGGAATTAGTGTATCACGGTAGAATGAGATTATGCTGATGAATAAAGTCGAACTTTGTCTAAAAATTGTTGTTTTATTAGCTAGGCCTGGGATCTATTGAGTGATGTTTTATGTCCCAGAAATTCAATCGCTGTTGTCCTCAAGGACACATGACCAAGTGATTAGCTCCAGTGACTTGACCCAAAAAGCAGTGAGTTTAATGCCAGGCTACAGCACTGGTGAACAAACAACTTAAAGAGTCTGGTTAAAGGGAGATATTTCATGAATACCAGAAGCACAAGGAATGAGAATGATATACCCCAGTGATCGCCATAAATGTTATAAATTCCTGAAGGTCGTGACCTACAACAATAGTCCGAATAATGTCTTCTTCTATGTGCCTTGTCCTTTCAGAACGAAGGCAATCATGGCATTCCACGTCTCCCTATCCCTGGTGGCTCTTAGCACGCTTTCTTCTTTTACACCACACAACCCTCGTTCCGTCATCCACCTGATCAGGCTCGTCAAATATGTTATCCCCTGCTTTCCTCTGTCTCTTTTTTTCACTCTATCTGGCCTGATAGTATCAGGTTATTCAATTCCTCCTTCCTCATTGCATGACCTAGGAACTTCAGTTGTCTCTTCCTGATGCTCAATATTAATTACCTTTTCATTTTCATTCTTTCCAACATCTCGTCATTGCTCACATGCTCGGTCCACGATATCCGCCGCATTCTTCTGCAGCATCACATTTCAGCTACTTCAAGTTTTTCCCTCATCTTTGGTGATATTGTCCAACATTCGCTGCCATATTAAAGAACTGAAATCACATAGCAATCCAGTACTCTCTTCTTTGTTTCTAGTGAAAGTTTCTTGTACCTTAATACTTTACTCAGCTTCTGGAACGCGTCCTTCACCATGCCAATTCGCCTTTGCATCTCTGTGTCGCATATTCCGTCTTCGGTTAGAACACTTCCCAGATATTTCAATTTTCGTACCTGCTTGATTTTAGTATCCCCCACCAATTTGGGCTGCTCTTTTTGCTAATGGCCATGTATTCATTTTTTCTTGCAGTTTATTTGTAGTCCCTTGTCACTCTCTTCAGCTATCTTTTGTAGGAGGTCCTACAGTTTCCTTTCCGTGTCTGCAATCAGCACTGTGTCGTCTGTGTATCTTATGTTGTTCAGATTGTGGCCCCCGATGACAAATCCTGGCATAGCATCTAGGGTCCTCAAAATATTCTCACAGTACAAGTTAAATACATCCGGTGAAAATACACATCCCTGTCTTACGCCCCTTTCTATCTTTGTATATCTGCTGAATTCGTTATCTGTCCGTATTTTTAATTACGCTGATGTCTTTCCCAAATATGTCTAGGCTGCTGAGCATCCCCATCAATTCTTTGTGGCGCATTTTGTCGGACGCCTTCGCATAACCAATTAAGCACAGGTATAAGTCCTTCTTCATTTGTATTGATCTTTTTATTGCATCCTAATCTTAAATATGGCGTTCCTTGTCCCAGTGTCTTTGATGAACCCGAACTGTTCTTGTCCTATCATTGGCCTGATTCTGCTTCTTGCTCAATTCATCAGTATTCGGACGATCAGTTTTAAATATGACTCATTAAACTGATACTTCGGTGTAGTTTGCACTCGTTTGCACCTGGTTTTTTAGGCAATGCTATGAAAATAGACTTGTATAGGTCGTCTGGCATTATAATGTAAATATTACCTAATCTCAGAAATATAGACAAATTTAGCAGTCTCTGTGCTGCAAAACAAGATACCTTTTTACTTGCAATCCCAAGGATCGCCTGTATGTGTCAAAATCCGAAGTAGGCAGAAGAGGATTAGTTAAATGAGAACTATCACAACAATCGTCTTCAGAGATACCTAAAAACTACAAAAGACATGCGTGTATCATCAATTAATTGACCGATCTGTATTAAAGAACATGAAGGAACTGATAAACTTTATTCAGTAATAAAGGAGATCAGCTCATTCAAAACAGATTTTTAAGTGGGCGAAAAAGTGCAAATAAGCCATAATAAACCATTCTTTGCAGCGGCAAGGTAATTAAAAGAGAAAGCAAATGCAATGTATTAAATGCAAAAATAATTAAAAGATAATGCTCTGATCATAGTCAAACAAGCTAATGTAGATAAACACCATATCCATCAGTGGTTAAGTAGTGCAAAGTTAAAGGTTGACGCTGAAGTTTATTCCTGCTGTACAAGACCAATGCTTGCTAACTAGAAATTACTAGGTACACATACTAGAAATTGTGTTAATACGAAATGCATATTATGTGATAAATATGCAGAAACAATTGCCCATCGTGTATCAAGTTAGCACTAACTGAATATAAAACTCGGCATGATAGATTGGGTCATTATCTGTACTGAAGGATATGCAATTCTTATGGAGGAAACTGCGAGAAACTGGCATAAACAACACCCAGACCCGCTTACAGAGATAAGACCTGTAAAACCTTTATTAGACTTTACAATACACACAGACAGAATATTCAAAGATAATCGCCCAGACATTATGATCAAAGACCACAAAAATAGAAAATACCCTGATAAAATATGCATTGTAATATTTAGAGATAATCTATATGTTGATAATTTAATTAAGACAAGTCATCCTCTTGAAGAATTATTATACTTATATAAATAAACCGTAAAAAGAATGGCAGATGGAAGTTTTGAGTTACCTTTGTGTAATTCCAACTGCAAGAAAGGGTTTAGAAGATGATAAAAAATTGTAGAACATAATAGTGACTTAGAAAAAATAAGAAATAAGTATGGTACTTACTTTCAAAGTTACATTAGAAATTTCAATGGGAGTTTTTCATTCCTCTACCAACACTAAAAGAAAAATATTAGTATGTAATTATTGCTGTTGATTTTCAAATAGTGTTATCTGGGTTACTGTCCGATAACATAAACCCAAAAAGCAGTTTATCAAGAATAGATTAAAAGACAGTAAAGTAACCCAAAAACAGTTGGATTTTAAACATGCGGTATCAGTAAAATTCAAACATGTGCCTTTCTCAGAAAACCAAGATTTAATTACTTGGAGGGTTATCTCTGAAAAAGCTTAGACAAAACTTTAAATTTTGAACTTCTGGCTCTTCTTGGTTAATTAAGGAGCGAGTAGCTTAGTCTGAAAGTGGTCTACAGTAATTTCACTAAGGCGGTTATTCAAAACCAACTATATCACAATGTTAGTTATGCTAGTCCTTTAAACCAATCATATTTTTAAAGAAACATTCGAAGTTATGTAGATTATTAAAAATATCAATCTGATTATTAAGAATATTAATTTTCTTATGCAAAACAAGAAAAAAGAAATGAGCATTGGAAATCCTGGTATTTTATTTGATTCAAAACAATCCATATTATATAAGAAATACATAACTATATCAACCATAAGGTTTATTTGCAATACTGCCGATAGAAAGATATATATATAGAGAGAGAGGTATATAGAGAGAGACAGAGAGAAATAGGAATTAGAATTTTGCCTTTTCATTATTGCCAAGTATGAACAATCTTACATTGGAATATTCCCCTGATTAGATGTTCCACGCCACTAGGAATTGCGCACAGTTACACAGCTTCAATTTATAATTATATAAAATATAAACAAATAATTTCAATGCAAGCATATGATATCCACCGCGCGAGACACAAACGTCTTTTTTCTGATACGAATACATGTGGTTTGAGTAGATAGTCAATTTGAAAACGTGTTCATAGGATGGATATTTTGGGTTAGTTTGTAATGAATAAAATATTTTGATGAATAAATAAATAAATCTCCGACTGAGATTTTCAATATTATTGTCGATGAGTGAAAGACGTCGTCTCAGTATTTTCTGATTTGCATAAAAATAGCCAGACTATTGTGGTTTCTCCTGTCAAATTGTTATCAATAAAATTAATAATAAAATGAGATGCATTAACACAGAAGACATTGGGGAAATATTTAATAATGTTTATTTCTAATCGGCTGCATCTGACTTTGCATCTTCTGTATTTCTCTTTCTGTATTCTCTTTTTTTCTACGTAACTCGGGCTTGCATTATATATATATATATATATATATATATATATATATATATATATATATATATATATATATATCAAGAGACAGTATAGATTAAATTTTAAGAAATAGAAACAGGAACATTGCTAAGGTGCGAGTACAGAGGAAATAACAGTTGACATTGCATTTCAATTTTACAACAAAGAGCCGAGATTTCTGCAAACAAGTAGTGTGAGAATATAAACTGTTAGCAGAGAATTTATGATTACATTTATGAAGCACATTGTAAATTGTGCTTCCCTGAAAATGGTTCATAAAAACAATAAAAAAAAAACAAAAGAAAACGAGTCAATCGCAAATAAAACCACTTCTACTACAAAGTATCAAATTCCACCGAGCTGTATATAAATAAGAAAAAACCGGGACAGAAAAACAGTTCAGCAGATCTGGTAAAAAACCAGCCCTGATAATCGATGACATAATAACCGTGTCCTCACGCAACTTTGAAGTCGGCATGAACACCTAAAATGACAAATTCTTTGCATTAGTCATAACGATAATATACACGCTAAAAAGTCTGCCTTCTTCTACCGCGCGCCCATAGCCCAGAGAAAGAATCGCCGACTGACGCCAATTCGGTTAGGTTTCAATCCTGGGTTAAAAGCAATCGGAGTCTAACCGTACTGATGAGCTGTCATACAGCGAAACAGATATGTCTGCGGATGCCTATATATATATATATATATATATATATATATATATAAATATAAATCAATATATATATATATATATATAAATCATATATATATATATATATATATATATATATATATATACCCAAATGGATAAGAAACGAAGAAAATACATGCAACATTCAAAACATTAATTTAAAACAGTCTTCAATATAAAAATATTACAATATATAAGTGCGTGCGTGCGTGCGTGCCTATTTGTGTATCATGAAAATTATTTATTACTTATGATTAGTTTCGATGTACACCCTTGAAGCAACATCTTTCACAATGTATACACCGGTCTCAGAAATTGTATTGTTAAGACAGATTAATTGCAAAAGTCAGGATTATATTTGATCCACCCTCATTGTTCATATGCACTAAAGTTTAAGGAGAACTTATAATAAATTCCCATGTATACATTTTATATACATAAATATATCTATTGCCATAAACGCTATATGTAGTTAGTACGTGTGTTTGAATCGACACTCAGTCAATAGATTAAGAAATTCTACTAAAGAAAATGTGTTTTCCTACAGAAATTCATATTTGGTAAGGCATATTTAGCTTAAAAGTGTCTGCACTGATTGAAAAAGGAAATGCAACCGTGTTTCCTACTGAGAGGTACATTTTCAATTTTCTTGACTAGAAAGGTTCAACTGGTAGGCATTAATTTTATTGTTAAAAACGAACAACAGTGATGTTATTTAAACATATACCCACTAAATATAATTTTTGTATTAATAAGGAATAATATCGGAAAAAGACTATAAGTTTTTTATCATTTCACCCCAAGAAAGGAAGTAAAGCCACTAAGACAGAAAGAGTTACTGAGTGTGAAAGAATAAGAAAAAGTGAAACATTATTAAGGATCTAAAACGATAAAAGAGAAATAATCAAGAAGACAGAAATTAACGATTGGCATTGACTCTAAATTTTTGAATATCAAAAGTATGCAACCGGAAGATAGTTCCACAAATGAAAAGTACGGATAAAGAATCTATATATACTTTGGTAATGTTTTTAATCATATGAATTCTATGTATGCATATAATTTTAGAAATCTACCATTGATGTGTTCTACAAATCCAAATAAATATGGGTAAATATAGAAATAAATTATTTTTTAAAGTTTCTCGGACGGCAGAAAAAAATGATCGAAAAAATAGCGGATAGAAAATTAAAGGATGTATAATTTATGTATAAAGTATGTAATATTGGGAGGAGAAATAATATAAGATGTGAGAAACAAATACAAGTAAGAATTCATCTCAGGTACTGATGTAGATTCTAAAAAATGCATTTATTGCTTGATACATTTTTCTCATTTTCGCTTTTATTTTCAAACTTTAATGATCAACACTTCTCTACACTTACTTTTCTTAATCTTTTTTCTTCATTATAAAATGAGGTGATATTTTTCATTTCTAAGAAATAACATTTAAGATTAGAATTCTAACAAATTTATTTGTGGAAAGTTTTGATTAAATTTTTCTTACTTGATGCAGTATTTTTTTATTTGTTTTTGAAAAGTTGATGCATTTTAAAACTTGTTTCTATTTCATATAATTGAATTCATTAGATGCTTTAACATCCTTCCTTCATTTTCTTTGGCTTCCTTTTTTGCGAGGTTGATTTATGGAACCCTTAATTAAAATTCGATTGAAGCCAGCCTTGTATCATATTTCAGGCGGAGATGCACACACATTATGTATGTATGTATGTATGTATGTATGTATGTAAGGATGTATTTATACTTACACACACATTAAATATATATTAAATAACCTCTTCGCATAAACAAAGTTTTAATTAAAAAATGATTTCGTGAAATAAGCATAAATTTCAATTCCCCTGACTTATATTTTACCTAACCTGTTTTATTTATTTAAAGAGACGAATATCGTCTATGATTTTTACGCATATAACATCGCATACTTTATCCTTCTTTCATTTTGTTTAGCGTTCAAGTGAGATCTCCCGCTCAAGAACTGAAATGTCTCAACGGAAAATTAATTTCTAACCAAATTTTATTTCTTTCTTCTCGTACACTGATTAGTAATTACGAAGCTTTCGGCTAGATAATGTTGAATTTTGCTTACACTTACACAAAACAACATACGTATGCATTAAATCAACATGAAGAAATAATTCTCTTCCAATCAATTTGAATTTGCTCTAATCACTTGGATGAAGTCAATAAAATAAATACATTGTGATAAAGTAAAAAAAAAACGCAGTTAAGATTAATGTTTTTTTTTCTTTACTTTTCTGCATTGCTTTTAGAGATGAAAGATTATTTGTGCGTGCGGCAATGCATTTAATGGAGGTTTCTTATTTCAAGCTCTAAAATTCAACAAGAATCATCTTTCTTTTACTAAGTCCCCCTCACGGCGAAAATTTAAAGAGATCTAAATAAATGAAAATAAATCATAATGTTTTAAAGTTTAAAATATTATCTTTCCAGAGGATAAAAACTTACTAACTTCCTAATGGACATTTAAAAACATTTCTATTTGGTTTGATTATTATTTTCGAATAAATAAAAGAGCGGTTAAAACAATTTATTATTTGTCAGAAGAAAATTTATTTTAAGACCATAGCAATGTGTTGAATATGGTACAAAGTTAAGTCTATATTTTGTAAATGCTGTGATCTACTTCTATTTGAATCTAGTCAAAATTTTAAATTAATAAACAACAATCCTTGTACAAACAGTTTAATTGAGATACTAAATATTAGGGCTTTCAGTCGATCACTAATTTTTATATCGCAGCAATTCAAGAGCTATTAAATAATTTGCTGTAAATGTCGGTTGAGAAGTAACTCATCCAATTATAAATCCTCTTCAGTTAAATCAGTCATTGATTTCATAATGAAGTCAGCACAGTATTTATTATATTTGTTTTACATGGATTTACATCATACATCCAAGAAAATAGTGAAATAGCCGATACTATCCACTATTCATACAGAGGCAGACATGATCCTCGATAACGACCCAAAACGCACTTCCACAATAGCTTGATATCATTTGGCAGCTCTTTGATCTCTAAGTTGGCAATGTCCCAATAGTATTAACCAGAAGATTAAAATTAGATTAAAATCAGGAGATCTAGATATCCACATGTTAAGAGTTACGTACTTGTGAAGATTCTCCGGAGATAATCTTGTATCAGATGGGCCACGTGCGCTAGAACCCGTATGGTCGCACCACAATTCAAGGCTTCTTAGACAGAAAAAATAGTTGGCATATTGAATTTATTCTGCTTAGTGTATGTGATATGAATTCAATATTTATTTTGCGAGTTATTTAATAATGTTTATGAGAGCCAAGTGGTTTTTTATGCTATGTTTGTTTTAATTCAGTTATGATTGATGGTTAAAGTGATATCCGTAAAAGTGTATTTAAATTATGCCAAGTGTCTTTTCAAACAGCCAGCTGGATTTTTGTTCCGTACGTTTTTAATTGTCAAATGATATTTTCAAGTGTCTTATATAAAAAAAATATATTCCCTAACTAATTGTGAATTCAACATAAGTGTTTGGTCATCACGCAGATCTCAGCATCAAAAAAACTGTCTGTAGTTAGTTCTGCTGGCATTTGTTTTCATTTAGTGTTGAACGTAGTCTTCTATCGAAAATATCTAGACGATATAAACTTACCAGCAGTTAACAATCGAACATAATAACTGAACACCGAACATTTGAAACTAATTATAGTTCTAAATAGAACCGAAAAGATTTCCAAAATCAAATGGATCAACTAGATTGTTAATGATTTGATTTATGCATCAATGTCTAAATTATTTGTGAGTTGATGAAGAGGTAATTACTTTTTGGGGTAGGCTCTTCTGCTTATAGTTTCGAATAAAGAGCTGTAGAAACAATTGCACCCGCTTAATTATTGCAGCGAATTATTGTGTTGTAAGATAATAGCTTGAAAAATTTAAATTGGCAGGTTCGATTGACGGCAACGGTAAAGCATTAAAAGAAATTGATAAGTTGTTTTTGGAAACTTAAAATTTCAATTAAATGTACAATAATTTGATTAAACGACGAAAAGTTTGGACAATTAACATCTGTCGAGAGACTGCTTCTGAACTTCTTATTTAACTGTGCTAATAAGGATTTTTACAAGGAAAGTCTTACCAATCCATAACAATAATATGGTCATATAATCTTTTGAAAATTAACAAATAATATGTATATATGACATAAAATTATTATTGCGCGCACACACACACACACACACACACACACACACACACATATATATATATATATATATATATATAGAGAGAGAGAGAGAGAGAGATGTTCGAAAATTTCAAGTTTTAACATTTTCTTAGACTTCTATTTTGTGTAACGGATAATATAAAATTATTATTATTACTAGTATCATTATTTTTATTATTATTATATTGTCATTTTTCATAATATTTCGATTACTGCTATGGTCGCGCGACCAACCAAGTCTGCGGGAAGACTTGTTGTTATAGCTCCATTTCATGTTTTTTCTGTCTCCCATAACATCCCTAGCGTGACATAGACAAATTCCTACTTAGTGTTGGCTGTACTTAACAAGACAATTTTTGTATATCTTTTAAGCTGGGGTATATATGGATTCTTTCAATGTGTTGTTTTGTTCCATTTTTTATCATTCTAAGTTCACCTACTATCACTGGCACGGTTCTTGTTTTCAATTTCCACATTTTTTCCATTTCAATTTCCAGGTCTTTATATTTTGACAGTTTTTCGAATTCCTTGGTTGCTACGTTACAATCCGCTGGACAAACCATATCAATTAATAGGTAAATTTTTTTCTTCCTGGTGTTTAACAATAATGTCCGGCCTATTTACTTCAATTTTTCTCTCTGTGTAGATGGGGTAATCCCATAGAAGGGTTACATCTTCTATTTCTGTAACCAGTGCTGAGTGATGTTCATACCAGTGTTTGTTTACATATTTTCCATCGTGTTTGCACATTGTCCAATGTAAATCTTGCCCCACTATATAGTGACGATTTTCTATTATATCCTGAGATCCTGAGATTAGATAGTCTATTATTTTTATGTCATTTTTCATCATATTTCGATTTCTGCTATGGACGCACTACCAACCAAGTCTGCGGGAAGACCTAAGGCAGGTTGTGGCGTGTTGTTATGGCTCCATTTCATGTTTTTACTATCTTCCCCATCATCCCTAGCGTTACATAGACAAGTTCTCCTTAGTGTGTGGGCTGTACTTAATAGGACAATTTTTTGTATATTTTTTTAAGCAGGGGTGTCCAGGTATTCTTTCAATGTGTTGTTTTGTTCCATTTTTAATCATCCCAAGTGCACCTACTATTACTGGCACAACTCTTGTTTTTAGTTTCCACATTTTTTCTATTTCAGTTTCCAGGTCTTTATATTTTGACAGTTTTTCAAATTCCTTGGTTGCTATGTTACAATGGTGTATTCCCATAGAATGGTGACATCTTCTATTTCTATAAGCGGTGCTGGGTGATGTTCATACCAGTGTTTGTTTACAGATTTTCCATAGTGTTTGCACATTGTCCAATGTAAATATTGTCCCACTCTATTGTGGCGATATTTATATTCATTTGGGGCAAGTACAGAATATCCTGAGGTTAAATAGTCTATTGTTTCTTGGTGTTTATCACAAACTCTGCATTTTGTATCCCTACTATTATGTATATTTGCCTGTAAGTTTCTAGTGGAAAGACTTTGGTCTTGCGCTGCAAGAATAAAGCCTTCAATCTCAGACTTTAATCCAGATGCACGTAACCATCGATGAGTATTAACTTTATCAACATTAGATTTGTTGGCACATTCTGGATATTGACCATGCCAGGGTCTGTCTTGCCAGCGTTGTTTCATCTGTTCAAGAGCTTTATCTATGGCTTTCATTTTCATATCTTTTGCCGCAATAGTTGGTTCGTGGCTTCTGTTTTGCTTTTCTACAGAATCTACTAACTGTAAATCTTGTTTAATATAATAATATTTTTGTTGCTGCTATTGCTGATGTATATATTGCTTCATTGAGATTCATATGAGTGTCTTCTTCATCCAAAATTAATTTGATGGCTGCATTGTATAGCTTAATAGTTTTGAGGTTATGCTTTGTTGGTTGTAAGTTTGAGAGTTGTTCTCGTTCCTCCATTGCAATATTTTGTATCTGACTTCTATGGTTCTTGATTTCTTCCTTGGCTTCTTGTATTTTCCGTGAAGTAATTCTGTTTAATATGTTTTGAACTCGTTTTATTGTCGTCTTGTAACTGACTCAGATCACACCTTTCCAGCACTTCTAAACTTACAGCATTATCTTTACAGTGATTTGTGTGTATCACGGTTTCTACATTATGAACCGTGGCTTGTTTGATGTTACTTCTGTTTATTTCTGATTCGGGTTCCCTTTCCTATTTTGTTGATTCGTCTGTTTTAGTTGGAATTCTTTTTATCTCATTAATTTCAGCCTCTGTCAATCGATTATTTCGCATGATGTACCTTTGTACACTGACTAATTTATTTTCGTCAATGTACTTTCTATTTGTTTGTCCAACCTTTTCTCACCAAATGTCATGTTTGGCGAGTGATGTTTTTTGAGGTTTGAGTAACGCTTCATGAAATGCAGTCATAACATTTTATTCACGAAACATTTTATTTTTTCTTACTTTAAATATACGGTTATAGATCTAGCTGGAGAATTTTCAGGGCCATCATTAGGATTGTCCTGGTTGTGGGGACCTGAAGATTCATTCTTAAATTCATACTCATATTAATCGAACATATAATTAATAATAATGATAGCGCTCGTTCATTATTATTATTATTATTATTATTATTATTATTATTATTATTATTATTATTATTACATCCCCTTCTCACATTAGATATCTAGTGACCATAACCGAAGACTAAGTAGAAGTAAACCTGCTATTCGTACTTCATTTTGATGACACGATTTCTTGTTTAGTTTGTTTTTTTACATCAACTGATACATAAAACATTATAATGTATATATTAAAGATTTTTGCAACAAAGTAGGGTGCTCTGTCGGCAATTAATCTTGAGAATATCACATTCTATTAATGAATTACACTAAATGTCCACAAAACAGGAAACTTAAGGATAAGTACAAATTTTAATTAATTTACTTCATTATTTTTATCGGAAATTCATCTAAGTTAGAAAATAAAAATTTGGCATAAGTCCCACTCACTTAACTGCTGATTGGGCATATTCTCTGGTAACAGCAAAAGTGATCAATTTATTCTCTATTATAGCTTTACTATCCTCCTATAACTGAACAGAATTCGGTTTGGATTTTTTTCTCAGTGCGTTTCATTCAATAACGAACAAATGACATTTGACAAAGAGAAAGACAGAAACGAGAAATTATAGTATCTACTGATAATATACTCTTACTATTTCACTGGTCTTTTCTTAATAAGTAATTGTTGGCATCATGATAAGTAATTGTTTGCATCATGTACAAGATTAGCAGTGTTTATCAATATCACTATATCCATGCAAATATATTAAACTTCAATTAAGCGCACATATCGCTGTAGGTATGGTAATGGAGTGGAATACAAATACTCTCTATCTTTTTTATTGACCAAAACACTGATTAATTACAGACTTTACGAATACCTAGTGATCTCAGTAGGCGTTTAACATTTAGATATTTACTAACTAAAAACCACCGAACTGTGAACACTGCGAGGTTTGAAATCACGTATGATGATGAATGCGAACAAACTCTGTGACAGTCGTGTATTTATAAATAGTACTTAATAATTTTATTCTTTAATTTCTTCAATATATTTATGGAAGCAAAAGTATTGTGGCGATTTTTATGTCAAAATGTCTGTTCCAACCTATGTAGAGTTTTATACATATATATTGTTTTAAAATTTGTTATAATATATATGTGTGTGTGTCTGTGTCTGTGTGTGTGATTTTGTGTGTGTATCTGTATGTGTGTTTCATATTTTTTATTTTTTTATATTTGAGGCAATGTATTTTAGATGCAGTGAATTTAAAATGTCAAATTGTGCATGAGTAGTCGCATCAACATAAACAAACTTAGTTCGATGAAGTCCTAAACATTTTCGTATTATGTTTTCAATTTTGTTATCAAAGTACGCCATAAACACTTGATAGAAATGCTCGACATTTTCGGAAACGTTATGATAATAAAGAATATATATTAGCAGCAAACTGCTTGCATCTGGATAGAAAGTGAATTCAGCAGATATATAAAAATAGAAAAGAGCGTAAGACAAGTGTTAGGGCGCTTTCCACCATTTTAATGATAAATGAACTGTTCCATGCACTACAAATAGTGGTAGTGTCAAGACCACGGTTGTTTGCGGTAATGTCAGTTGGCATTTGCCTCTGCAACTGCAATACTGTCAGCTCTCTGCCTTCGGGTAGAGGGCGCTCTCTGTTTCCGAGCAGAGAGCAATAACCCAGTCGTGGTTCCGCCGAAGGGTAGAATCACGACTGGGCAAAAATAGACAGACATTTTTTGGCCGGGCCATATAGCTTGGAAACCCCACTTATAACTGACTATGTGTCACATGTTGCCCTTATTAGGAGGGACAACTAAATATAGTTGGCGATAATGTCACACTAGCGATATACCAGTCCTAGAGTGATTTGAACAGTGCTAACAAGTCAGTCGGACACTTCCGGTAGTCAACCGGAAGTGATTATAATCGGACTCTACATCGTACGAAGAGACGTACAATTAATACCTTGATTAATAATACCTTTGATTACTAACCCCACTTTGTAAATACTATTTTCTTCCGTAATACATTTATTTAATATAATTTTCTGTCGTTCGTATTTATTACCGCACAACTCAACAGTGGCGACGAAGATTATTCGACATCCACACGGAGAAAAAAATAAAAATAAAAATAAAAAACTTTTCAAAATTGTCTCACAACTCAACAGTGGTGACGAAATATTCGACATACTCACGGGAAGAAAAATTGCAAAATTGTCCCACGACACAACAGTGTGACGAAGTATTCGACATTCTCAAGAAAAAAAACTCAGTTGCGGTCCTTAGTACTACAGTGGATCTAGTTTCACAGAGAAATTTTAAGTAGTTCGTTATAACGGAACTATTGACGACGAAAATTTGGCAACACGGAAATTCTTTAGTCGTAAAATCAATCAACAACAGACGTAAAGTTAAGTAGAAAACCACATTCGCAGTAAGAAAAATTGTAAGTCACGTTTAACTTCTTTTTTTTCTGTTGGAAAAAATTGTATTGTGAAACTTGTGACCCTCCCCTCTGTGAAAGAAAATGTTTTAACGTTAAGTTATTCGCTGTAAAAAGGAAAAAGCATAATGGAACAATTTCAAAATACCATACTTGAACTGATCAAATATCAAACACAACAACAATTGGGATTACAGAAAAAAACTACAGGAAATGCAAATTGAAAATGAGAAAAAACAACAGCAAAACTTACAGGAAATGCAACTTGAAAATGATATAAGACAACAAACATTTTAGGAGGAAAACGCTAGGAAATATGTAGAGATGCAGGAACTCTTGCATAAAATAATTATCGATAAAAATAAAAGCACGGATGATAACACGTTCTCACAAAATACAATATGGACTACGATTGAAAATTTCACATATAATCCCGACGAGGATAGTACGTTTGAAAGATACTATCATAGATAGCAAGACTTTTACGAAATAGATTGCAAATCGTGGCCGGATGAGAAAAAATTAGAATTCTCTTAAGGAAATTGGGGACATATGAACACAATAAATTCACAGATTTAATCTTGCCAAGGAAAACAAGAGACTTGGATGTCAATGAAGCAATAAGTCTGTTGAAAGAATTGTTTAATCCGAGATTATCTTTATTTCACAAAAGGTGGAAGTGCTTGAACTTACAAACAATAATGATGAGGACTATACAACGTTCGCGTCAGTAGTAAACAAAAATTGTGATGATTTCAGATTATCAGAACTGACGGCAGATAACTTTAAATGTCTAGTATTTATGCTTGGTTTAGTATCTGACAAAGACGCATATATGAGAAGAAGGATACTGACAAAACTGGAGAATGAGCAAAGTATTACGTTACAAAAGCTGGCGGACTATTGCCTACAGTGTGTTAGTATTAAGGAGGATGCAAAGAAAATTCAGGAAACCGCTATAGCAAGCATAAAAAAAGTTACTAGAAGGACACGTGGTCGGTCTCGATCACCAAGACGCAAGTATCATTCACCAACGACAAGTGGGAGTAAGTATGAAAAAAGACCCCCCCCCCAAAAAACCTTGTTATGGTTGTGGCGAACGTCATTGGAGAAGTGACTGTCCATTCAAAAATAAAACGTGTAGGAACTGCATTAGACGAGGTCATATAAAGTCTAAATGCAAATTAAAATGTAAAAGTCACGTAAAAATTACAAGATCAGAAGAACATAACCAGAACATGAGAAAGTATTTGCAGGTGGAAATATTAAATCAACCAATTAACATACAGCTAGATTCTGGATCTGATATTTCGATTATAAACTATAAAACGTGGAAGAAATTGAAAAAAACAACTTTATTGAAAGCAAATAAGGTTGCCAGAACTGTCACAGGGAAAAGAATTAAGTTTGAAGGAGAACGAATTTTAAATGTTAAGTTCAACAATCTAACGAAAAGAGTGAAAATGTTTATAATGAAAGGTACGAGCAATCTATTCGGGACAGATTGGACAAACGAATTCGACTTATGGGATTTACCTATAAGCGCATATTGCAGTAATATTAGTGAAACGACTGACGAGATTAAAAAATTAAAAACTGACATAAAAAAAGCTTTCCCTGAAGTATTTTCAGAAGATCTAGGGAGATGCACCAAAACGGCAGCAAAAATCCAATTAAATAAGGACATACAACTAGTTTTCAAAAAGAAGAGAAATACGCCTTACGCGTCGATTGAAAAAATTGATGCGGAACTGGAAAGACTGACAAAATTAGGTGTTATTTCGAAAACCGAATATAGTGACTGGGCCGCGCCTGCGGTTTATGTAAAAAAGAAATCGGGCGACATTCGCATTTGCGCTGACTTTTCGACAGGGTTAAATAACGCCATACAGGACTTCCATTATCCTTTATCTAGCCCTGATGAAGTATTCGCTAAGTTAAATGGCGGTAAATATTTCACTAAAATAGATCTCAGTGAGGCATACCTACAAATACCGGTCGATGAGGAAACTTCAAAACTACTATGCATAAATACGCATAGAGAACTATACAAATACGAACGGTTACCCTTCGGTGTAAAAACGGCACCAGCAATATTTCAACAAATTATCGATAAAATGCTGGCGGATCTTGACTTCGCTACCGCATATCTCGATGACATTTTAATTAAGAGTGAAACGGTCGAGAAGCACACAATACATACTCAGGAAGTGTTCGAGAGGATAAGAAATTATGGGTTCAAAGTGAAGGAAGGAAAATGTGATTTCTTGCCAGAAGAGATCGGATACCTAGGACACATAATCAATAAGGATGGAAAAAAAATCCGACCCGAACCATTACTCTGCAATCCGGAACATGCCTGAGCCTAAAAACATTAAGACACTTCAGAGCTTCTTAAGTTTGGTAAGTTATTCCAAGCATTTATTCCAAACTTGCACAATTTGCACAATTTGCGAGCGCCCCTAAATGAACTACTGCAAAAATTTGGCATTGGTCTAATGAGTGTAAGAAAGCGTTCGAGGAAATAAAAGATAGACTAACATCAGATCTATTCCTCGCACACTATAATCCCAAGGTAGAAATAGTGATAGCTTGTGACACCAGTGAATATGGGATACGCGCATGCATCTTACATAAGTGCGAGCAGGGCGCGATGAAACCGATCGCACACGCGAATAGATCATTACTACCAGCAGAACGCAGCTACTCACAGATAGAAAAAGAAGCGCTAGCGATAATTTTCTCGGTAACTAAATTCCATAGGTACATCCATGGAAGATTTTTCACATTACAAACGGACCATAAACCGTTATTAACCATCTTTGGTTCAAAGAAGGGACTCCCTACTTACACAGCAAATCGATTATTAAGATACTGCTGAATTATAACTTTAAATTACAACACTTACCATCGAGCAAAATTGGACATGCGGATAGCCTATCTAGGCTAATTCCAAATGCAGATGAACCATTGGAAGATACTGTAATCGCAGCACTGAGAGCAGAAGTGGGAGTAATGAATATGCTGTATGACACTATTAGAGAATTGACAGTTTCTTTAGTAGAAATAAAGAAAGAAGCTGAGAAAGACCAATTCATTAAAGACACAAAAATAAAATTAGCCGAGAAGGACCACCGGATTTCGGAGACATTTTTATTATGTGATAATGTAGTGTTGTATAGCGAAAGAGTAGTAATCCCAAAAACTTTGGAGAAGAGGATTCTGAGAGATTTTCATGTAGAACACCCGAGTGTAAGTCGTATGAAAAGTCTTATGCGATCTTACGTGTAATGGCCGGGGATGGACGCGGACATCGCGACTATGGTTAGTAGATGTAAAGGGTGCGCTCTTGCTGCAAAGGCGCCACAGATATTGAAGAAACCATGGCCAAGAACAGATAGACGCTGGTCAAGGGTACATGTGGATTTTGCAGGACCAATCGACAACTTATATTATCTGATAATAGTAGATAGCTACAATAAGTGGCCAGAAGTATTTCAAATGAAGAGACCAACAGCGGGAAATACAATTAATAGATTGCACGAATTATTCGCAAGATTCGGAGTCGTGGACACGTTAGTAAGTGATAACGGAACGCAATTCACTTCGAAAGAATTCAAGGAGTTCTGTGAAACGTTTCAGATAGAACATATAAAAACTCCACCGTACCATAGGCGTAGTAACGGATTGGCAGAAAGATTTGTCGACACCTTAAAAAGGGCATTAAAAAGGGGTCAGGGACACTTACTAATAAGGCATTGCAATTATTCCTACAAGTTTATAGGATAACCCCTAATGAAGCTGCGCCTTCAGCACTGTCACCTGCAGAATTGATGTTCGCGAGAGAGGTGCGATCAGCGTTTGATAAATTAATTCCAAGAGAAAAAGTACTTACACCCACAACTCAACCTCCAAAAAGGAAGTTCAACAAAAATGAAAAAGTTTGTTTTAAATGTTGCAAAAATAATAATGCCTCCTGGCTTCCGGCAATAACAAACGAACGTATCGGAAACATGTTATATATGATTAAAGGCAAAAAATTTATCCACAGACGACACGTGAATCAGATAAGAAAAAGATTAGCTGTCAAGGGTAGATGATAGCATATATGAGATTTACTACATGTTCGACCTACAAATACTGCAAGAGAAAGAAGTAACAGAGCGGAAATCTACTAGAAAAAGGAATGCAACGCAACATTTAGTGGTGGATCCGAAAAGATAGAAATATGAGAATTGATGAAAAAATACTAAGGAGGCGGGTGTTAGGGCGCTTTCCACCATTTTAATGATAAATTAACTATTCCATGCACTACAAATAGTGGTAGTGTCAAGACCTCGGTTGTTGGCGATAATGTCACAGTAGCGATATACCAGTGCTAGAGTGATTGGAACTGTGCTAACAAGTCAGTCGGACCGGAAGTGATTATAATCGGACTCTACATCGTACGAAGAGACGTACAATTAATACTTTGTTTTCCTGTATGATTACTAACCCCACTTTGTAAATACTATTTTCTTCCGTAATACATTTATTTAATATAATTTTCTGTTGTTCGTATTTATTACCGCACAACTCAACAACAAGAATGTGTTTTCTCACCGGATCTATTCAACTTATACAGCGAAACAATTTTGAGAGAAATAAAACTCTTGCCAGGATTCGTTATTGGCGGTGTTGTGGATTCCGGGTGAGGAACCGCACAAAATAATAAATAACAAAAAAAGACATGAGATAGAAATTGTTAGTTACATTGAACGTAAAATACAAACTGGAACACGGGTTAGTCAATTTAGGAATACTATTAGTAGAAATAAATATATGCAGTCTTGAAGTAAAATAATATGTCCGGGTAACTGATTCTAGCTGAGTGGAGCTCAGAACAATTTCAACTACAAATGTGATTCCAGATCCAACTCCAACTAAACAACTCTTACGTTACAACTTACAACTCTACCATACTCTCAATTGACCAACTCTGTCGTTTTCGCTATAGCCAATATTATATGTACACTCAATTGAGTCTATTATTATGTACAATGGGACGATCCCACAACAGGCGGCTACAATCACACAAGGTAAGATACGCAGATGACAGTGATGATAGCAGATGCGGAAAGGAAAACGCAGAACTTCTCACAGAAGGTAGCAAGAGAAAACGAGAAGAAAGGGCCAAGCATAAACTTCAAGATAAATGAAAGCAAAACCCCAAAATGCCAACTACAGGTTGGAGAAACTAAAATAATACAAGTAAAGAAATTTAAATACCTGTGAAGCACGCTGACAGAGGATAGAAAGTGCGATGTCGAGATCTATACACGCAGAGTACTGAAAGACAGGAAAATCTCATTGGAAAAAAAGAAGACAGTGCTGGATTGCTATGTGATCTCTGTTCTTCTGTATGGCAGTGAATGTTGGACGATCTCCTCAAGGGTGAAGGAGACCTGAAGCAACAGATACGTGGTTTTACAGAAGGATGTTAAGAATACCATGGACTGACCACGTGACTAACGACGAGGTGTTGGAGAGGATGGAAAAGAAGAGAAAACACATAATTAACATAAGGAAGAGACAGATGAGGTTTCCGGGACATGTAATTAGGAAGGAGAATTTAATGCTTATAGGACGGATATGTGGAAAGAGAGACAGGGGAAAGCATCGTGAGACCTACTTGATAGGTCTGAATAAATGGATGGCAGAGTGGGGTTTGGGAGAGATACCAAGTGGAAAAATTTTGAGAGTGACAAGAGACAGAGCCAAGTGGAAGTCCATGATCGCCTACGTCCTGAATGAACACAGCACATATGGAAGAATATATATATATATATATATATATATATATATATATATATATATATATATGCGTCCTTTTAAAACTTCCTAAGTGATGCTAGTCATTTGACGACACTAACTCCTCATTGAATATTTTGACTTTCTGTAGTTAATACAAAAAATATGGTAGAAATATGCTTAAGCATTGTATATTTCAGGTTGAGTACTTGTGACAATATTGAAAAATGATAGTAGATATTTAGGCTCAATCTTTACTTTTTTACCTTTCTTTATCTCCCTCTGCTTTTCTGTCTTATGTGCTGATGTGGCTGTGTCAGTATATGCGTGCTTGTGTGTATGTAACTCTGTTTGATGGAGCAAAACGTCGGCCACCTTACACAGAAAGATGCATTCATACTTTCTCATTCTCTTATTATTACATTTTTGTCATAATTTCGAGTATTTTGGTTACTGTTCATAAACCTTCAATCTAAAATAGAGGAAAAAGTAAGTATTTACGAACAATATTTTTTAATCATTTCACCCAAGCAAGGCATTCCATTGCCACTATTGCGCAGGGGGCTACTTAGGGGAAAGTGATTGGAAAGAGTGGTTAGATATAGGAATGTCAGAAGGAGGGTGATAGACGGGTAAGGATAGCGAGGATTGGGTTGGGTAGATGGGAAGGATGTTTGAGAGAATGAATGAAAGTTAGTGTGTTAGGAGGTGTCTATCTTTTTAAAATCATCAAATATTAATTATCAGCAGTTTTAATACCACGATATCCAGCATAAGATGTCAACGAAATGTTGATCCCAGACTAAGGTTGAAATTTTGTATTATGAGACGTTAGTATCTCATCAATTTACAAGCTATCCTGACTATATGCATATGTAATATTAGTACCTAGTATGTTTTGGATAAAAATTAAGAGATATTAACCTGTTAAAAACAAACTTTATTTAACTTCGTCTACATTCTTGTGTGAGTCCCTCGTGGTTGGCTGAAATGTACGCTGGCGGGAGTAGCACGTGTGACTGGTGGGAAATCTTTTGAGGAACTAAAAAAACTGAACTGCTACTAGTTGTTGGTCAGTAGGGATGGGCCAGAGAGAGAGAGAGAAAAAACAGAGGGATTGAGGGATGAAGGGATTTCTGGGATAGTAGTTCATGACTTAGGTGGAATCACCTGGAGAAGTGGAGGGAGAAGACAAAGTTAATATATTTAAGTAATATTATTTCTGATCTCTAGTAAGGGGGTACTACAAATACAAAAATAGAGGAACTAGATAAGAATAGGACGGACAATACCATAAACGTAGAAAAGGAAAGAAATGATTTTATCAGGTTGTATTATTAAACAATCATAAAGTACATTATATAAATAAAAACGAGAGATATTTTGTTTAAAGATGAATGTCAAATTAATTTACATTAGATGAAAGGAAGCAGCAAAATGCAATTTAAACCCAAGCAAATGTTCGAGCTCAGTTTAAATTATAACTCAATGTTAATTATGAACAATGTTCAAACGTTCATATGCGCATGAAATTAGTCAGCAGGCTTAAAAAGAGATTCTGTGCTCGCCGATTACTTACCAAATATAAGTAAATACATTTATGATAGATTCTGAGATTAAATATTTTAGTTATTACACATATATTTTTTATTTTATCTTGCTGGCTTCTTTTTTTATCATGATATATTCACCGCTTTTCTTGTAATACTATTCTTCAATACTTAGTAATGATACTCTTAATCTATGACGATAATGTATTTTCATTATTACATATATTTTTCTTATATACAAATTAACTCGGTGACCGTCAAAAAAGAACGCATTCATCAATTTGTCATAATTATCTAAGTTCGAAGTAATACATTTAGCATTAGGAGTCATTATTAATATTGGAATGATATTCGTAATTTTGCTGACGATGTATATATTGATATTTACATACATAATTAAATTTAGCTTTAACTATTTTATAGTAAAAAGTATGTTCGCATATTTTGCGCAAATCTGTATCTGTGAGGACATAGGAATTGAAAATATATGAGAGTCAATAATGGTGATGATAAGTATAAAATGTTATAATTGCATTTTATCTTGTGATAGTTACGTCAAATTATTCTTTGCTGCTTTATATATATATACATATATACATCGATTGAACATGTATTTATGTAACAATACATTTATTCACGTAAGCATTTGCTAAAAGAATTATAATTTTTTCTCTTCATAGTATATCTTACATGAAATATTGTTAACTAAAATTGAGCTTTGCAGAATTAAATACAAATGTTTGGTTGTGAAGTTGTCTTTATAGTCTTATAATTTAATGAATGTTTTTTGGTAATTGTCTTATTCTTTTGTCTAATTTTAGTTTAGCCACTATGTTTTTAGCTTCTTTGTTTATGTCTATTTCAGTTTGGTTATAGTTGTTTTTGTAAAAGTTAGTAACTTCTTTTTCAACTTGTTTATTGTAATTTGTTGATTTCCATTTTATAGAATGTCCTGAATTTATATGCTTTTATAAATAGTTTTTAAGTTATCATTTTAAGCTTTTCTCTAGTATTTCATTTTTTTAATTGTTGTCGAACTTTTTTTATTTCTACATAATTAATTATGCTGATTAAGTCATTTTTAAAGTAATGAGGTCGGTTTGATATGGTGGGCATTTAATTGATGTAAATTTAAATTTCTTATTGTATTATCGGTGCTGTTATGGTTAGCATCGTTGACATGTTTTTTGTTGAACAATTAGAATACCTTTTATCTTCGGTATTTTATAAAGTGTTGTATTTTTTCTGCAATGTTTGATGTGGGTATACATTTTAGGAAATAATTGAATCCTGTTTGTTCTATGGTGATGTAAGGTGGTCCTTTGAAAATATAGTAGTAGAATCGAATGTTGTGAAAACGTGCTCGAATAGATAGATAGATAGATAGATAGATAGATAGATAGATAGATGTTGCCATAAATTTTAAAACATCTATTGGGGCTAAACATCCGGAGATACGTCTGCATTTTTTTCCTTTTAAAAGCACATTGCATTGATGCAATCGTTTTCTCCTAACTTGACTCGTGTCTATAACACGCCAATAATTTCAAATCACTCCATGTGTTTGTGTCACGAAAGCAATTGTAGCGCCTCTCGTTACTCCACTGACAGATGCGCTCAAAGCAATGGCTTCATACAACAATCAACTCCTGCTTTCACTCGCTCCTGTTGTGCTTTAGATGTTGGGTAAAATAATTGTAAATTTCTGTCTTTAAGCTGGGGTAAATAAATGTAACAAGTTTTAATCAGAGTGAGAGACAAAGGATTTTCTTTAACACCACTTTGAAGGAAAAAGGCAGAAGTTTAATGGATTAATTGCAACAGAACTGTTGACAATAACGTTTCAAATGTTGTTATTATTATCATTATCATATAAGGTTATTATTATCATTGTTATATAAGTAACATTTTCGTTTTTTAGGAACAGCAACGGGTAAACTTCAATATATGTTAAGTGACAACAAATTTTCTAATACCTTAATTGGAGTAGATAGTTCCTACCATCGCCCGGTATCACACTCCACCCCCTTCTTTTGAATAAGTGTAGAGGTGATCGCCTTGTTTCTTGTTTAGGAAGGGGTTCCCGGTTCATCCTCCTACTCCGGTCTTAGTGCTAATTCATTTGGAAGCTCTTTGCAGTTACGGAGTATGGTGGCAACGTCTTTACATTCTGAGGGTACCGGGTTGGCAGTTTCCTGGTTGCTGCTTCCGACTGGTAGTTAGGAGCCCGAACTCTTGCGTAGCGTCTTGAGAGGCTGCTCTGATCAACAGTTGAATAATACCGGGGTTCTTGGAGTGCCATATCGCGCATGGACGGGCGTCCCTGCATGAACGTTTGGTGGGCAACCCCGAGGCCACATTATGTTGTAGGCCGCGCCAGTCTCCATCCTTCACAAGTTGCAAACGATTGACCGACTGATTCTATTCTAAGACCTCTCCTTAACTGAATTACTATGGAAAAAAGCAGACATAATAGCAAAACTAAACCAGCTCATTTGAAAACGCCCAAACCGGTCTGCATCTCTTTCACTAACATACGTGGCATCCGCACCAACTTCCTCAGCGTAGATTCATTCCTCCACAATAACTTACCTGATATATTAGCCCTATGTGAAACTAATCTTAACCCTTCTATCCCCTCATCTGAGTTCTACGTTCCTGGCTACCTTCCCCTCTTCAGGAAGGACTCCAATGTTCATATGCATGGGCATGGTGTCTATGTCAGCGAACACCTTCCCTTAGCTAGGGTGTCATCTTTTGAATCCCCAGATCATTCTTTCATGTGCTTCCGCCTCTCACTTCTCAGCTCGATTAGCTATCTCTTCTTTCTCTATCGCTCTCCTTCCTCCCCTGACTGTTCGTTACTTGACATCATTTCTGACAATATCGACAAAGCCATTTCTTCTCATCCCTCTGCCCATGTATTCGTGTTTGGTGACTTTAACGCCCACCATACCAAGTGGCTAGAGAACGCTGTCACCGACCCTGCTGGTGTCCACATAATGAACTTTATGACTTAATGACTTCCCCACGCGTTTCTCCGACAACCCTAATGGAAGGGACTCACTTCTAGACCTCTGCTTCACTTCCATCCCAGACTCTTGCACTAACAGACAACTCTGCCCACTCGGAAACTCTGACCACATTTTAGTGTCCGTCAATATTTCACTCCACTCCCGCCCGACCCATGAAACCCAGACAAGTAGAATATCCTACTGCTATCAAAGAGCAGACTGGGATTCGTTCCGAGACTTCCTCTGTGACATCCCTTGGAACAACGTTTTTAGTCTTCCCATCGAGGTCTCCTCCTGGGTTAAGGCTGGCATCGATGCCTTCATCCCTGCTAGGAAATTCCAGCTTAAATCTCATTCGTCTCCATGGTTCTCACCGGCTTGCTCGGCTGCCATTGCCCACCGGAATCATTTCTTCCGACTCTATCGTAACTACGCGTCGGACCAAAACAGGCGCCTTTTCACTTCAGCTCGTAATAAGTGTAAAAAGATTCTTAACGAAGCTAAGATGTTGTTTGCTGCCAGAATGAAGCAACGCATAGCATGCTCTAAATTCGGCGCCAAATACTACTGGCGACTCTGTAAAAGAGTACTTAACAAGAGAAAGTCCACAATACCCCCGCTAATCAACAAATTTGAGGTCCTCACCTCCCCAGCAGATAAGGCTGAATGCTTTGCCCGCAGATTCTCGAACAATTCGAATCTGGACTCATCTGGAGTTTTTACACCCGACTTCTCACCTAGAACTGAGGCACAACTGAATGATGTCCACATTACAGCTTCGCTTGTCTCTAAAATAATCTTAAAACTTGACCCTCACAAAGCGAGCGGTGGGGACGGAATCCCAACCATAGTCTTAAAGAAATGTGCCCCTGAACTCTCCTCTGTCCTTTCTAAGCTCTACAACCTCTGCCTATCTGCTTCCTGCCTTCCTGCCTGTTGGAAATCTTCCTCTGTAGTTCCTATATTTAAAAACACTGGAGAACCCTCGGACCCTGCAAATTACCGCCCTATCAGCCTTCTTCCGATCTTTGGCAAAGTGTTCAAAGCCATTATCAACGCCGAGGTGGTTCAGCATCTCACAGCACACAGGCTCCTCTCGGACAAGCAATATGGTTTCCGCTTCACCAGGTCTACTGCTGATATGCTAACGACCATCACCGAGTACATATACCAGGCACTCGACAGGAATGGCGAAGCCCGAACCGTTGCATTGGATATATCTAAGGCGTTTGACAGAGTTTGGTATGCTGGCCTTCTAAGTAAACTGCGGAGCTATGGTATAACTGGACATTTGTTTGAACTAATCCAGTCATTCCTCTCTAACCGCACAATGAAGGTGGTATTAAACGGACATGCCTCCCAGAACTACCATACAAACGCAGAGGTCCCCCAAGGCTCCATCTTAGGTCCTGCACTCTTCCTGATATACATTAATGATCTCCCAGATTCCATAAGAGCCCAGGTAGGTTTGTACGCCGATGCCACCACAGTTTACTCTCGCCTCGACCAAAAATCTGGTGTAGGCGTCAAAGTTAACCTCGCAGCCGAGATTGAAAAAGACCTCCAATCCATAGTGGACTGAGGTAAGAAATGGCTAGTAAATTTTAATGCTTCTAAAACGAAGCTACTCTCAATTAACCATCATCGACAATCTCACCTACCTCCCATTAGCATGGACCAGGCTTGCCTCCCAGAGAGTAAAACACTACGCCTCCTTGGTCTCATACTTTCAGCGGACCTCAAATGGAATGACTATATCGAATCCATTGCTAAATCCGCTGCTATGAAAGTCGGTTCTCTGTGTAGGGCCCGGAAGTTTTTTCCGTCTAAATCTATCCTGCACATATATAAACCTACCATCCGCCCGTGCATTGAATACTGCTGCTATATCTGGTCGGGTGCCCCTGCTATTCTCCTCGGTCTTCTCGATAAGGTTCAGAGGAGGGTCTGTAATGTGATAGATACCGACTTGGCAGACCACCTGCAGTCTCTCTCCCACAGGCGCGACGTGGCTTCCCTGTGTCTCTTCTATAAATACTTTCACTGCTTCTGCTCCGATGAACTTAGATCACTGGTGCCCCCTAGATACGAATTTACACGAAATACTAGATTAGCAACTAGATCCCACCCTTTTACAGTGAAACCGATAAAATGCAACCGCAGCTTCTACTCCAACAGTTTCTTTCCTCGCACTTCCCGACTGTGGAATTCCGTTCCACACGATTGCTTCCCCGACGGCTACAATCTCCAGGAGTTTAAATGTAAGGTCAATAGACACCTCCTAACACACTAACCTGCTCCCATTCTATCAAACACTCTTCCTATCTGCCCAACCCTCATCCTCGGTATCCTTACTCATCTGTCACCTTCCTCCTGACATTCCCTATGTCTGACCACTCCTTCTCTTTACCTTCCCCTATGTAGCCCCATGCGCAATAGTAGCAGTGGAATGCCTTGCTTGGGGTGAAATGATTAAAAAAAAAAAACTTCAATACTAGTATTCTGGCTGTTTTCAGCCAAGCTGTCACCTGGTTCGTCCCAAATCTTTCCTTTGATCTAATTACACTAAACATTTCACTAGGCTCTTTGAGATCATCGCTATGGTTCTAATAAGTAAAGGCACGACTGTTATTCTTCTTATTCCACACTTCTTTCAGTTTCCTTACAAATTTTGAAGTATTTGTCCATCTTTTCACCTAACCGTTATTCAGCCGGTTCAACTAAATCTGTTATCTACTATGTTCTTCTCTAATAGATCCATCCTTCTGGTACTGAATGGGTCATCCGTTTCAATCTCAGAATCTAACAGTCTTTTATTTTATGGGGCAGATTTTGGTCTTTGTGTATACACTTGTTATGTATGGTCAACATTTAATCACTTGCCGTTGGTCCCACAAGAAAATTCGTCCATTCTTTGAAAATTCTTACTTTTAATCCTGCTGTGTGTCTATCCACTGAAGAGTTCAGTTAGGGAGTCGATTATAGCACTTTGTTACATAGCATCATTAGTATTTGAGAAATAATCTAATATATATCCACAAAATACAGAAAGGTCGGAAAGGCGCAAGTATTACGAAAACAACAAAAGACAGAGCATATTGAAATGATATGATAACTAAAATTCTGAATTGCCATGGCAGAGAAAGAGAGAGAGAGAGAGAGAGAGAGAGAGAGAGAGATTTGGGAGGTATCTTATAAGTGCTTACAAATTAGTACTGTAACAAGTATGGCCTTCTCAATTCATACATCAACCGAACACTCCTCTTTTTCATTCCAATATATATCTTCAACTTGGTGGCATATTGATTTTAATTAACAGTGGTTGATTTTATATTAATCACAATAAGAAGGAGAAAAATAGAAGGTATACCATCGTCTACTACTATAGAACAATATATTCCCCTTCCTCACTTTCTTCATGACAATAATAAAAATATAACGAGGAAGGCTTGTTTTTAAGTATTTATCAGTGCACGTTGGAAATAATAGAAAAAGAAGTGACCAGCGAGAAAATATTTTAAAATTTTGAGCAAATAGAGAAACGAGTTTCACAAAATAACATTCATAAACATTAGTCACATCACGTTATTAATAATAATAATAATAATAATAATAATAATAATAAGAAGAAGAAGAAGAAGAAGAAGAAGAAGAAGAAGAAGAAGAAGAAGACCAGGATAGAAAAATAAAGAACTGCAAATGTATAAAAGAGTATGTGCAACTAAAGACGAGTAAATCACTTAGTACAACTCCATAGCTATGTTTTCTACCGGTACTTAATGATAGGGTATCGCTAACGAGAAAACTTTCTAGACGTGTCAACGACCAGGGTAGAGGTGTGACCATGGTCACAGTAGAAGGCTACCCCAATGAAATCAATGTCTATGTGTCCGAGACGAAGGCAAACCTTCAGGTTGGCGGATAGCAGCACTGTTTTGATCAGGAGAAAGATAGGCTCCAGTAAGTCTACTTGCTACGCATGAATGAATATGTATACTACATTAACCCAGATACGTTAAAGAAACTGGTCAGTTGCTCGGCTGCGCAATTATTCAAAGACCTAATTCTGTCATGGGACTGATGTTGAGAATGTATTTTATGATACTTGTTCCTTTATCTATTTACTCAAAACTTACAAATAGTTTTTTGCCGCTCTCTTCTCTATTATCTTTGACATGCACTGTGTTGTTTTCATTTTCCAAACTTACCTTCCTTATTTGTCGTAAAACTTTCAGCTGTCTCTTTCTGTTATCAATCGTTCTTTGTAGATCATATCCGCTTTCATACTCCCCTGCCTTTCTCATATAATCTGTGTATGATATACTTAACATTTGATCTGTTCTTTTATTGTGTCGAAACTCGCATTGCCATATAGAAGATTATACCTGACATCGCAATCTAGCATTCTTTGTTTGAATTTTCCTGACATTTATCTCTAAATGCTCTGCTTAGTTTCTTTAAATAATACAATGTGCCTGGGAAACTACGTATTACACTTTCTGTAGTTAGAATATTACAAAGATAAATTTTCCGCACCTGTCTGATTTTAAATTATTCTATTAGTTACGTATGGTCAACATTTAATACATTTTGATTTTTCCTTTTCCTGTAAATTGTGAATTTCATTTACTTACGGTTAATATTCATGTAGCTTTAATCGATAACCTTATTACATCAGACTATCTTCTGAATCTGGTACAGTCAAATCTTCTTGAAACATAGGTTCCAGTATGATCACAAAAGGTAATTAACGTTGAGCTTGGTCAGTACCTAGATGGATAACCGCTTAGGAGGGTGGTGTAATGGGTAATGGCTCAGAATTTTAAATCGGAAAGCAGATTTCCAATTCCTGTTGTGTTCATTATTTTCACTTATAGGTAAATACCTTTTAAAAATCCTCCTCGTCTCTTCTGGTTATGGGTTAATTAGTAAACTTGTATCACTAAACCATGATTATTTCGATAAAATAATTCTTAGAATCTAAAAATATTTTCTGGCTTTAGATAACCTTCAAATGATTGATACACTATAGAAAATAAATCAATCAATCATAGTAATATTATTAGCTCTTTGAAAATTGGGTTACTGAGATGCCTCAATATTTTACCGCGGTTATAAATGTTGCTTATCGCTTCAGTGCTTTATCAATATCAAAACCATCTTAGGCTGCTATCACAATCTTATCTGGTTCTGTTTATACTATCCTTATCTCAGATTTTCGTATGAGGGATCCTTTGATGACTTTAATTATTGTCATTTTCTATCTTATTATATGGAAGAACTCGCTGAAATCTGGAAGAAGGAAATTAAGTCGAAGTAGGAAGTAAAGATATAATTTACATTGTATTATTTTTTATTACTTTCAGCCAATGAAGAGAGTAAATTTAAGTTAGTTTCCGCACTTAATTTCAGAGGAAAATGTTCTTCTCTTCCGTAACAACACCAGGCCCTATACCGCAAGAATAACTCAAGAAAGGTTATTGAACTTAGCTGATCTGATCTATACTCGCTTGATCTTGCACCAAACAATTAAGACATTTTTCGAACGCTGCAAAACGTTTTGATGAGAAAAACTTTCTCTTTTAAAATCCCGTTCTTAGATATTGCTGGAATGTTTTTTACATCAAAAACCGAAAATAATTTATCAAAAGATATTCAAAATCTTCCTGGTAAGTGACAACAAGCCATTGAAACTAGTGGGGAATATTTAGTTGAATAAAATATAATTGTACTTTATTTTTGAGGAATAAAGTTGATAAACGGAGATTAAAATTATTTATGACTCAACGCAATAGCCAAACATCCAAAATCCACTTTTTACATTTTCCCTCGAATTCAAGTAAAATTCTAGTATTTTTCAAGATTCTCTAAATTACAACCAATACTTCGCTGACGCGTCCACAACAAGATATCTCTCTGTTGTTTATCTTCGTTAATAATGATCAGATCCAGGTTATTCGCCTGGATATTGTGATCAGTCTGTAAAAATCCCAGTGTATCTTATTTTACTGTTTTCCTTTATCAAAGTTATTGGGAACGGTTACAAGTGTGCAAATAATGATAAATAAACAATCGCAATTATGTTCCCCATGTTTTGCTTTTATACTTTGGGTGTATAGTTGGATTCAGGTATTTTGCTAGGTTTTCATATAATTTGTGTCTGTAATATGTTAGAATAGTAATATTCACTGCCTATTTTTTAAACTGAACTAATTCAACGTACTTGTTTATTTTGTGCCTAACGTTCTTCACCGCAGTATAAACTACATTTACTTCTTGGACTGAAAATCATTTGTTAATATAGAATTATTTTGGATCAGTATTCTTTCAGTTCCTCTATTCAAATATCATATAGATATAATCTCTTCAACGGTTGTTTTT
Organism: Ascarosepion bandense; assembly: GCA_037127315.1. Lineage (NCBI taxonomy): Eukaryota > Metazoa > Mollusca > Cephalopoda > Sepiida > Sepiidae > Ascarosepion > Ascarosepion bandense. The sequence continues at coordinate 701,684 of JBBBDQ010002413.1, forward strand.
ACCTCGCTCATGGTTTTCTTCACATTATGGACTTCATGTTTTGTCGCGTTTAGTTATGCAATGTTTGGTTGTCATTTGTTTTCATTGCTCTTACTTGTCCTCAATTCATTTGATAATAGTGTTAGTCCAATCTTCAATGCTAAAGGGTCCTCTTCTTTTATTATTCATTTGCATATTTGGGTCTTTAGATTATATGTCTTCCGATAGAGATCAATTGTGAAAAAATCTATTTTCACTGCTAATATTAATCAAGTTAAATTCTTTTCGATATAAATACAGTTGGTTTCAGTACAAACAAGTTAAGCATCTTAAATTATTTTCCATTATAAATGTTTTATTTGTCAATATTATTTTATCTAGTATGTTTTGCTGAAAGTAACAGTAAGATAAAGTAAGGCGGCACAATAAAGGTGTTAAATAAAATTGTTGTCATTCACTTCTATTGTTGTTTTTTCTTCTATAGAATACCCCTCCGTAGATTTTTCTGGAGCACGAATACTGATTATCAAATGCCATCTATTAGTTTTCTTCATTAAAAATGTAACGGGAACCCGTTGACATTCTAAAAAAAATAACAATGTCAGATTAACAATCAAAGATTTGCTTCTGTAAAATGTTTTATACTAAGCAAACCATCTGTAAGTTAGAGCGTGTAATCAAGTATAAACAATAGCTCCTTTAATTTTTTATCTGTTTTGCACTAACTACTACAGAAAAAGATAACAATCTTTATCTATTCAGCAATGTAAGCAGAATGTATCAGGAGGTTTACTTTTATCATAATCCTGAAACTGTTTGACCTGTGTTCAGCAAATGCGTTCGCCGAAAGGTAAAGCAACATTGAATTTTGTCGATTAAAGCGAATGTATTTGGCACGAGCCAACAAGAAAGAAAACATATGTTAGCAGACGCACACTTCTTAAAGAATAAAAATAACAAGTTAGAAAATCAAGACATTGTGGGAAGCTGTAAAAATTGACTTCATGATAAAAACAATATAAAAACGCTGCCGGTGTTTTACGTAGGTGCGTTAGCTTGAATATAAGGGATTGAATCTCATGCACAACTAATTTTCGAGGTTTACAGAAATACATATATTTGATTTTTGTATCATATACACTGCCTTGAATTTGACTCTAAATTATATATTTAGATTGTATTTAAATTCAGGAATTTAGTTATATGGTATGATCATTGGAAAAATAAAACAGTAGAACCTTACATAAATTATTCATTAATGGCGTCATAACGTTTCATGCATTATAAAATGTTACGTCGAAAATGTCGAAATATTAAACATTGTTTTTCTAAGTTGTGATAAACAAACTAAAAATCACTTTGAAATTGTCTATTATTTCTTTTTCAACTTTTGATGATAATGTTTATAAAGGAATGTTTCAAGAATGATAAAAATGTTGTAAACTCAACATATTCATTCTAGTTAATCTTTGATTACACCAAATCCATATTGTCACTAAAAGAGATAAGATTTCTTAATTCATCTCTGAGAGGAAATGTTAACTTATTTCTGATGTATAGCAATTATAGGAATGCATAGGTATGTACAATGTATGAACATATTCATACTTTAAAAAACATTTATGTGGGATTGAAGGTGATAAACGATGTTTATCAAGTATTTTGTTTTCCGGCGTGTTTACATTATATATAACACGCTAAAAGGCCACCTTCCTCTACATAGATCAGAAGTAGAACCACCGACTGACGTCAATTCGGTCGGGTTTCAATCCTGAGTAGAAACAATCGGATGTCTAACCGTAATGAACAGAGATGCAGCAAAAACAGGTGATGAGCTATGATACATCGAAACATATCTGTTTGTGAATAACTATATATAACATTCAATATCTATCATTCTAAAAGTTTTCTTACTGAAACTCTGGATAGATAGCATTGCCTATGACGTATGCGTCTTTATTTTTATTTTTGATCGTAGCAATTTCGTTGGTATTTCAAACTCTGATTCTGGCTAAATAAAGGTGATCATGTTATAATTAAATTTTAAAATGTATATTATTCATTCCAAAACAGATTCGAACATGGAACTGCTTCCGTTGCATAAATTTACATAGCAGCAAGACAAGCCTAACTTTTGTGGTGCTAGTTATTCCAGATGCAGAGATGAGGTTCAGGAATTTGCCTGGTTATATTAAACAATGTATGTGGTGTCAGTCAGGTTGTTGCTGAATTCTGTACCCATTGCCATCCCTCGAAAAGTACCATGCTAAAATAGACTTGACTTCATCCATCAGCGGGATGCAGTGTTGCTCGGTTGCAAAGCCATTTATAATCAATGTGTCGAGTAGCTCTTTCTGCAGAAAGATGACTGCAGAAACCTCCTAACTTCTTGAAAGAAGAGGATCATTCACTCAGAAATTTAGTCAGGGAGCTGAAAAGTTTACCTGTGCTAACTCTGTGTCAAAATCTCATGTTTATTGTCAACTTCGTTATTTTGACAGACCTCCAAAGCTCAAAGTGGTTAATCATTGACACTTGAAGATGGGGTAATTCTGTATCCCTCAAACAAGATTGTTTCCATTAATCAACGAAGAGTATGGTGATTACTGTAAACGCTTTGCAATTCTTTAGAATATCTCGAAATAGGTGATATTTTTATTAAAAATTTTGTGGAGCAATGTAATTTTATCAGTGACCTTGAGGGAGCATTTAGCTTTCATTTTTTATGATGTTGTCTGTTGAAGTTTTATTTTTATCCAAAGACAATTTGTTGTAATGATAGAAGATACCACTATTAGAAAAGATGATCAGGCGTGTGTTTGGGAAATATATGAATTCGTCTTTAAACTTATCAATAGAAAGCGTTCTCTATTCGAAGATTTCGTCAATTCACTTTTGTGTTTCAATGTAGCAGCAGATGTGAGTGCTTTCTCATTATGTACTGTAGAGTATATATATGATTAGAAGGTGGTGAGCATATTTTATTTAACTGTAAATGAATTAAATTTATGGAATTAAATGGGTTGGAAATTAATAACTCTGCGACTAACAATATTTAATTTACATGTTCTTATGTTTAATTTACATGTTCTAAAAATAAATATATTAATAATCTTCAATTTTGGAAAGAGAATTGTAAAGCAGATATAAGTAAATATCAATGACAGATAAAGGTAAATTTTCGTTAGAAAAATTTCTTGCAAATTCAAGATTTAAGTGATTTTCATCAATCTTTCAACAGATAGATAGATAGATAGATAGATAGATAGATAGATAGATAGATAGATAGATAGATAGATAGATAGATAAAACAAAACACGAGTATAATGTCTTTAATCAGATAATATTATCTATATAATAGTGTAATGGTAATTGAAATATTAGCAGTTCCTTTATAAGGCAACATTTTATATTCAATGATCTTGTAGCCAGTATTACTGTCAGTTAAAATTTATAAAATTTGTCTTAAAATATTTTTGAAGAAAATAGCATTTAAAGTCCAGTCGGAAGTCTGGACATATTTGGGAAAGACTTGAGAGTAATCAAGAATCTTTACTGGCAGCAAATCGTTTGCAACGGACAGGTAATGAATTGAGTAGATATACAAAGATAGAAAGGGGCGTAAGACAAGGATATATTTTTTCACCGGATCTGTTCAACTTATACAGCGAGAATATTTTGAGGACCCTAGAAGTTATGCCTGGATTCGTAATCGGAGGCCACAATTTAAACAACCTAAGATACGCAGATGAAACAATGCTAATAGCAGACACAGAACGGAAACTACAAGACCTCCTACAGAAGGTAACTGAAGAAAGTAACAAGAAAGGACTAGAAATAAACTGCAAGAAAACCGAATGCATGGTCATCAGTAAAAAGATCAGCCCAATATGCCAAATAAAGGTCGTGGATACTAGAATCAAGCAGGTACAAAGATTTAAGTACCTGGAAAGTGTTATAACAGAAGACGGAAAATGGGACACAGAGATCCGAAGGCAAATTGACATGGCGAAGGAAGCATTCCAGAAGTTGAGTAAGGTATTAAGGAACAGGACATTTTCGCTAGAAACAAGGAAGAGAGTACTGGATTTCTACGTCCTGTCCGTCTTTCACTATGGCAGTGAATGCTGGACAATATCATCAAAGATGAAGGAAAAACTTGAAGCAACTGAAATATGGTTCTACAGAAGGTTGCTGCGATATCATGGATCGAGCATGTGAGCAATGATGAAGTCTTAGAAATAATGGAAACAAAAAGGAAATTAATACTGAGCATCAGGAAGAGACAGCTGAAGTTCCTGGTACATGCAATGAGGAAGGAGGGCTTGGAGAACCTGATACTAACAGGCCAGATAGAGGGGAAAAGAGACAGGGGAAAGCAACGGATAACATATTTGAAGGACCTAATCAGGTGGATGACGGAACGAGAGATGCATATTGTAACAGAAGGCGTGCTCAGAGCCACCAGTGATAGGGAAACGTAGAAAACCATGATCGCCTCCGTCCTGAAGGCACAGGGCACATAGAAGAAGTTGTTAACGCTCTTTCCGATATTGATAGGAGCTTCATTTCTGACCTTTTTATTTGAAGTGGAACGTTAACATCGTAATTCTCATTATTTTTTATTCGTGTTATATGCGAGGTCTATTTTAGTTATTGCTGCTATTGAAAGTGCTCAAGTTATATGTTTTTGTTATTTAGTTTGTGATCCTGAAGAGTCAGTTTATAACCTTCGAAGAAATATGAACTTCGCTAAGATCCACAGGCTTCACTCGCTCAAAGCAATTTTAACTTTAATCTTAGCAATTTGGTGAGGCTATTTAAGTACATGACAATTTTTCTAGTTAATGTTTTGGTTTTGTAACAATTTGCGGTGTTGGGCAAAATTACATCTTGCGTAGCCTGTTATATGTCTAATTTCCTTATCTACCGTGCTAAATTTGTTATAGCTGCTCCGCACATTAAGAAATTTGAAATGTTTGGTATTTGTTAAGTACCCATTCTGAATTATTATGATAGATTTAAGGTTAGTGCTATCAATTTTTCCTTTCAGTTTTAGATCATAATTTTTTTTAATACTTGGTTATAGGTGTTGCTATGTCATCAGCATAGCCGCTAACTCATAATCATTACACCGGCCTCGAGATTGAAGTAAGATCACTGTAGATTTTTTTTTTCGGATAAGGTAGTGCTTGTAAATGTTCAGGGAATTGTCTATGAAAATACTCAAAAGACAAAGGGCTCCTTCTTGATGAATTGTGAAATTTATTGGGTCCTCGCCAGAAATGTAAAAGTTAATAGACTGCTATTGTTCCTCCATTAGACTAATGCATTCAGTGAATTCGGAGCATGAAAGGATTTTCTAGTGGGGAAGAAGAAAAATTCTCTATTTATGTGGCCATATGATGATGTGAGGTGACAAAGCAGGTACACAGTTTCCTATTAAAGACGTATGCAATTTCCTAGAATTGTTTGATCACGTATATGTCATCACTGCAGCCCTTACCAGAACGAAAACTAAACTGAGTAGTAAGGAGGAACTGTATAAAAACGATGATAGCCTAATTAATATAGTATATAATGTTCATTAGTACAATATACGAATTCGGCATTTGCTTAGTTTTTGTACAATGAGAGACAATGGAATGTTTTAATTCAAATTTAATCAGTAATTCATATTCATAATTTGATTAATCAAAATATTTACTATTATTTTTTAAATAGGTTTTTATTTTTATCACAATGACAAAATATTGTTGGAATTTTAATCATTATTCTATTGTATTCACATCAATATTCAAACTGTTAACAAAATTGAAAGGATAATTATCCTTTATTCTAATCGCAACAATAATATTTTAGCTTAATTTACTTTTCTTAACTGTTTCGTAATTTGAAATGTATCTACTTTCGTTCGTAGCAATTTTATGCTTTCAGTTTTTTTTTTAACATTTCTTGAAAACCAAATATCTAAGTAGATTTCACTGAAAATTCAAGATTGATCTGAAGGCTCTGCTGCGCATGACAATTTAGAATTTCTCATCCATTCTAAAACAGTCGTTTCTACATCAACTACATAGAATGGTTTTAACCCATAGTAATAATGCATTTTGTTAGGTTCAATTGGCAAATCACTCATTCTTTGTTGCTACAAAAGCAATGGTATTTCAAGTCGTGAGTTTTGCTTCAGTTTTTGTCTTTATATCTGGAAGGCTGTCTTATGACTCGTAACAATAAACGTTCAAAATAGTGGAATATCTCAACTGAAGCCCAATAAATCACAAAGAAACAGCGTTTCAGTTTAAATATTTAACGTGGCATTTATTATACATGGTCTCTCTGAATAGAATTAGACTGACACAAATAAATTTATAAATTGATAAAATAGTTTAAAGACATTGTCTCCAAATTTGGTACACTACATAAAAATAAGATGCAAACTGAATTTCAGGAATAAGCAGAGATAATAGCAAGTACAAATCATCAAGTAATCTTATTTTTAATTTCTTTTAGTGGCTGATCTGCGTTTTACGTGGCAGAATCCTTTTAAAACATTGCTTAAAAGCGTATTCAGAATATGAAAAATCAATAAAAGAAAAACAGTAGCATATCAGTGAAACTGGATGACAACCACACGAATTTATTGAAAAATAAAACAAACATCATTTGTACTATTCTTTTAAAAAGTGATAAAGACAATGTTGGGTCATGCACGAAAGGTCAAACAGCTATAATGGCAAAACAACGAAAGCAGAACAATAACAAGGATATAATTTTAGCAAAATGGTGGAAAGGCAATAGGACGACGGAATCTTTATCTTCATATTTTGCTTGTTTTTTTTTCTCGTACCTTACTTTACTTCGAGTCTTTCTTGCTTTATATTTTGTTTTCATTCATGAAAAAATATTATTTCTTCTTTTTGACTGTCTGCCTCGTATCTTCATGATCTCCCGTTTATTTTTAACTCAATTTATTTCCCATGCTTCTCTGATTGAATTTATATCTTTCATTTTATCCCAAAAGCAATTATTTTATTTCACTTTTCTAAGTTTATTTTATTTTTTCGTTATAAATTTCATATATTCTCTTCGTTCTCTGGTTAATATATTCCTTTCTGAGTATATTTTTTCATTCTTTCCTTTTTTGCTTTTTTTTTTTTTGAACGATCACCATTCTTACTTAACATACTTTATATAAATTAAAAAATGTGTTCATTCGTTGAACTTTAAAAAACCTTGTTCTGTTTTTAACTTTGGTCTTTCTCAAGTTAGTATTTGTTTATGATAGAATTAGAAAACTCACCAATTTGTTTTAGCTTAAAATATTTGTAGCATAATATACTGATGTCAATCAATATGTAATGAGTTTTCAGATTCTGAGAAATCATGAAAAAGGTTCCTGATTGTTGCTTTTGTTAAATTTCAGCTCTTAGGCCTTCTTTATGTGACATTCGGTATCTATCTGAAATTTTAATTCAAAATCATACGCTGTGTTAATTCACATAATTTTATTGAAAAACACAAACTTTACTTGATTATCTACACGTTTCTAAAATATACATGCTAAAATAAATTTAGTTACTAGGATATTTAGGAAAATATCTAGGTACATAGATATATTAGATAAATGCTTTTGCTGCAAATATTTCCCAACTACGTAAGTAGTTATTAATATATTCATCATATAATCTTCATAGAACTACATATGAAATTTCTTAAATAAGTTATATATATATATATATATATATATATATATATATAGATGCAGATCGAGCTCGACAACCTAGGACAAGGACAGTCTGACGTAAAACATATGACCCGAAGACCTCGCTGTCACTGCCACAGCTTCCTAGGCCATGACAGATCAATCACGGATGTATATAGTGGGGCCAGTTCTGCACCCACTGCAGTCAGTTAAGTGCCATACGTGATACACGCTTGGGCGATCATGTCTCAAAATAGACATGACTAACTAGGCAGAAAATTTTCCCGTTGTAAGTTGCTATTACTTTCTACGGTAGACTAGTTGCCATCCAGGGCTATAGTACCCAATCTATGCTACCATTTAATCGATAACTGGAGGGAGCCACTCTACCTAAAAAAATCATTGCGCAGGGCAAAGGACGCATCCATTAACTCTTCCAAGCACTTCCACTGTAATGATGGAAAAGGGGCGAAACGGCAAGTGAAGGATGTCACTAGAAGCCACAGTTCTAATCTTGCATGTATGAGGTTCAGGATATTGGTGGTCTGATGTTAACCCGAGACGACAACATCACTCGATAACACTCTGAACGACCAAGCAGCCCTCTTTAGGGACTGCACTGCTTGTTTCACAATAAGAGAGGCCTAGAAAAGGTGACCTAACCAAAGCTCGTCTCTCATCCCGCAGTTGGCTTGCTGCGATCAACGAGCATCTTCGTGAGCGGTCGGAGAACACCAAAACAATAAAGGTACGCACTTACCTGCAAAATCACAGAAACTAACATGCTGGAACGTCAGAACTATGCTTGACGAAGCTTACAGCAAACGATCTGAACGTCGCTTAGCTCTGATCGCACATGAACTGTCCAGGTTAAATGTTGACATTGCTGCCTTTAACGAGTTATCTATCCTTCCCAGGAGAAGGCAGGCTCCAATATCGTGGCTCCGGATACACCCAGTCTCTGGTCAAGGAAACCCGAGACAGAAGAGTGTCTTCAGGCGTCGGCTTCATGGTCAGGACCTTCATCGTCTCCAAGCTCGAAAATCTGCCAACAGGTCATTCTGACCACATGATGTCCATGCACCTCCCTCTGAAGAACAACCAGTATGCCACGCTTTTCAGTGTGTACGCTCCATCTCGTCAAGTTGAACCGAGAGAAAAAAGACAAGTTCTACTCTGAACTCCACAGCCGTTTCCAAAACGGCGTGAAATGGGGTTGTTTACTGGCACCGGCTCTGTTCAGCATCTTTTTCAGCCTGATGCTCAAACATGTCACAGAAGACCTTGAAGATGACGGGCATGTGTACATCTGCTACCGCCTTGACGGCAGTCTGTTTAACCACAGGAGGCTGCAGGCTCACACAAAGACACTTAAGCTGCAGGTCGGTGACATCTTCTTAGCCGATGAAGCTGCCCTCGTCACCCACAACGAATGAGCCCTGCATTGCCTAACGTCTTGTTTTGCAGAGACTGACCTACTCTTTGAACTCTAAATCAGCTGGTAGAGGTGCAGACTACACCCCGAGAAGTATATCACCCTAACCACATCACTATCGGCGAGACTGAGCTGAAAGCGCCGATCCTGCACCATCTTCAACATTCAGTGGAGTGAATACGTCACCAAATTTGAGATGCTCGAACAATCAGAAATCACCGACATTGAGACCATGTTACACAAGTCACAGCTACAATGGGCAGGTAACGTCTCCAAACTGGGGGATTATCACCTAACCAAGATAAACCTGTACGGTGAACTCTCTACCGTGATACAGGGGGACCAAAGAAACGTTATAAAGACTCCTTCAAGAAGTCCGTCGGTATCTGCCACATTGACCACCGCTAGTAGTCAACACTTGCTGCTGACCATCAAGCCGGGTGTTGCACCGTTCACCAGATCGTCTCCACTTTTTTAGGAATCCCGCAGGGCCAACCTGAAAGAGATGCGCCGCCGAAAGAAAGACCGGAAAATCTCATCAGCCATATCAGTTAAGACACTTAACTGCAGTCGCTGCGACCGGATTTGCCTATCCCGCATTAGCCTTGACGGACATCAGCGTGCCTGCAATCGATAGTGACAGCCCCACTACATAAATCTTTGTTTGCGAAGCCAAGCCAAGAAGAAGATATATATATATATATATATATATATTGTATCGAGGCAGCAAATAATTTTCTAAACATATACTGTTAAATATAAGAGACAATGAATTACATTAGAACTTAATATTAATAACAAAATCCAATTCCTTCATGTATTCATTGATTTTAGCACACATAGATTTACTACTTCTCTATATAGGAAACCAACTAGCATAAACTCGTGTCTTCTTAATTATAATAATGAATGCCCCTAACGATATAAGTAAGCAGTTATAAAAAACTTATTTCAACGCACACAAATGATATCTTCTTCAAAATCTATATTTTATAAAGAATTACACAACATTAAGCAAACACTTGTCAATAATGGATTTCCTAACTCCGTTATTGATCAACAAATTAAAATATATCTCAACAAACTTAACAATAATTGATAATATTAATAATAATGGTGTACATCAAAATAAACATAACGCTATTAACTTATACTATTGCTACCAAAGACATAATAATTACAAACAATATGAAAAAACTCTCAAAACATAATACGTAGAAATGTTAAACCAGTGGATAGTAATAATCAAATTAAACTCATTATGTATTATAAAAAAATCCAAAACAATTGACCTCATAGTCTCTAAGAACCCTACAAGCACTAAACTAAATTCTCTACAAAAAAACTAATGTAGTGTATCAATTTACACGCCAGTTCAGAGATTTTATCTCTGGTACTAATAATAAACCCACTACATATATTGGTTTTACGACAACCACGCTCTTCCGTAGACTTACCTGTCACGTTTCTGATCGGAGTACAATTAAACAACATTTCTCAGAAAAACATAACAATGTAGGTAATATCAGACAGATTTTAGTCAACAATACTATAATCCTCACTCATACACACAGTAAAAGAAGCTTCAGATATTGGAGGCCATCTTCATTAAATCCAAACAACCCACACTTAATAAAATCACGTTTAAATGTGGTCATAACACATTACATTGCATTTGAATATATGATTCTGTTGCCATTTCGCGCTATCACGCGGTGTGACGTCATAGAACCGCATTGCATATTTGAGAAATGCGTTTGTTATTTTTGGTAACTATTGCCGTTGCTTTGTCAACACAAAATAAAATCGTCGCTGATGGTCGATGTTATTGTGTTACCATCCTTATAACCTCTATGAAGATGGCCCATGTGAGCCAAAAGCTTAGAACCAACTTAATAAAAAATTATCCAAATGTTGGAGAAGTTTTTTTTTTAATTTCAACTGAAATTAAAACCAAAATACGACTTTTAGAACGGCTCATGATTAAACATAATAGACATTCATTGTCTCTTATATTTAACAGTATATGTTTAGAAAATATATATATATATTACTCTAAAAATAAGCTATTCAACAACCAAAAATATTCAAAATATACTTAATAAACACACCAATAAATTACTTAAAAATTTCCACAACATACCTCAAGAATACACACCTCCTTGCAACTATATCAACAGAACCAACTGCCCCGTTGATGGCAAGTATAATTCTGACAAAATAATTTATGAAGCCACCATTTTTCCGGAAGAGAACCCATCAAAAAAGAGTATACATAGGGATACCCGCAGGTAGTTGAAAATAAAGATTTTATAATCATAAACACTCATTTTCCAACGCATCCTTGAAACATCAAACAGCCCTATCAAAGTACTACTGAAAATTGAAGGACTCACCCCGCAGGTTAAATAGAGGATCATTAAATATACTCATTCTCCCAACAACTTCAGGAACAGATGTAATCTATACTTGGAGGAGAAAATAGATATTATCGAATATAGAGATCCAAATGAACTTTTGAACCAGAGAAATGAACTAATTTTTAAATGTGGACCTAAAAATAGGTATAGGATCACTTAACAAGATCAAAATTAAACTCAAAAGTTTATTTTTTAAAATAATCTAGAATATCCCGTTTAAGACTTTTTACCCTCAAAAAAACTTTTATATCATTATTGCTATCATAGGTACTCTACTACTATGTTATTATTATTATTGTTGTGTCATTTTTCATTATATTTCGATTTCTGCTATGGTCGCATTACCAACCAAGTTTGCGGGAAGACCTAAGGCAGGTCGTGGCGTGTTGTTATGGCTTCATTTCATGTTTTTTCTGTCTTCCCCATCATCCCAAGCGTTACATAGACAAAGTTCTTCTTAGTGTGTAGGCTGTATTTAATAAGACAATTTTTTGTATATCTCTTAAGCTGGGGTTTTCAGGGATTATTATTATTATTATTATTATTATTATTATTATTATTATTATTATTATTTTCACTTTTATTAAGAGTAGTGATATATTAAATTTATTTAAATATAAGAATACATATATATTTTAAATTAGTTTTTATAGTATAAATAATTATTATTAATTTATATTCACTTATAATTGTATGTTATCTTCATTATTAGGATTATTAGTATTGTTATTTTTATATATTATTATTTTTCATTATTTATTATTATTATTAATTTTTCTTTTATGGTTTATATATTTTTAGTTGTTTATTTACATCATTTTATTTTTATTATCATTTTTTTTAATTATTATTAATTTTAGGTTTCTTGATTCTAATTTCTTTCTTACCACGTTATTATTACTACAAATATAATAATATACTATTATTATTAATATTACGATTAAAATTAAATAGAAAAACTAACAATTAATTTTTCGCGCATAAATTCAACCCCTAATTTTTAAATTTTAAATTCCACTGTCATACATCTAAAACAGACAACTAACAGCTCAGGACAAAATTCCCTTTTTTCATTAACGAAGGCTTTTTGTAAATCTAGGTCAAAGACGCTTTGCGAAGCTAAGACCTAATACGTGAAGTTAAACTCCCTTTTCCCTTATTCTTTTCTTCCCCTTTTCTTTCTCTATTCTCTTCTTTTTCTTTTTCTTTTTTCTTTTTTCCTTTTTCCATATAAATTTGAAACATTCATTGTTGTGTGAATTTGGTCTGACTACCAGCGGAGTCGCGAAATGTATTATTCCCAATGGATTTGTAAAAATATCTAACTTTTGTTTCCTGATTATAATCTTCTTCTTCTGTGTCCTCTCCTTTCAGGATGTAGGTGATCATGGTTCTCCACGTCTCTCTATCCCTTCTGGCTCTTAGTATGTTTGCTCCTGTTACACCTCGCAACCCCCGTTCTGTCATCCACCTGCAAATATGTTATCCGCTGCCTTCCTCTGTCTCTTTTTCCCTCTATCTGACCAGTCAGTATCAGGTTCTCCAAGCTCTCCTTCCTTATTGCACGTCCCAGAAACTTCAGTTGTCTCTTCCTGATGCTCAGTATTAATTTCCGTTTTGTTGCTATTCTTTCCAACACCTCATCGTTGTTTGCATGCTCAGTCCACGATTTATAATACTCTGCTAAATTTAACAATAAATTTTAACATTGAGTTCTTTTTGTAGTGTGTCTCTATTGGAATTTACTTTACCAAATTTCAAGAATTCTACTTCATATATATATATATATATATATATATATATATATATATATATATATACGTACATACACGTGCGCTCAAGCACCCCATACATATTCACACACACACACACACACACACACACACACACACACACACACACAGATAGATAGATAGATAGATAGATAGATAGATAGATAGATAGATAGATAGATAAAGAAATTGGTTAATCTATATGTATAAAAGGCAATCTGTGAGTCTGTGTGTAACTGTAATCTATGCACGCCTACATTTTTAAGCTACGCCATTCAAACATTCTGGGGACACATATCTACAGGGAAGCCAAGTAGACACATATTTTTGAGTTTAAGTTCAGCAATTTTCCCTTTCGCACTTTTTAGCCAATGAAGCCTATTGTTTACATTTGCTCTGTAAAACATCTAAGATCTAAATGGTTGCTAGACTCACCACAGAAATCAAATCACACCTGTCAAACGCGACTAAAAAATGAGCCTTTATCTTTAATTTTTATTTCGACGTTTTAAAAATTCATTTGGTCCACAAAAGATGTGAATATTTTTCCCCGTAATTTTGAAACAAAGAAATATTTTTAAAAAACTGTTTATTCAAACAAAAACAAAATATGTAAAAAAAAGTGGCAATGGTTAATTTAATTATTTTAATCTTCTTTTTTTCAGATTTAATATTTCATATTTCAGAAGATAAAATTTTAATAAAATAAAGTCTCTTTTTTGCTAAATATGTCATGCATGAAATCAACTGTCTGTAATTTGTGTGGCATTAATGTAACTTTTTCCTCTAAAATTAAATGTCTACATTTCTAAATATTCTTCAAAAATTTATGAAATACATTTAGTCAACAAAAAATGTAAATATATTCCCCCGTAATTTTGAAACAAAAACAACCGCAATGTTGTTTACAATCTCACACAAAACATCAACTCACGTTTACGCAAAACAAAAGAAAATAGATTTTTTTTAATTAAATTTTTTAACAATTTTTTAACAACAATTTTTTATATAATTATTTTTTATATAACTGAGTTTTAAAGTGAGGTGGTGAGTACAAGCGCTCAGAAATCGCAACACACTGCATTAATCATCTAATTAAAAAATCTTCTGAGTTGCACGGGCAACGCCGAGCTCTGATGCTAGTAATTTATAAAAAAAAAATAGGAAGGGAAAGATTAAGACTATAATAAAAGGGGCTTTGAGAATCATGAGGTAGGTATTAAGTAGTGAAGGGCAAATCAGAGAAAAAGAATTAACATTTTATAATAGGGGTAGTAAATCAGAATTAATAAAAATAAAATTAAGAATTTAGGCTTAAATAACTGTTAAATTATAGGACCAGAAAAGGTATAAGATAAAAAAGGTTGACCTATATAATCATTGTAATTACTACTACAGTGATTAAGAAGGAAAGAAAGCATCTATTGAAAGGATAATAATTTTGAATTACATCTAGGGGGTTTATATTCTGATTTATGACAGCAATTGTTTATGAATTTTTTACGTAAATTTAATAGCAGATTTTCTTTAGGATACTTCATTATTTTAATTTTTTCAGCTAAACATAGATTGCATCTATAGTAAACGATTTGGGGGCGCGGACCGAACATATTATTCCCAATTTACTGTGATATTTAGTCTCTTAAATTCCTAAAAGCTTCGGGAAAGGGATGTTTGGAATCATAGATTAGGATTAGAAAAGTATGTTTCTGAGAGTAGTATCATTATTTAAATTATCCTGCAGCAATTCCAATGTAAAGTTGGTAATTCGTTTAGACGCTTGCCTTCTGACATACACTTCCCTCTCCTTTTTTTCACTTCACCTCCCATTTCTTTCTTATTTTTCTTTTTCATCTTGTTAAGTGAATTTACGGTGTATGAAAATTCTTTTGAATTTTTCCATCATAAAAGATCGCTGAGAGAACGAATGTATTTGGCATAAATGATCATTCGACACATGTAATTTTCGAAGTTTTATTTGAAAAAATATACATTTGGCTTTGTAAATAGATAATTTTATTTACATCGAGCCCGCTGAATAGATCAGTTTTAATATTGATATTAATAGAATCTTCCATGGGATTTTACCGATATATCATTTTATCATTATATATATATATATATACAAAGTCAGTCTGTTAAATTTATTCAGATCATATCTACTAGAAAACGTACAGTATTTACATTATTCGGACTATTGTCTTCATCTTGGTTGACATTTGTACGACATTTCGGTCGTGTTACGCTCCGGCCTTCTTCAGGTGATGGGAATTTCGAACCGAACTCTTTATTACAGTCATTGGAGTATATCATTCTTGTTCCTTGCGTAAGGCCCCGATTGAAAGTCATGAGTTATCTCCCTCTAACCCTGCAAGTTACTCGTTCACCACTACTGTAGCCTGGTATTGAACTCACAATAAGTCGTGCAAATGGCAACAAAGATGAGGAAAATAGTCAGAATAATGTAAATACTGTAAATACTAACTCATCTCAAAAAATATAGACGAATACTACTATAAATTATTCAAAAGTTCACAAAAATTTAAGAACCACCTCTAGTCCTTATCTGGGACGTTAGTTTTTTCATCTTGACATTTAAAAACATTTTATAAGTGTGGTATACAAGTCACGGCTTAAAATTGGTAAGTTAGAACTCTACAAAATTGGCACTATGAAGAAGACATTGAAAATATTTTATAGCACTGATAATATGGAAGTTGCTTATGATGATGAAAATACTATGGAGCTTTGAAATACAAACCCAAAATATTTCTTTGAAAATAAATTGATCTGATATTTTCTTTACGAATTTGAATTTAAAAGTTGAATGCTTTTCTTGGACGTCTTAAATAGGTTACAGACTGTTGATATCCTAAAATAAAAATCAACGTTTTTGAACTGATATTATAATGCATTTTCCATGCATGTTATCCCGTGTCAAAATTATCTTGATTATTGTTCTATAAGTTACATCATGATAGGGCACAAAGTTTTAATCCTGAAGAAAAAGAATAGCATCTATATTTTCTTATTCTTAAGGCTTAAATACTTTGATCCTGATTATAAACAATTTTATATAATAAGAAATGTCAAAAAGTTTGTACAATACTTAAAAAAAAACTAGTTCTACGTGTTCTTTGTACACAAGCATATGTATGTGTGTGCGTGTGTGTGTGCGTATGCGTGCGTAATGATATTTTGGCAACAGTTTTTTCTGTTAATGAAATTATTAAAACGCTGATAGATGATCTTTTAATACAAAGTGAAAACAACTGAAGATTTATCAGTCGGATATGCCGTGTCTGAAATAAATATATCTATCTGTGGGTGTGCGGAAATTTTCATTAATATTTTTTCGATCTCTCGATAGATATTAATTTCATTTTTAAAACGAAAGCAGTGATCTCTACTCAAATAGGTATACTCTGTAAATATGTTTATAATAATAAAAACAAATGCCGAATTAAAGTATCTATTAATCGGCCATAAAAGAATATGCTGATTTTCTTTTCGTGCATGAAAATTGTTTGGTCTAGATTTATATATTGCATAAACAGTATACGAGGGGCATTCCACAAGTGTTATAAATTCGTTTAGTAGATACATTTATGGCTGTCTTAGATTATATAATTTTACTATATCATCACTATACATCTAATAAACTGACTTTTCATTTGTTATGGAAGAGGGTAACAGTAACTGCACTTTGAAAAAACCCTACTAAACAATACTGACTAGTTTGCATAATGCAACCGAGACGTGAAAACAATTTGGAAGCATGCAATACAATAAAGTTTGGCGTTGACAGAGATGAGTATTCAAACTGTCTCTAATCCGCTCTAGAGACCAGAACTTGTTCCTTGTAACTTTTGGAACTTCAAGCTCAAAAGAAAAGTCAGAGGCAGTCGTTTTGAAAACATTGAGGTGAAATCCTGGCAAGGATTCTGGACACATTTAGATTACCTCTATGGAGCGCTACAACGAATGCATTGAAATCAAAGGTGCCTACTTTGATGATTAGAGTTTTATATTCCTTTGAAATTAATGAATGCCTCTCTTGAAAATGTTTAAAAAATTTTAAATTCGCACACAAAATGAATAGCATGTAATTTTGTGTACATGAGTATGCAGATGATGTTCGCACGAGAATGACCCTTACTTACTTTGCCTCTGGAAACGGAAGAGTATTTTTCTTTACATTTGATGTGCATTATTCCTTATTTTATCAATTTTATTTTTTTGAACTGATAAAGCTTCTGGTATTCCAGTTTGTGACATGCAATATAAACTCAGCTGCTATTGTCCATTCTTTTCTCAAATGAATGTTCTGTTACTTACAAAAACTCATTAAATATGCGCTTTAAGACTTCAGGATCACTTGTTCTAATATACAACAACCTGTTCTTATCGAAGCTTCCTGTTACGCCAGGCTTGTTCAATACAAAATGAAGCCGAATCCATTCAGAAAGAAATTTTGTCAAGATTTCAACAAAAGAATTATTTTTTACTCCTTCTTTTGACACACTTAAAATATTTATTTTATATCGCCTGTCTTTCTACAAGTTTGCCTGCAATTTTATTTTATTTTCGACGGTAAAATGTGGCGGGATAATCACATGAATAATTTTACGTCTAAGAATCGTGGAAACTGATTAGATATTCTTAATGATGTACCATTATTTTATAAAAAATCCTAAATATGTTCTTTTTCTATATTATCAGCTCTCTGTATATTCAGGCGTATTCTATAGTTTCTTTTTTCAATGTCAAATTTTTGTCAGGCTCTTGAATAATATTTAATAAAAAACGAAATAAACTTGAATATTAAAGGAAGAAAATTAATGTGATATTCTTCTTTAAGCTAAAAGAAATTAATGTTTCCCTATTCATTAACTATTGCCAATTCTACTTCCTTTTTGCAAAGGAAAATGTTCTTGAGAGTTTCCTCGATTAGTTCATATTTTTCTCTATCTAGGCTGCTATATTAAATATGTACTTTTCATGTTCTTTAAAAGACAATGACCTGACGATATGTGTAATAGATTCAACTTGAATGAAAAAGATGATCGAAATGAAAGCAAATTGATGGATAGTAAGTTCTAACTTCAGAACATATTAATATGTTAATTGTAATTAAAATTTACGACATGCATCATGATAGTCAATCATAACAAATCAAATTTAGGATTTGTCATGATTGACTATGATGATGCATATTATAAATCTGCTAGCGTCTGGACAGGTAGTTAATGAAGAATGGTTTGCAAAATATTTAATTTATGTAATAAATAAAATAGCCATACAATGACGAGGTATTTCATCAAAATATCTTATGATTTCTTAGAACTCGTGTAGTAACGGTTAATTTGAATGGAATAGGAACGTCCTTATTCAAAATCAGATTGCTCAATGTATTTTTCTCTGACTGGGCAGAACATTATCCCGCAGTAGGCTGCCATTGCTTTCTGTGGTAGACTGTCCTGTTATTTAATCCATAACTAGAATGAATAGACGGATTAATACCTTTCCCAAGGGTATTTGCGCGTAAGTGAATGCAACGAATTCAGCTGGAATTCGAACTTGGCTCCCCGAGTTCTCGTTCCGAGCCGATATCCAATGCACCACAACGCACATCCCATTTTTGCTATACCTCAATTTAAATTGAAAATTTAAAAATAAATAAGTTATCTTCAAGCTTTAAAATTAGCTTTAATTGAAAGCCAACGGATTAAATGTACTAATTTCAGTAAGCAAAATACTCTGGTGTACTTTAAACGGAAATTATATTGATCGGAATCAATTTTTTTTTTTTTTAAATTTTAGAAATTTCAAAATTTCCGCCATTTTTCATCGATTGCAAACAGAAGCCAATTCTCGGTTTTAAAAAATCTTACAAAAATAAAATACACCTCATTGACACATTATTTTCTTCGAATTACCAATTTAAACTTACTTAGGTTGACTTGAAACAAGAATTACTTGCTTACTGTTTGGAAAATATTTCAAAAAGCAATCCTCAATTACGGTAGCCTTGTTATCACAGCTGCCATTACCTAACCAAAAGGTGATGTTGAATGATTTACCAACTTATCAGCAAATTCTCAACTAATCCACACAGTTTATTTTTCCCCAATTACCCAGAAATACCAGTCTTAAAATATTTTATGTGTACTGATGATAAGTGAGTAGAGAGTACTAATGGGGGTAAAAGTTTTTAGAACTTTAATTTAGATAACAGTCTCTTCATGTATAAAAAACAAAGTAGAATACATCCCAATTTATTTTTAAGTATTAAATTTAAGTTTCACAATAATGTGAGCCAGTGCAACGTTTTCTGTAAATCTCTAAATAATTAATAAAAATTATTTTTAGTGTAATTTACTGTGTGTACTTTTTTTAATAATAGTTAACAATAAATGTGTAAAGTTTATAAACTATTTTTAAACTTTTACAAGTTATATCATGTATTAACACTTGTTAGCAGAAAACGATTAAAGTATTTCTCTTTAGTCACACATAAACTTGACATTTAAAAATGTGACAAATAAAGAAATCAGTAATCCTAGTTTTGAATGGGATCTTGGATTTGAGTGGAAGATGTTATGATAGACTCATTGAAGAGATCCCTGGTAGCACATGCATTAATATAACAATTGTTCTCACAAATAAAACTCACATCCTTACGAAGGGCTGTATCTGTATAAAGTGTGTATCGTATTGTCTCGAGTATAGTGCAGTGAAAAAGAAGAAGCCGAAGAATAATAAGAAGAAGAGTAAAAAGAGTAAATAATAATAATAATAATAAAATAAAATATAATATTTTCTTCGGAGCTTCGGAATGATATTTGAAACAAAAACAGTAAAAATGTAATAAAACGAATGAAAAAATGGGAAGTATCACTAATGCTATACTTTTAACCATTCTTAAACTGGATAAGAGATGAACTTCAATCGATGAAATGTTGTTCTATACCACGAAGCAAATGATAAAAGATTACATATGCATTAATGATAACACCCGTAACAATGTAGAGGGGAGATAAAAGCTATCCACTCAGACAGACATGGACATGACTAAGTAGAGCACAACACTGTAACAAAGAAAAAAGAACCTCTTATCATTGCAGTGTAGAATGAAGTAATAAAAATGCAAAAAAGTCCAACAATTCTTGTGGAGAAACAAATGAAACTGTTAATCATGTCATGAATGAATGTAGTAACGTTAATGGTATGGTTAGCCATTTGTTTATTTGAAAATATTTGGCATTAATTAACCTAAAAGTTAACGTTCTTGTTGGTTGAAGAAGAGACACAAAAAGTGTATCAAATGAGAAAAACTAACAACAGCTTTGTGTACAACTTGGCAAAAGCAAATGAAAATAATACCACCATAAATAATGTACAGAAAATATAAAACGCTGTCTGTGCAAAGAAAGGATGAAAAAAGGTATGCGAGAAAAATAAAAGCTGCAGTGAATTGACTTAAAATAAATACCAAAAATAGATACTAATGACTGGCAAGTGTGTAAATAAAATCAGATCGATGAGACATAAGAAATGGTATTCATATTAATCAGAATCCATATCTCAGGCTTGGAAAGTGTAATAGGGTAAGATTAGATCGAGTAGCTCTGGAATTAAGAAACCCAATTTTTATAATCGCTGTCTCAAATGACTCCGAATAAAACAGAAATTACAAACAAACAGTAACATATTAAAATGATAACGCTATCTATAATTATTTTGGCACTTAATATAAATACAAATACAGCTTGCAAGAAAGCACACAATTAGAGAATTGTTTAAAACGTTTGGGAAAACAATATTGTTTAATAGAACGAGAATACAAAGTGCAATGTCACAGTGTTCAGAATCATAGTGTCACTTACAGCTCACTGATAGTAACCACAAATCAGTTGTATAAAAATATAAAAAAGAGGTGTCAAGAATTTAGAGAGAAAAAATTAAAAAGAACATGTAAAAGGTCCCAGGCACAGTCATCCACATTAGAAGGAAGAAAGAGCTACGAAAGTGGTGAGATCTTATCGATAAGAGAAATTAAACACTTATGATTTTATTAACAATAACATAAATGTTAAAGAAACATAACTTGAATAAAATAACGAACAACGGTTATTCGCAATATAAAAATAAAACGTATAGTTTCTTCATTTGCATCCTTCTGCATTATTTTTTCTGCTAGGTTAGTTCACTCTCTAACTGATTTTGTTTTCTTTACAGTTCCTTCTTCTACGTTTTCTTTAATAAAATAATTGCTTATATTCATTATGCATAAAATAGTTTTCCATGTCTTGTCTGAATATATAGTAAAACATAATGTATTAAGAATTAAGCAGGCTTCTTTGGGTAAACGAAGACAAGTAAATATATTTCTGTGTTAAAGTATTTTAGGAAAACATTTAATCATCGATATTTCATACCACCACAATTCTTCCTGTACTGACTGGTTAAAGTAGATGCATCCTGTGTATCGATATATATTTCGATAAAATGTTTGAGTGCACTTCTGTTTAAGTTTTAGATCTTAACACATGTTGCAGTAGCCAAGGAATCGTGGGTATTGTGCCATGAAGGTGGACTTTGTCCAATTAGATTGGTATTCTCTAGAAGTTGAATGGTTATTTCGCAGAACTTTCGCAAATGTTTGACGTGACGCTTCGATGTTGGCAAAAATACTTAAATTCTTAAATTGCAGATTCTGAATGCAAAAGTAGTACAAATTCTTGTTAAGACCGATGCATCGAAAAACTAGCAATAGCTGTTCGCTCTCATCTCATACTTTTAGAAACTGTTTAACACAGCAATACAACAAGCCTATAACCAGATTACTCTTTACGCTATAAGACAGACAAGCCCCTATTTTATACATCTGGAATATGATGAAACAATTCGTGAATCGTTCAGTTAACCAACCTAGAGTACTCAACATATCTAAAAATAGACGAGCCTATATCAGAATAGTATTCACCACCTGTATTATAGTATAAATGTGGGAGTTCATGCGTGCACTAACACCAATGACTAAGTCGCGCCCGAACAAAAATAGTATCAGTTCGTTGAGTAATAGCGTTTGTTAACGATGAGTAGGTCTGTTACGTATAAAGCGGTAACAATTGATCGAATTTTTCGCACAAGAAAGTTGCACTCTAATCAAAATTTACAGACATATGAAAACAATTTTTGTAATATTTATATGGAAGAGAAAATATCCGATTGTGCTGTAGAGCAAAGACCATGATAACAGATTTCAGCGCCACACATGGGTAATAAAAGAAGAATGGCTGATATCATAGAAGATACTTAGCGAAATTTTTAAAAAATACATAGGTATTGATCTTAAAAATACGAAAGATTAGAACTTATACCTGGGACATTGAATTACAAAAATATGTGTGAGATGCGTTCAAAAACAACTGAGGAATGCCATTAAAAATCAGAAAATTACTTTTCAAGAACAATTCAGCATCATTGAATTGTATGGGGAGGATTTACACATGTATATTGTCTCTGAGAATGATATTTGAGTCCATTATTATGACGAGGAAACACACTTAATAGGGAGTAATATAATCATCCGGATTCTCTGAAAGAAAAGAAACTAAAATAGTTTTTCAATGTAAAAAGTCAAGTTTCCAATTATACGGAGTTGTAACGTCAATCGAGTGAGATTTCTGCCAAATAGAATGATGATTAATTCAATAACGTATTATGAATTCTTGCTAGCATATCTGCAAAATAAGCTCTAAAATAACTTTTTGTATAAGTTTTGCATCTAAAGAACAAATAGAACTAATAGTGCAAAACGTGAAATTCATAGTTACTCACATTCCGTGTATCCCCGTGTGAGTTTCAGTAGTTTTTATTCATTCATTCTGATATTAAAGTCAATGGTTCAAAATTAAACTCCATACGCAAGATGAAAAGTAAAGGGGATGTTTTTGAAAATGCATAGCACTAAACAATTCGAGAAATACATTTATAATTTCGAAATTAAATAAATTTCCTTTATTTAGACAATAGTGATTGATGTGGACCCAGAATAGTTTCGGAAGAAAAACACAAACTCAGGTATTATTGAAACATATATATTAAACGAAAGTGCAAATACAAAGAAATATTTATTAATCTATCGTCAGAGATAGCGATTCATCTGTTTAACAAAAATTTTCAACAGACTATGAATATAAATCAAAGTGGATTTTTGTATCTGGAACATTTTTTACGAGCAATCCATGAAGATTCAACGGACGCAGAATGGTTGTATAAAGAGTTTCATGAATGAGCAACAGCCTTCGTAGCCACTATCAAAGATGTTGGAAAAGTTGGAAAGTCCAGAAAGCAAACCATAGTTCTCTATGCCGATAATTCAAAACTATTGCCTTCTTAGTGCTGTATTGCATGTTCTTGGCGTCCGCAGAATACCCTCCATGCTTCGATAGAATATGCCAAATATATCTACGGGTAAAATGTGGCAAAAATCGTGGGAGCACAAACCACATTCTGTGATATATAATGAAAATGTATTTATATCTAGAAATCTAAATTCAGATGTGGAATCTAAAGAATTCAGATAATACTAAATGTTATTTATGCACTAGGGGTACAAAAATATGAAAAATTGTTTATCAAAAGCTGGATGAAATACAAAGGATTGCACTCATGTGTATTTCCCACATACATAAGAAAGGTTTTATCAATGTGACTTGCCCTCATTTTGCATTGGACAGCCTTCTGGGTTTACTGGATTTTGCACCTATGACACCTTTCTATTCACACATTTTAACTGTACATAATTCTTATCCCTACATACACATACAGATTCTAATAAATTCTACCATACAACATCAGGCAATTAATAAACATGATGATGAAAATATCAAATACATATCCAACCCAATGTAAAGACATGATCCGTTAATCTGTCTCTTGAAGTATCATGTTAAAAATTGGAGGTCGCTCGTAAGCAGATTCAAAACGTAATAATAATAATAATAATAATAATAATAATAATAATAAGAAGAAGAAGAAGAAGAAGAAGAAGAAGAAAACAAGAACAGTATACAAGAAGCCAAGGAAGAAATCAAGAACCATATAAGTCAAATACAAAATATTGCAATGGTGGAACGAGAACAGCTCCCAAAATTACAACCAACAAAGCATAACTTCGAAACTATTAAGCTCTACAATGCAGCACTCAAGTTAATTTTGGATGAAGAAGACATTCATATAAATCTCAATGAAGCAATTTATTATTTTTTGCATCAGCAATAGTAGCAACAAGGCAGTCTCGCAGACATGAAGATCCACCTTGGAAAAGAAAAATAGAAAAAGAAATCGAACAACTTAGAAGTGAACTATCAGTACTCGATGAACTGACTAGAGGAATAAATGTAAGAACTACAAAAATCAGAAAAGTCGAAAGAAAATACAACATTAGAAATGAAAATAAAGTCCTATCAACGAAGGAAAAATAAAGCAAACAATAAAACTGAAGGCTCAAAGAATAAGACGCTATGAGAAAAGATCAAGATTCTAATGACAAAACAAGATTTTTCAAACCGATACAAAAATATTTTACAGGGAAATAGTTTAAAAAAAGAATTGAGTGACTGTATCCCCCAAAATGGAAGCGGTTATACAGTACTTGGAAAAAATATAGGCTTGCCCTAACGAATTTAACAAAGAAGCAGACTGAATTGTACAAAAGATAGAACGAAGGAAAAATAGACCAGAATAGGCATAGGCTGGAATCACAGATGAGTATTTTAAATATGCACTGAAAAAAAGCACACAATTGCACACAACTGGGAATTTCCAGGGATAGATCAAATTCCTAAGTTGTGGTTATATTATTTAAATACACCACATCAAAACTAGCCAAAGAGCTTCAACGGTCCTACTAAAATTCCTGCATGATTGACCAAAGGAATTATCTTTCTTCTATTGGATAGTGATACAAATAACCCGAAAAACTACAGACCAATCACCAAGAATGCGCAAATGTGGCTGTTACGGATGTAAATACTAATTACTTATGAATAGGTTTCAATGCATAGAAACATCTTAGTACTGCCTGGATAGATTAAGTTAATGCATTCGATATTGTGCCACATCCCTGGATCTTAAAGACTTTAAATATGTACAAGGAAGCACCTGTCATCATCAATTTCATCAAACAATGTATGTCAATATGGAAAACAACCATTTACCTCAATCATATAAATGGAACCTATAAGTGTGTCGAAATAAATATCAGTCAGTCAGTTAAGTGCCATACGTGATGCACGCTTGGGCGATCATGTCTCGAAAGAGACATGACTGACTGGGCAGATGATTATTCCGCAGTATGTTGCCATTAATTTCTGCAAAAATTATCAGCAGAGATATTATCAAGGTGACTCTATGTCTCCCTTAGTAATTTGTATATCATTAATAGCATGAACCAGTTAACTTAACAAAACAGAATGTAGTTACAAAATAGCTCAAAAGAAAATAAACCATCTATATTTCATGGATGACTTAAAGTTGTCTGCTAAGAATGATAATGAGCCGGAAGGTCTTCTACAAACTGTAAAATGCTTCACTGAAGACACTGGAATAAAATTCAATTATAATAAATGTGCTAAAGCTAGTTTTACGTGTAATGAAAGTGAAAGAATTCACCATAACAATGAAAGAAATAGTGCGTAAAGTGTACTAGAGAAAGCTACAACTAATATTAAAAACTGAATTGAATTCTCAGAACAGAATTATGGAAATTAATAACTTTTCCATCCCAGTTGTCCAATATAGTTTCAACATCTTGAACCTGACTCTAAACGACATCAAACGAATGGATTCTAAGAGAAGAAAGCTTCTTTCTAAGAATAAGATGCATTATCCAAAGGCTGAACAGATGAAACAACGCTGGCAAAAAAGACATCTCCATGGCCAATATTCAGAACGTGCTAATAAATCCAATGTTGATGAAGTTAATACTCATCGATGGTTATGTGCATCTGGAATAATGTCTGAAACTGAAAGCTTTATTGTTGCAGCGCAAGACCAAAAGGTTTTTCACTAGGAAGTTTCAGACAAATATTATACATAATAATGTGGATCCAAAATGCAGGTTTTGTGATAAATACCAAGAAACAATAAACTATCTAATCTCAGGATGTTCTGTACTTGCCTCATATGAATATGAAAATCGTCACAATAGAGTGAGGCAATATTTACATTAGATAATGTGCAAACACTATGGGAAGTATGTAAACAAACACTGGTATGAACATCACCCAGCACCGGTTACAGAAATAGAAGATGTCACCATTCTATGGGATTACACCATCTACACAGACAGAAAAATTGAAACAAATAGGCTGGACATTGTTGTTAAAAACCAAAAACAGAGAAATTGCTTTTTAATTGATATGGCTTATCCGGCGGATTGTAACATAGCAAACAAGAAATTCGAATAACTATCAAATAATATAAAGACCTGGAAATTGAAAACAAGAATCGTAACAGTGATAGTAGGTGCACTTGGAATGATAAAAAATGGAACAAAACAACACATTGAAAGAATCCCTGGAAACCCCAACTTAAGAGTTATACAAAAATGGTCTTGTTAAATATAGCCCAGACTCTAAAGAGAACTTTCTCTATATAACGCTAGGGATGTTATGAGAGATAAAAAAAAACATGCAACGGAGCCATAACAACACACCACGACCTGTCTTAGGTCTTCCCGCAGGCTTGATAGGTAGTGCGACTATAGCAGAAATCGGATTATGATGAAAAATGACATAATAATAATAATAATAATAATAATAATAATAATAACTTAATAAGACAGAATGTGGTTATAAAATAGGCCAAAAGAAAATAAGCCATCTATTTTACATGGATGACTTAAAGTTATATGCTAAGAATGATAATGAGATGGAAGGTCTTCTGCAAACTGTAAAATGCTTCAGCGAAGACATTGGAATGAAATTTAAGTTGAATAAATGTGCTAAAGCTACAGTTTTACGTGGATCAATACAAGAAACATCCTCAATTAGCCTAGACCCTGCTGTAACAATAAAAGAATTGAAACCAGAAGAAGCTTATAAATACCTAGGTGTAAATGAGAGCGAAAACATTCACCATAAAAAAATGAAAGAAATAGTGCGTAAAGAGTACTATAGAAGGCTACGAATGATATTAAAAACTGAATTAAATTCACAGTATAGAGTTATGGCCATTAATAGCCTTGCAATCCCAGTTGTCCAATATAGCTTCAACATCTTAAACTGGACTCTAAACGACATCAGGCGAATGGATGCTAAAACAAGAAAGCTTCTTTCTAAGCATAAGATGCATCACCCAAAGGCTGATGTAGACCGTCTATACATACCCCGTAAAGAAGGTGGAAGGGGTCTTATTCAGCTGGAATTGTCATACAAGACAACAACTATTGGCTTACTAACATACATAGAAACAACAAAGGATTGGATGATACAATTAGTAAGGCAACATGAAGAAAGAAAGAAAAAATATTCAATAATAAAAGAAGGCAGTAAATACAAACAAGAATTACAGTTAGTAGATTCTGTAGAAAAGCAAAACAGTAGCCAAGAACCAACTATTGCGGCAAAAAATATGAAAATGAAAGCCAAAGATAAAGCTCTTGAAAAGATGAAACAGCGCTGGCAAGACAAACCTCTGCATGGCCAATATCCAGTACGTGCCAATAAATCCAATGTTGACAAAGTTAATACTCATCGATGGTTACGTGCATCTGGATTAAAGTCTGAAACTGAAGGATTTATACTTGCAGCACAAGACCAAAGTCTTTTCACGAGAAACTTTCAGGCAAATATTATGCATAATAATATGGATCCAAAATGCAGGTTTTGTGATAAACACCAAGAAACAATAGACCACCTAATCTCAGGCTGTTCTGTGCTTGAACCAAACGAATATAAAAATCGCCACGATAGAGTTGGGCAATATTTACATTAGGCAATGTGCAAACATTATGGAAAAGCTGTAAACAAACACTGGTATGAACATCATCCAGCACCGGTTACAGAAATAGAAGATGTAACCATTCTATGGGATTACACCATCTACACAGACAGAAAAATTGAAGCAAACAGGCCAGACATTATTGTTAAAAACCAGAAGGAGAAAACTTGTCTATTAATTGATATGGCTTGTCCAGCGGATTGTAACATAGCAATCAAGGAATTTGAAAAACTGTCAAAATATAAAGACCTGGAAATTGAAATAGAAAAAATGTGGAAATTGAAAACAAGAGTTGTGCCAGTGATAGTAGGTGCACTTGGAATGATAAAAAATGGAACAAAACAACACATTGAAAGAATCCCTGGAAACCCCAGCTTAAGAGATATACAAAAAATTGTATTATTAAGTACAGCCCACACACTAAGGAAAACGTTATCTATGTAATGCTGGGGATGATAGGGAGGATAGAAAAACATGAAATGGAGTCATAACAACACGCCACTACCTGCCTTAGGTCTCCCCGCAGACTTGGTTGGTAGTGAGACCAATGCAGAAATCGAAATATGATGAAAAATGACATAATAATAATAATAATAATAATAATAATAATAATAATAATAACGCGATTGGAATTACAACGAGAATGACGTGCTTTTCTGAGGCTCCTGAAAACGTAACGTTTTTTTTTTTTTTCACACGTAAACATTAATTTTCCATTTCACTATATTAAACATAAACATTAATTTTTCCCTTCGTATATAATTTTATTTGTATGTTTCTTCATTTAATGATCCTTAAATAGATTTATTAACTAGTTTTCTAAAGCAAGACAACGAAAAAAAAAATACGACGAAAAGCAAGACAACGAAAAAAAAAACGACGAATCTACGATATTCTTTCTTAGAAAGAATATGTAATAATTTCTTTATATTTGTTCGTTCATTTTATATATTTATTTATTTTTCGATAATCTTACTCTCGTTGGATTTAATGAAAGAATAACACAGAATACAGTGGGACAACAAATTATTTTTAAATTTTACAGTAGTAAACTCAAAGGTATGTCCACTTTTTCTTTCCTATTAAAAAAAAAAATATTTTTGAAAATTTTTTAAACGTAAACATTAATTTTTAATTTCACTATTTTAAACATAAACATTAATTTTTTCTTCGTATATAATTCAAATTGTATGTTTCTTCTGTTAATGATCCTTAAATAGATTTATTAACTAGTTTTCTAAAGCAAGACAACGAAAGAAGAATAAAAAAAGAAAAAAATACGACGAAAAACACTAAAAAAATGTACGATCTACGATATTCTTTCTTAGAAAGAATATGTAATAATTTATTATATTTGTTCGTTCATTTTATATATTTATTTATTTTTCGATAATTTTATTCTCGTTGGATTTAATGAAAGAATAACACAGAATACAGTGGGCGAACAAATTATTATTTTTAAATGTTACGGTAGTAAACTCAAAGGTATGTCCATTTTTTTTCTTCCTATTAAAAAAAAAAAATTTTGAATTTTTTTTTTTTGCAAGGACAAAGGTTAATAGTAGCAACAATTGTTTTTTTATTTTAACAATACTCTCTAAGTGCAGTGATGTTTTTCTTTTTTTCCGTTGAACGGCCGTTACGTCCAAGTTTGTTTGTTTTTTCAACAAGCGTCTCTCTCTTTGAATTTTTCTTTTTCTCAATATGAAATTCTGTTTTAATATAAACAGGATTTTTTTCTTTAGATATTATCGAAATTTTTTTTTTTTAACTATTATAATTTTCTTAAAAACAAAACAAAACAAGAAAATAAATTAAAATCCGATGAAAAACAATTTATATGGTATTATTTTATGGAAAGTCTACGTATTTATTGATATATTTATTTTTATTTATCTATTGATTTAATTTACTTATTTAATTTATCTTATTCTGATAACCCTATTTTTGACCAGCGACTTTATTGAAAAAATAAATGATAGAGTGGACGAACAAATTATTACATTTTTTTTTTCCGTTGATCGACCGTTACGCCCAAGTATGTTTGTTTTTGTTTTTTTTTCAACCAGCGTCTCTCTATTTGAATTTTTCCTTTTCTCAATATGAAATTCTGTTTTAATATAAACAGGGTTTTTTTTTCTTCAGATATTATCGAAATTTCTTTTTTTTTTTTAATGAAATTCTGTTTTATTTTAATTAATTTATCTATTTGCTCTTTAAATGAACCTAAATAAAATCATCCGTATTATATTTCCTTTAGCTGTCGATATTTCATAAATTTTTTTTGTTTTTTTTTTTTAACAAAATACTCTAGTATTGATGTGTTGTTTCGTTGAGCCGTTGCTAGGCCAAAGTTTTTTTTTTAACCAGCGTCTTTCTCCTTGAATTCCAATCGCGTATATGTCAGATGTTGCTTGGCAGCCCATTTAGGAGAAGGAAAACTCCGAACAACAACCCGCAACTCAAGGTGTTAATCGTGCCGAGGAGTGAATGGCTACTGCGTTATGAGGTCACAAACGATCCCCTACAGGCTTCGGGACCCTGTTTTTAAAAGACCGTTACCCAACGTGCCGGGCAACTTTGGGTGGACTTTTGGACCCGTGCGTCACTCGTGGGAAAAACATGAAAAATACAAATAGAAATAAAAAGTCCAGTATGGCTCTTCCAGTGGATAAACAAGGAGCCCGTCCTTCAGGAGGGAACCTACCTGAGGTCGAAAAATATGCCATAGGAACAAACTCCTACAAAAAGAATGAATCTTCAGGTCCCCACAACCAGGATAATCCTAACGATGGTCCTGAAAATTCACCAGCTAGATCTACAACCGTATATTTAAAGAAAGAAAAAATAAAATGGTCTCGTGAGGAGTACAAAGTCGTTATGACTGCATTTCATGAAGCGTTGCTCAAACCTCAAAAAAACGTGACTCGCCAAACATATGACATTTGGCGTGAAAAAGTTGGTCAAGCAAATAGAAAGTATATTGACGAAAATAAATTAGCCAATGTACGTAGGTACATTATTCGTAATAACCGACTGACAGAGGCTGAAATCAATGAAATTAAAAGAATTGTAACAAGAAGAGATGAATTAACAAAATATGAAAAGAAACCGGAATCAGAAATAAAAAGTAATAACATCAAACAAGCCACAGGTCATAATGTAGAAACCGTGAAACACGCAAATCACTGCGAAGATAATGCTGTAAGTTTAAGAGTGCTGGAAAGGTGTGATCTGAGTCAGTTAAAAGACAAAAATAAAACGAGTTCAGAACACATCGAAGATAATTATTTGACGGAAAATAAGAACAATATACAGGAAGCCAAGATAGAAATAAAAAACCATCTAAGTCAAATACAAAATATTACAATGGAGGAACGTGAACGGCTCCCAAAATTACAACCAACAAAACATAACCTCCGTACTATTAAACTCTACAATGCAGCACTGAAATCAATACTGGATGAAGACCCTCATACAAATCTTAACGAAATAATATATGCATCAGCAACAGCAGCAACAAAAAAATTGAATATCAAAATAAAAACAAGGCAGTCTCGTAGACGTGAAGATCCACCTTGGAAAAGAAAAATAGAAAAAGAAATCGAACAACTTAGAAGTGAACTGTCAGTACTGGATGAACTGAGTAGAGAAATAAATGTAAGAACTAGGAAAAGCAGAAGAGCCGAAAGAAAATATAACATCAGGAATGAAAATGACGTCTTATCAAATAAAGAAAAAATAAAACAAAAAATCCAACTGAAGGCTCAAAGAATAAGACGCTATGAAAAAAGAGCAAGATTTTACAGAGAAAATAAGATTTTTCAGACGGATACAAAGAGATTTTACAGGGAAATAGGTAAAAAAAGAATTGAAGTGACAGTACCCTCCAGAATGGAAGAAGTCACACAGTTCTGGGAAAAGATATGGGCTTGCCCTAAAGAACTTAGCAAGGAAGTACATTAGATTACGCAAGAGATAGAACGAATGAAAAATAAACCCGAACAGACATGGTCTGGAATTACAGAAGATGATGTTAAATATGCACTAAAAAAAGCACACAATTGGAAATTCGCAGGTATAGATAAAATTCCTAACTTTTGGCTATATTATTTAAATGCAGCACATAAAAAACTAGCCAAAGAACTTCAAGAAATGGTTGACGATCCCACTAAAATTCCAGCATGGATGACCAAAAGAATTACATTTCTTCTACCCAAGAATGGTGACACAAACATCCCGAAAAACTACAGACCAATTACATGTCTTCCGACAACATATAAACTATTAACATCTATTTTAACAAAACAGACATATTTATTCTTAGAAAGAAATGACATGATACCGCTTGAACAAAAAGGGTGCAAACGTGGCTGTTATGGTTGTAAAGACCAATTGCTGATTAACAAAATGATCCTGGAAAACTGCTACAGTACAAAGAAAAATCTTAGTACAGCCTGGATAGACTATCGAAAGGCATTCGATAGTGTACCACATGACTGGATTTTAGAGACTTTAAATATATACAAGATATCGCCCGTCATCGTCAATTTCATCAAACAGTGCAGGTCTATATGGAAAACAACCCTTTACCTCAATCATATAAATGGAACCTATAAGTCTGATGAAATAAACATCAAAAGAGGTATATTTCAAGGTGATTCTTTATCTCCCTTACTATTCTGCATATCATTAATAGCACTAACCAGTCAACTTAATAAGACAGAATGTGGTTATAAAATAGGACAAAAGAAAATAAGCCATCTATTTTACATGGATGACTTGAAGTTATATGCTAAGAATGATAATGAACTGGAAGGTCTTCTGCAAACTGTAAAATGCTTCAGCGAAGACATTGGAATGAAATTTAAGTTGAATAAATGTGCTAAAGCTACAGTTTTACATGGATCAATACAAGAAACATCCTCAATTAGCCTAGACCCTGCTGTAACAATAAAAGAATTGAAACCAGAAGAAGCTTATAAATACCTAGGTGTAAATGAGAGCGAAAACATTCACCATAAAAAAATGAAAGAAATAGTGCGTAAAGAGTACTATAGAAGGCTACGAATGATATTAAAAACTGAATTAAATTCACAGAACAGAGTTATGGCCATTAATAGCCTTGCAATCCCAGTTGTCCAATATAGCTTTAACATCTTAAACTGGACTCTAAACGACATCAGGCGAATGGATGCTAAAACAAGAAAGCTTCTTTCTAAGCATAAGATGCATCATCCAAAGGCTGATGTAGACCGTCTATACATACCTCGTAAAGATGGTGGAAGAGGTCTTAGTCAGCTGGAATTGTCATACAAGACAACAATTATTGGCTTACTAACATACATAGAAACAACAAAGGATTGGATGATACAATTAGTAAGGCAACATGAAGAAAGAAAGAAAAAATATTCAATAATAAAAGAAGGCAGTAAATTCAAACAAGATTTACAGTTAGTAGATTCTGTAGAAAAGCAGAACGGAAGCCAAGAGCCGGCTATTGCGGCAAATAATATGAAAATGAAAGCCAAAGATAAAGCTCTTGAACAGATGAAACAGCGCTGGCAAGACAAACCTCTGCATGGCCAATATCCAGTAATTGCCAATAAATCCAATGTTGACAAAGTTAATATTCATCGATGGTTACGTGCATCTGGATTAAAGTCTGAAACTGAAGGCTTTATTCTTGCAGCACAAGACCAAAGTCTTTTCACGAGAAACTTTCAGGCAAATATTATGCATAATAATATGGATCCAAAATGCAGGTTTTGTGATAAACACCAAGAAACAATAGACCACCTAATCTCAGGCTGTTCTGTGCTTGCCCCAAATGAATATAAAAATCGCCACGATAGAGTTGGGCAATATTTACATTGGGCAATATGCAAACATTATGGAAAAGCTGTAGGCAAACACTGGTATGAACATCACCCAGCACCGGTTACAGAAATAGAAGATGTAACCATTCTATGGGATTACACCATCTACACAGACAGAAAAATTGAAGCAAACAGGCCAGACATTATTGTTAAAAACCAGAAGGAGAAAACTTGTCTATTAATTGATATGGCTTGCCCAGCGGATTGTAACATAGCAATCAAGGAATTTGAAAAACTGTCAAAATATAAAGACCTGGAAATTGAAATAGAAAAAATGTGGAAATTGAAAACAAGAGTTGTGCCAGTGATAGTAGGTGCACTTGGAATGATAAAAAATGGAACAAAACAACACATTGAAAGAATCCCTGGAAACCCCAGCTTAAGAGATATACAAAAAATTGTCTTATTAAGTACAGCCCACACACTAAGGAAAACTTTATCTATGTAATGCTGGAGATGATAGGGAAGATAGAAAAACATGAAATGGAGCCATAACAACACGCCACTACCTGCCTTAGGTCTCCCCGCAGACTTGGTTGGTAGTGAGACCAAAGCAGAAATAAAAATATGATGAAAAATGACATAATAATAATAATAATAATAATAAAAGAAAAGCATGTTGAACATACCTGTGATAATCTAAACGGGAAATGATGTTTTTACATCATACTTGATCGGGAAATTTTCCTCTTCGTTCCCAGTTGTCTCGATGTCGCGGGGTTGGATATGCTGTCGTTAATAACCGGCAGCAAATCAACTTACTGGAAGTGTGGAGAGAATGGTCACCTCTCCTCTTCTTGCCCAAAAATGAGGGCCTCTGGAATTCGGCCTCCTCGCGACTAAACTTTCCCTGTAGCAACGTCTGTTATTTCAGCTTCGATTGCAATGGGTATGCCAGAGACAAGGAACGGAGTGGTAAATCATCTGATTGAATTCACAGCTCACATTCCCCGCTGATCGTGCAGTTGTGGAGGAGGAAAAGGGTAATAGTTGGTTGCTGGCAGGGTCAGAGCGCCAAACAGGGGGTCCTAAGCTCTTGAAGCTTCCACTTATAAAGAGCCGTACAGTCCATACCCTCTATCAGCGTTAAGATCCATGCCCTAGCCTAAAGTACATAATTTAAAGATCTTCAAAGTAAGCACGATTTTTGGCGGCAGATATGGGGTATTGTCGAGGAGGCCATCATCTCTGTCAAAATCACCTCATCACTTACAGTTGTAGAAAACCAGGAAATCAACAAACTTAATTTGTACTACAAGGGCTTTAGTTTTCGTTCACTCCTCCTCTAAAAAGAGTTCAAGCTGACATATCCCAGTGACACTAGTGGTCTCTCCCTAGACGGTTTCATTATGAAAGGAAGAGGTTGTTGCTTTCCTTTCTTCAACTATGTTCAAGCCAGATTCTTAACAATAATTGAACTAAGAATGGTTCTACGGTTAGCGAGTTTGAAGAGGACTGAGGTTCTCGCAGCGTGAACCACTCTCACAATCTTTAGCGTCTCGAGATTCATGTATAATGTGTGTATGAGGCATTCTAGTTTGTTCTCTATTTTAATTTGTCCTATATTCTGGTTTGTTTTCTATTCTAATTTTTTATCTATTCAGTATGTTTTGATGGACCCTTGAGAAGTATTTCCTGGCTGGTGAGCAAGTCTGTGAAAGCGGCGCGTGCTCTTGTCGTCACAGATACGGCGAGGAGTCTTTGGGTTCTGGAAATTGATTGCATCATTATTTGGTGAACGAGATTTCCAGTAACGTAGAGAGTCGAGTTAGAGGGAGATAACTCATGACTACCAAACAGAGGCTTTGCACGACGAATGAGAATGATATACCCCAGTGATCGGTTCAAAATTCTTAACGGCCGAAACGTCATACAAATGACAGCCAAGATGAGGACAATAGTCTAAATAATGTAAATAGTGTTCAAAAAATAATATTGACTGGCACGGCCCATGTATTTCGAACAGTTCTGTCAGCATAGATTTTAGCAAGATATGGCTGATGAATTTGTGCATATTTTGTGTTTTACTGAATGTTTGACTGACGAAGAAAACTATTACTCATTTATTACCCTAGATACATGGTTGGTACTCGGCAATGAATATACCGATAAAAAAAATTAAAGAAACTTATTTTAATAATTATGATAATAAATTTTCTTCAATACTCTCGTTTTTTCTTCTTTTGCTGACTTAATGTTGCTAAATGGTTTCTTTATTTGATGTTATATTTTCTAGTTTTCCGAATTATACCAATAATAGGGAACAACGGCATCACCTTCACATCATAATATGTGTTCATTCTCTGCTCAAATTCATTTATCTACCTGCTTTACGTACATCCCCTTGTTCAGTCTAACACTTAAAACTATACTAGAACGTCAACATCTTCTGACATACTTTTTCTTTATGGTAACTGTTTTCTAGTTTGCATTACATGATCCTTTTAAAATATAAAGCCCGAAAGTCTTATGCTTCTTTTCTCAAAGAACAAGAAATCTTAAATCATTTGTTTGCATTTACTGTATTTTATTTATTTCATTTGATATTTTTATTTTAAATAGTTTTGCTTCTGCATCACGTCATCCTTTATTACGACTCTTTTGCTTTATCATTTCTTTTCTCCATTTTATTTCAGACAATTCTCTTTAATTCAATCTCATTTTGATTATAAATTTAATTCTTGATAATTTATTATATTTTTATTTTTTCTTTCAATTCTAGGCCCTGATTTTCAAATTGAATTAATTTTATTTTTAATGCAGTCATTTTTGGGGCTTTATTTTGTTTTGGCTTCTATTTTATATTAGCAGTATAGCCCGGTGTTGCTCGGGTGTAATGAAAGCTTTAAAACTAATCCATGGTCCTGGGGCTCAGACACTTTGGACGTTGGCATGAAAGACTAAAAAGCAATAGTTAAAACCGTAGACTGAAAAGAAAAATGAATGGATGCAAGTCAAATTTTGATTAGTTGGTATCGATATCAAATAAGTCTTTCTCGTCGTAAACTAGTTTTTGAAGACTAAATAACTCCTCTGGGTAAATGGTATCGTGGCTGAGACTAAGAACTACAATTATACCTACTTAGAGCCAAAGCCGAAGCAAAAACTAAAATAAAAGGGCTGAAAAAATACAAACATCCAGTCAGATAAACAGACACACACACAAACATCTTACCTTTTATATATATATATATATATATATATATATATATATATATATATATTATCGATTTTCTGCACTATTCTAAGAACTGCAACCTTGGAACCTCTGAATATCGTTTCTTATGTCTTTGTCTATGAGTGTATCAAATTTGATTAAAATGGGACCAATCCTTCTATAACCCGATTATTCGATTATCGATTTTCGATATTTATCGGGGGTACCTCGACACAAAACCTAGCTAAAAACACTCGCAGACGCTTATAGTACAACTGTGTAAATTTTTAAGAAAATCGGTTCAGCCGTTTTGGAGTCTATAGGTAACGGACACACACACAAACACACACACAAAGTTCCATTTATAAATAAGTTTAGATAAAATGGAAGAGTATACCTTTCCCAAGAAATTTATCTCTTTCTCGCCCTCTCTCTCTCTATATATATATATATCTCTTCCTCTTTCTCTCTCTCTCTCCCTCTCTCTCTCACTGTATAGATAGATAGATAGATAGATAAATAGACATGTGTGTGTGTGTGTGTGTGTGTGTGTGTGTGTGTACATCGATGATCGAACAAGAAAACTGCTTTAAATACTTTTAAAATCTTTTTCCTTTACAAATTGCTTTGTTTACATTAGGGTTCGAACCTGAGTAGTTATGACTGTTTCAAGAGTCACAGAAAAATCTGTGTTTAAGGGCACTTTTCAACTTTGCTTGGTCATCGATACACTCAATTGTATGTCAAAGCGCGTGATACATACATATGTATATATGCAAGTATAAACGTGTATATGAGTCTATGTATGTAATTTTACTTATTTCTAAGTACCCGAAATATATATATATATATATATATATATATATATATATATATATATGTGTGTGTGTGTGTGTGTGTATATATATATTGATTGATTGATTGATTGATTGTTTAATTACTTAGTTTCTGATCATAATAAGGTTAGACCAATGCACATTTATATTAAAAGTGTTCAATATTGTAGAACTTTTGAATATTTTCCATTTGTAAACGAGTTATTATGCGACCTAGTTTTCTACCATGAGTGGTGTCTTCAGCCGATTTGCAAGATAAAAATGACCAAAACGGGCACCAAATATTTACAAAGACTTTCTCATTTTTGTGCTGGGAGGGTGCCCGTCATCCTCCACTCATCATTATATAGGGCTCTAAAGCTCACGTTTCCCACAGATGTTGGCGGCATTGTCCAGAACGGACGAATTACGTCCGATATTGGTACAGTTAACCTTGGACAATCCGTCGGGGTCACTACTGCCATTGATTTCCACGCCGTATGTGACTAGGAGTCATGTTTTTGCTTTCTATTTACAGATTTAAAAGATGTCAATTAAGTTAGCCAGCTTGAATGCGAAGAGCCTCAGGGATCAGAGTAAGGCTGTCCGCCTATTTCGGGGCCTCATGTCCTACGGTGTGGATGTCGCCGCGATCCAAGATACTTACTTTGTTTGCAAGGCTGATGCCAGTGTGCTGTCTAACGACTTTGTCGTCTATTCAGCATATGGGAACCGGCTGGCCAGAGGAGTTTCTTTGCTGGTTAAGCGTACCCTGGACGCGAAGGTGGATCTTGTACATGTCGGTACCGAGGGCCGGCTGATCGTGACCGTTATTGCAGTGAAAAGCAATGCGTTTTGACTGGTTGCAGTTTATTCGCCCAACGACCGGAAGAAGCGCGTCTCGTTTTTTCGGCGGTTGGAGCCCTTCATGGTGGATTCAACACGACTCATTTTAGTGGAGGACTGGAATGCCATCCTGGACCCCAAGTTGGATAGAGGGTGGGAAGCTAGCGGAAAGGCACGTGATCGTAGCTTGTTCGATGTCATCACCGTAAAGTTCAATCCCATGAATAGATACCGAGTCGATCACAAGGGAGGGAGAGTGTGGACGTGGGCCAATAGTTGGCCATCTACTAAGGTAGCTAGCTACCTGGATAGAATGTTAGTTCGTGAAGCCGCTATAGATCTTTTAGATTGTCCCACGTTCCACTGGTTAGGCTACTCGGACCACAAATTCGTTTGTGCCCGGGTAGATTTAGAAAATAGGCCTAGAACGGCTTGTTACTGGAAGTTCAACGTGTCCTTACTGGACAGGTGGGACTTCCGGTGCCAGCTAATTAGTACAGCGGGCGTTAACTGGGGGAGTCATTGGGAATAAGTGGTGGGAGAATCTTAAGAATAGTATTAGGTCTTTCATCACCAAGTTTAACAAACGGTTCAAACAAGATAAGGCAGTCAAGGTGAAGACACTTAGAACTAATTACTCCCGGGCGGTGGCTGGTGGGGATCCCCTAGATATAGCCGTAACTAAGGAGGCCCTGGAGCAGTCGAAGAGCGATCGTTACATGGGTCAGGTAATTAGACATACGTTCAGCAAGATGTCTTCCGAAGCTGTGAACATGGGCGCAGAACTGCGTAAGGAAGAGATTCACCGAGGCGGCGACCGGTACATTCGAGAGGTTTACAACCCGGTGGAACATACTCTTCGGTCGACTGACGACATGTGCGAGGCGTTTTGGCGGCATTTCGAGATCCTGCTTACCAAGGAGCCTGGTCTCAGTGATGAGGAGTTTCGTAGCTATTTGGCTGACTTCCCCAGCTTTTGCCGGCTGATGCAGCTAGCTGAGAGGGAGAGATTACGGAGGGCGAAGTCTACGCGGCTTTGAAGAAGATCAGCAGAGGCAAATCGCCGGGTATCGATGGTTTGCCCTATGAATTGTACTTGAGGCTGTGATCACGCTGTTGAGAAAAGGCAAGGATGTGGGGAAGGTGTTAAAGGGTTACAGGCCCATAACTCTGCTAACCATAGAGTTAAAATTTTAGCCGAGATCTTGCAAAATTGTTTGCAATTAGTTGCCGAGTCTCTGTCGGAACCCGAGCAGACTTTTGCTGTGAAAGGCCGAACAATTCAGAGCAATCTGCATCTGATACGCACGATTATAGAGGGGGAAAAAGTCGACGAACAAGCCGCGCTGTTCAATTTGGATCAGTCCAAGGCATTTGAGAGGGTTGACCATCGTTACTTGACGACTGTTCTGCAGGCCGCTGGATTCGAAACCAAATTCTGTATAAATCCCCCACAGCTGTGGTTCAGGTGAACGGAAAGTTGTCGGGCGCCCTGGCGCTGTCTCGGTTGGTCCGACAGGCTTGTCCACTGTCGCCCCTACTTTATGCTTTGGCGTTGGAGCCCCATACTTCGCCGGCTAAGGGACAGGCGTGCAGTCCGGCCCTACGTGGAATCGCCTTCCCGATATATATATATATATATATATATATATATATATATATATATATATATATATATATATATCGGGTACTTGAAGATAAGTAAAATTACATACATTTTTTTTACTTATTCATTTACTGTTGTAAATCTTTAGTTTTACTAAGGATTAGCAGTATATAATTCATTTAAACAATTTTTTACCCGCTATACTGAGTTAAACCATGCTTATGAACGTTCGTATTGTTATGTCTTACTAAAGTAAGTTGTTTCTCAAATACTCACCACTTCTTATGATGACTTACTGTGGAGGAGACTCAAGTCTTTTGGTACAGTTTTTATTCTCAAAACAATGAATAAGAAAGAATGATCTGCATTTTAGTTTTATGTTTTTCATGTTGTTTGAAACTACGCTTGATGTTCTTCAAAATTTGTTTATTTTCATTTATTACATAATAGCAGAACATTAACATCTTAAAATACTACCTATAATTAAACAGCTGTTCGTCATATTCAAGTTACAATCTTTTTTTTCAGAACAATGTTGATCTGTTTGCTTCTTTATCAGCTGTCGAAATTATTGATTGGTATTGCAAGCAGATTTTGCTGCTTTATATCGCACAATAAAAACTCTTGAATTTGCTTAATTTTACCTTTCTTCCAGATTTTTTTGATTTTTCACACTGCCTTGCTGTCCATATTTGGACAGCAAGGCAGTGTGAAAAATCAATCGTATCAATCAGTACATGGAAGTTTACATGAAAATTTTACTTAGTATATTTTATTCTGTTAAGGTTTAAATTAACGAAATCCGTATTAATTTTTGATCCTACCTAATACGCAATGAATAGAATACGTCATTATTATAAACAGTAAAAAAAAAGATTCACATTGAAAATTCTTTTTCCTTTTCGAAAATATTATTAGTACATATTACCATCTTTTTAACGAATATTTACACGCAAAAATATAAGTATTTATTTTACTAAATTTGTCACATTCCTAATATAAATCACCTTTCGAATTCTAGTTGAATTCGTTGCATTCACTTACGCGCAAATACCCTTGGGAAAGGTAATGATCCGTCACTTTCCTTCAGTTATGGGTTAAATAACAGAACATACTGGGTTCTATAGCCTTGGCTGTCAACTAATCTACCACAGAAAGTAATGGCAACCTACTACAGGATAATCTTCAACCCAGTCAGTCATGTCTCTTTAGAGATATGATCGTCCAAG
The DNA here is from genome assembly GCA_037127315.1 of Ascarosepion bandense. Classification (NCBI taxonomy): domain Eukaryota; kingdom Metazoa; phylum Mollusca; class Cephalopoda; order Sepiida; family Sepiidae; genus Ascarosepion; species Ascarosepion bandense. The sequence goes on from JBBBDQ010002413.1 coordinate 743,542, forward strand.
GATGTATCACGGATGACACTTAACTGACTTTTGTGACCTGCAGTGGCAATTGTGAAACTCTGAAACTGGTGGGCGCACTTGGGAGCCGAGATTTTTCTGAGGAGGAGGGCAAACTCAAGCAGTGTCTTCATTTCCATACTCTACCACTATAATACACACAACTTAGAAATGAGTTTAGGTATAATATATTTTTTCATTCTCATAAATTTTATTTCTCATATTTTTCGCTGGAAAAAGCAGCATAGTCTGGAGGAAAAGGCTTCAAACTAAAAAAAAGTTTTCTCGGCAAAATGTTTATGCTATCATTAAAAGGATAGATCATAGTATTTCTTAATTATTTTTACAAATTTTTTAAATTGTTCTAACAGGTTCTAACAGGCTCATTTAGTGGTAGAAAATCTTTTTTCTCTCGTCAGTGAGAGGGATAAATTGACGCTAGAGTTTATTACGCCCAAAACGTAATATTACGCGAAGACATTTTTTGACTGTGAAAGACACATTAATTTAGAAATTTTTGCAAAAATCAAGTAATCGTCTGATTTTGATGAAAATTTAAGGACATATTCATAATTGATTGAAATCAGTTGTGAAATAATTATTTTTAGAAAATATTGGTAAAAACATTTTTTTAAAAATATGTTACCCCCAACCAATTAATTTCCAGAAATGTCGAAAAATGCGACTAGGTCTCAATATATAGATAGTATTAATTAAATTCAGGAATCATTGGGGAATGCTAATCAACTGTCTTTTTTTCTAAAAAATGCTTTCTCATTATAAGAAAATCTGCTCCTTAGTGCGATAACAAAAATGCAATAAAATTATGTCATTTTTTATTTGGATAAACTTTTAATTGCTTTTATAAACATAAATTAAAATGATATAATAGCCTGAATAGAAAAAATATTTCCGTTAATAATGAATTTTTTACAATAATCTTTTTATTTCTATTATTTTATTTTTTATTAAGTAATTTCTAAAAAGTTTCATAAGTCTTTTAAAATTTCCTCCTCATAGGTCACTTAGATTTCTTTTAATTAATGTGTGGCAAATATATTTATTAATCGAAAAATCTAAACAGTTAATTTAAAAAACGGTGCTCGTTTTCTGTTAAATAATTAAAACGTTTTAATTTTTTGCATGTTGATTACCCGTTTTTGTTTGTACGGGGTATATAACTTTAAAAGGTCACGTGATTCTAGAGTTATATAAAAATTAAATTAGATATTTTTACCTTGTTATAATCTTAATAACATTAATATGAAAAATGTATAATAAAAATATTAATAATTAGCATAATATTTCATAGCTCATCTGGGTTATTTTAATTTCATTTTTTCTTATTAAATTGTAAAATTATTTTAAAAGAAATTTTTATTTTTATTTATTCAGAAAGCAATTTCAAGCGTCCAGCTATAAAGCTAAACGATAATTTTATAAAATATTATGTAATTGATGAAAATCTTATGTTATGGTTTGCTATGCAGTTAAAAAGCAAAAAAACATTTTTATATGCATAAAAATTTGGCACGTCCGTCGCCATACTTGGATTATTGACAGAAGGAAGCTCTCATAATAAATCAATCGTCACCTCATATTACGCTGATGGCAGGATTGCTGTATTTAAGATAAGCTTCTGTCGTAAATTTCATACAGTAAGGAAGTACTATTGTTTGAAATCAGATTAAGGTAACTTTCAATTTAAACAATTGACTTAAAAAAACGTGTCTGCGAGGTATATTTTATTTTTGCAAGATTTTTTAAACAGAAAGTTGGCTACTGTTTACGAAATGTGTCGATTAATCAAAAATGGCGCAAAATTAGAAATATTTTTTGGAAAAGATTCTCATTCCAATCGATATAATTTCAGTTTAAAATACACCAGTGTATTTTGATATTTGGAATTACTAACTTTAATCCCTTGGCTTTCAAATAGACCTAATTTTAAAGCTTGAAGATAACTTATTTATTTTAAAATTTTCAATTTAAATTTAGGTATCTAAAAATGATTGGACGTGCCTAGTATAATATGTTACTTCACTAAACTGAATAATTTTTCATTCATAGTAGTAGAGTTCTAAACTATTCTTGCTCTCGTTTCCACTCTCAAGCTGTTGGAACGCAAAAGAGATTAATTTCAAAACAAAATTAAATGGATAGAACAGTGTGATTTCTCTGCTCTGATTTCTTTCCTCTACAAAACGTTTTTGAAGCCAAAAAATTAATTAATACGAGAAAAAATAAATGCGAAAATAAAATAATGCAACAAAATCAATCAAAATGCTGTGGGCACCATAGGCGCACAAAAATCAGCAAAAAAAATCATGTCTTCGGCAAAGTCCGACCATACAATCAAGAAGCTACTTTGAAATTAAGAAAATAATTTAAATAATATCCTTTTTCCATGATTCTGAAACAAAATATCAAATAGTGCAGCTGGACTGACACAAACGCAAGTTAACATATATGCTATATTGCTTCTATTTTTCTTATTTCTCTAGATTTCAACAAAAGTTAATTTAAATTATTTTATATTAATATTCAAAGAACTGTACTTCATAAAGAGCTGGGTCAATTTACGCTACTACTAGCTCAAAAATAATAATAATAATATCCTTTTTCCATGACTCTGAAACAAAATATCAAATAGTGCAGCTGGACTGACACAAACGCAAGTTAACATATATGCTATATTGCTTCTATTTTTCTTATTTCTCTAGATTTCAACAAAAGTTAATTTAAATTATTTTATATTAATATTCAAAGAAATGTACTTCATAAAAAGCTGGGTCAATTTACGCTTGATCGGGGTATAGTCGGTAACTGAATAATTCGCAGACAGATAATTCATTCACTAAACCGACTGCAAATGCCTGTTTGCACGTTGACGAAATTACTAAAAGAGATGAAAAGAAATTAAGAAATTTAATTTATTTTTCTTTGTTTTTCTTTTTTGTTACCAAATTTTTAACCGTTATTATTTTGCTTTTAAAAGAAGTAACGGTAAAAGGACATTGATATTGCTTTGACCGCTTGTATTTGAGTTTTAGCTGATACTAATGATGACTAATGACTTTATTGCTCTTTTCTGACTGACCGATTCACTAAAGGTTGCATGTTTTTTATCTAAAATTACTGACCAATTCTTTCACTCGGCTATAAATCACGGACTGCCTATTGTATCTATATATCCAGTTGAAGACGTTATTAAACTTTTTTCTTCAAATACAAAATCATGGTTATTAAGTCTCTTTCCCTCCCTAACAACATGTCTGTTTCTAATATCTGGTTGTTTTATTTTGTTTGTTTTCTTTCAAACTGGTCTCTGTAAGCGTCCTTAAAAAGCTAAATGAAAAAGAAAAAACAGAGGAAAAAGTGCTGAACATCAAATCTTATCAAAATCAGAAACTGATCAGATTAATACATTTTTGAAGCTTATAAAAGTGGGGAGGTCAACCTAGGGGCCACCAAAATTCTGGAGGGTTTAGCCTCTTCTGCGCGCCCACCCTTGTAGAATCGCCACTGGTGACCTGCGTATATAACTGTCAATATGCAATCATAAAAGTCATAAATGGCTATTCTACATTTTTACACTCATTGATAAACGCTGACATCATAAAAGATTAATTGCTATTGACTAATACTATTTTTTCTATTAATAATGAATTTTTACAAGAATTGTTTTCATTTTTATTATTTTTTACTTTTTTTATTAAGTAATTTTTAAAAAGTTTCAATTTTTTAAAAATTTCTTCCTCATAGTTCTCTCAGACGTTTTTTAAATTAATGTGTGGCGAATATATTTACTAATGGAAAAATCTAAACAGTTACTTTAAAAAAGGGTGCTCTTTTTTGTTAAATAATTAAAACATTTTGATTTTCTGCATGTTGATTACTCGTATTTTGTATGTACGGGTAGCCATACGCGATCTTTATCATTAAAAGGTCACGTGATTCAAGGGTTGTCCTCCCTTACATGAAAAAAATCCGTATATAAACCTTTTTATACCAAATTCGTTTTCCATACTTTTAGCCAGCTACTGTAAATCATCAATAATGCCTTTGATAAGATGTTAACAGCTGTGATAACAACGCTACCGTAATTGAGAAAATGTTATTTTAAAATATTTCAGGCAGTAAGCAAGCAATTCTTGTTTCAAGGGAACTTACAGAAATTATTACGGAGTTGAAAACTGGGTGCCCCGTGATTGGATGAAAAACAACTAATCACGGGCTACCTTTTTAGATTCTCAACAAACTCCTCACGTGAGCGGGTTTTACTAACTCCCTTCCTATTTTGCTTGTTGGGACCATACAGACAAGACGACCCGTCTGCTCTCCGCCACCTAGACCCAGGATACGCGAGGGGATTTGACAGCAACTGAAGCCCAGAAGGCATGGCTCTATTTCTTCAACCCAGGCATGACGACACAGGAAATATAAACTGTTAAAAGAACGCATCTTTCAGGTAAGTTCCGCAAACCCGACTGTTTGCAAGAGACTATCCTTTCTTCTTTTCTCTCTTTTCCTGTAAATACAAGTTTATAACATCTTCATCCGTGTTTGTGTTCCTTTCTTCTCGCCGGCGTCACAATATTGTTACCAATTAAAATTGGGAAATTCCCAGTAAACTTCAGTTAAGTTTAAATTCGGTAATTTGAATAAAATAATGTGTCAGCGAGATGTATTTTATTTTTGTAAGATTTTTTTGCAAGCAAGAATTGGCTACTGTTTACAATCGATGAAAAATGACGGAAAGTTTGAAATTTAAATTTTTTTTTAAACCTAAGTTTTTTTTATTCCGATCAATATAATTTCTTGGCTTTCAGTTAAAGCTAAAATTATAGCTTCAAGAAAACGTTTCTATTTTTAAAAATTCAATTTAAATTGAGGTATCGAAAATTTGATAGTACGTACCTAGATTAAATGAAACAAATTAAATGCCGGATAAACGTACTTTGTCTCTGAATAAAGATGCTAAACGGTAATGAATAACAAATGAATGATTGTATAGTTTGCTTAACATATGAGAAAGAAAACATGTTTGCGTTGTATCTAATTATATTTGACAATTCAAAAGTTTTATTTACTTTCTATGTCAAATTTTAGATTAATTAGCCAACAATCGATAATGACAAACAATGTGTCTACTTTTATCCAGTCAGTATACAGAGTGGAGTTGCATAATTTCGATATTTTCATTTAAAATTGTAAAATAAATGAAAATCTCACAACTGAATTAAATTTCAGAAAAGCTTTAATTAAATTTTAATTATTTTGAAAGACAAATATGAAAAAACTGAGAAATAGAAAAAGAAAAGTGCAAACTCAATAGTGACAGAATTTTGTTCTGAAAAATTATAAAGGGCGAATGCTCCATGAAACTACCCATGTATGTCTCGGAAAAACAAACTTCATAAAATATTGATAAAAATTACTGACATTAAATTATTAGATGACAGAATAATAGTATGAATAATAGTGGTCATAATATTTTTTTTAATTTTGTCCTTAAATTCGTTCATCTAATGTTGGGAAATTATTGCATTTATAAGATCAATTATTAAAGCAGTCTTTGTATGTTTGAATTAAATACAAACACAAAAACTGATTATATATTTTATGGGTCTATATCTTTATATCTAAATGAGTCACAGACAGCTAGATATTTGGACAAATAAGTAATTTTGAAAATTTCTTTATAAAATCGAACAGATGTTAAGGAAGAGAAAATAGCAAATAAGTACAGGTGCATAACATGCTTGTGCTTTATTAAAAATATATATATCAAACCAATTTTTGGGAATAGAAGGGAAAGAGAAATCTCGAAAATAAAATTTGTACAACATATTATTTACTGATAATTTTAAAATGTAAACTGAGTGCAAAACTGAATGTATAATGTTTCATTGTACTTAAGATTAAGTAATTTTAAACGGCCTAAATTGGTATCAGATGTAGAGAACTGGAAGCTAAAACTGATTGCAATCGGAGCTTCTAGCAGGAAACCATATGAAAACAGATATTTTTTAAGGAGACTCAGTTTCCTGAGTTACAATACAGCTTAATTTTATTTTACAGTAATAGAAGGTAGATTTAAATCTACTAATTCATCAAGAAAATGTACCCATCTGATACGATTTATTATTTCGTACATAAAATAGAATTAAATTACAATCACGCATTCAAGAATAATTTATTAATCAAAACATGTGCAATGTTAATGTTTCATAAAGGAGAAGAGAAAGCGACAAAATACTTTATGGAACGTACAGTGAAGTCATAAGTTCATTAAATAGAATATTCTACTTTATATATACATTCAATTATTGGAAGTAAATTTTAAAAAGCAGGAAGAAATGAAAACAGACTAAGGAGAATCACAAGAAAGTAAGAATAGTTTTGGAAACAAATGGTAGAAATCTTATCAAAAGTAAAGTGCAGTATCAGGAGAAAGAAAAAAGTACATCTCTGTATAAAAGAATTAGAAGATTAACAGCCATGAATCATTGAATTACAGCGAAGATGTCTATAAATTCAGTGTAGAAAAAAAAGAGGAAAATGAGAGAACTCATCAGTATTGTCTTGACGAATATAAAACATAATTAGTAAAATAAAGAAAAATTTATCTACTAGCAAAATGCTGTATGTCCATAAGAGAACTGAATAAACGAATAAAAAAAAACGCCATTAAGATATTCCGAAAGCAGTGAAATGTAGGCATGGACACAAAAAACACTTTATAAATGAAATCGCTCAATATATAAATTATATAAATCAATATACAAAATTAGCACAGATAAAGATGAAACCTAATTGCATAAAATAAATGAATCCGACAAACTGAATTAAAAGAAGTAAAGAATGGATATAACGGAACAGGGATAAATGGGAATTGTTCTAGCGGCAGAGATTTAATCATCCTGTCAACGGTATATGTAAAAATCATCACCTGTTTTATAAAATAAAAACGACTCATCCATTCCAAACCAGTGAACAAGATCCTAACAATTCCACCATTTAATTGGTCCAATACTTGATGGTGTCAACGTCATTCTGGATAATCGAAAGAAACATCAATAATTATTTAAATCTATCGTGTTTTGTTTTACTGTTATAGTATTTAAGGCCACTTATATTATTTTAATATGTTCTATATTGGTATTCATGGTGTTGGTTCCTATAGAATTATTCTGCATCTGTATGGAATCAGTTTTTTCTGACAAGCAAATCTGTTGTGGATTCCGGGTAAGGAACCGAACAAAATAATGAACAACAAAACAGGTATTTGAGATAGAAAAATAAGTTATATTAAAGATAAAGATACAAACTGGAACGCAGGTTAGTAATCCAGGAATACGATTAGTATATATATATATATATATATATATATATATATAAAGTCTTAAAGTGAAGCCGTGCTGGAATTAGTATGTCCGTTTAATACTATTCTGACGCGGTATTCTCTATGAAACTTTGGTATCTCTCGTTAACTTACGGATCAGTCCGATACTCTTACTGTTCTCACTATGACAAGAGTATATGTATACTCAAGTCGAGTCCATTATCATAGAAAAAGAGGAGATCCCACAACAAAATCTATGGTACTAAACCGAATATTTACCGTAGCCAATCTCATATCAATGCGACAAATCATGTACATTTTAACATTTCCAATAGTTTAAGATCAGAAATCAGTGAAACCATGAATAACGTATTATTATTATTATTAATGATAATTAGTAATAGCAAAAATTTAAATGAAATAAAATTGTTGCAATAACTGAATATTATTTAGCGAAATAACAAATAAAATAAAAAGTTACTTTACATATAAATTGTAACCTTATGTTGATTAAAAGAACAATAAGCCATTGAAATAATTATGTCAATAGTAACAGTGAAACACTTATATATAATCAGAAAATGTTTTTACTACGAGCGCAAATCTTGTTTCATTTTGTTAAAACGATTACTTTACTTTTAAATTATTCCAAGTGTTCTCACTGATCTTAAATGAAATTTCAATATGAAATATTAGTTAGCAGCCAAAGAGCAAATATTTCTTCTGAAATTTACTTTTCAATTAATAATAACTGCTGGTTTTATTTAGCTCTTTAGCATTTTCGGGTCGAGTGTAGACGAAAAATTCAAATGATTTTATTGCTTTTTGTTTCATCTTTGGGAAGACAACAATTGCATATATTACATAAATATAAATGTATATATGACGAATCGAATCGAGAATGATGAATAACTTGTTCTAAGATAAATTCGGGGACACTGGACATCTAAACCTAAGATTTTAAAATATTACGTAATTGATAATATACAGGGTGTATATCTTCTTTCTTCTTTTATGTACCATGTTCTTTCAGGACGTAGGCGATTATGGCTTTTCTCATCTCCCTGTCCTTGGTGGCACTTAGCACATTTTTCCTGTTGCACCATGCAACCCTCATTCCGTCATCCACCTGATCGTGTCCTTCAAATATGTTATCCGCTGCTTTCCCCTGTCTCTTTTTCCCTCTATCTGGCCTATTACTAACAGGTTCTCCAAGCCCTCCTTTCTCATTACATGTTCCAGGAACTTTAGTTGTCTCTTCCTGATGCTCAGTATTAATTTCCTTTTCGTCTCCATCCTTTCGTCTCCATCCTCGTCATTGCTCACGTGCTCGGTCCATGATATCCGCAGCATCCTTCTGTAGAACCACATTTCAGCTGCTTCAAGTTTTTCCTTCATCTTCGAAGATATTGTCCAACATTCACTGCCATATTGAAGAACCGACATCACATCACTCTCTTCAGCTACCTTCTGTAGAAGGTCTTGTTTTCTTTCTGTGTCTGCTATCAGCACTATCATCTGAGTACCTTATATTGTTTAAATTGTGGCCTCCGATGACGAATCCTAGTATAGCTTCTAGGGTTCTCAGAATAGTTTCACTGTATAAGTTGAATAGATCCAGTCAAAAGACGCATCCTTGTCTTACGACCTTTTCAATCTTAGTATAACTGCTGAATTCGTTACCTATCCGTATGCAGGTAGTTTGCTGCCAGTAGAGATGCTTAATTACTCTTAGGTCTTTCCCAAATCTATCGAGGCTGCCAAGTATAATCAATAAAACATAGGTACAAGTTCTTCATTTGTATTGCCCTTTCAGAGAGCATCCAAATCATAAATATGGCGTTCCTTGTTTCAGTTATCACTAAACGCATTTTTATCACTAAAATCAAAACTTTTCCTATTTTTTAATCGCTGCATTCACAAATCGCAGATCGCCTCTAAAATACACTGCATATATGAAACATTATTGTATAATAAAAATAAATTATTATTTATTATCAGTTGAATATTACATCTACCATGTCTATCAATCGGATATCTTATTGAAGCTGTTTTAATTTTTGAATAAATTATAATACATTCCGATCAAAACTATAGTCAAATTGTTTAAATTTCATAAACCGTTTCGGCTATTATAAGGGGTTAAATGTCAGTATTTCTGTTAGCATATCTCGTGAGATGACTGAGAATATTCTGCATAATGATCTTTGCATGACACCTGATCAAAAGTGCACCAGGTTGAATATATAATTGGAAAATCTGGCATTTTTTTAGGTAGATGCAGCTTGTTTTCTCGAACGTTTCCTAACCAAAAATGACTGTTCATCATTTTAACCAGAGACAAAGAGATGATACTATGCATTAGAAAAAACTAACCTCACCTGCTCCAAATGAGGCTTAGTTCGTTTCTTCTGCATGAAAGGTGATGGCCTAGTTTCTTTGGAATGTAAAAGGCATTTGTGTATATTGACTGTCTTAAAAAGGGCCACACTATCAATGGAGGGTAATATGTCATTTTGCTGGGACAGTTAAAAAAATATCAAAACACCCAGGAAAGCTAACAATATGATTTTATCAGGATAACGCTCTTGTATATAAGTCCTTGGTTTCAATGACTGCTGTGTATGACTAGCTTTTAACTGGTTGATCATGATCTCTGTGCTCTTGATTTGCTACCATCTGACTATCATCTGTTCCCACACAGTAAGAAACACTTGACTGGAAACTAGTATCGCAGTGATGATGATATCATATCTGCTGTTGATGACTTTTTGACCAACAGGATGAAAGCTTCAAAAGCAATGGGACCCAAGCACAACACCGATGAAAGTAATATGTGGATTGCAAAGGGGGACTATGTTGAATAATATACATTTCATGAGAGTATCTTGGTCAGCCTATGATTTTATTGCTACCCAGGGTCAACTGAAAAGTTGACCCTGGGTAGCAATAAAATTATATCTCTCTTAAATCATGTTATGCATAACAGATATTATTAATACTACTGCTATTACTTGATATATATCATTAAATCTCGCTAATTTATAATCTGTTGTGTATTTATTCTATTAAAACTACTGCTGTCATTTTTATAAAATAAATATTTCCAATCAAGCATATCAATGAATAATGATATTTCATTTGATCTTCATGCAACTCAGTGTAAGAATGGTCATAGCATTCGAGTTAAGAAACTATATCAGCCTTTTCAATCTTTGTGCCAGATCAATAGACTTATGGCGGAAGATTTATTATTTACAGCTTTAAAAGGTGTCTTGTCATAAAACGTTTTGCAGTTGGACGTTTCGCACTTTAGTCAAGCTTGAAATTAATTAATTTCTTGAATCTTCGGATGGGTGTGTCATACCTCCCTGAATCCGAAACACCACAAATTATACTAACATTGATTTAAAGAATCAAACATCACAAAAGTAAAATTACCAGAATTTCTTTCTTCTTTTTATCCATATCTTATTTTCTGACGAAGCTTTGATAAAAGTGAAATATGGTATATTGATAAAAATTTTCTATTTGTTCTTTATATTCTTACATAGATAGATAGATAGATAGATAGATAGATAGATGAGTGTGCGCGTCTATAATTGTTGGTACCTATCAACGATTATTGAATGCATCACAAACCTAATGAAGTTTAAGACCTCATCGTCTCAAACACTGCATAAAAAGCAACAATAATGAAAATATAAGATCAATGGCTGCACAAAATAGTGATATTTTTTGTGGATCACTCAACTCACTATAAATATGAGTTGATTCTTTATAATTACTTAGGTATATATACTTCTAAATTGTGTTTTTCCTATTCATCAAACAATAACATTATTGGTCAAGTTTAATGCTTGAAGCTCAGAATCGATAATACTTTGCTATTATTCGTTTAACGCTATCATATTTTCCCTCTGAGGGTTCAATAAAACTCTAATAGGCAATAAATATCTTTCAACTTCAATATGTTTTAATATAGATATTTAGATACTAATTTTGGTCAGTGCCTGGTAATGGGCGGACAAAGCAATGATGATGAAGTTTTAATTAATGTTTGCCCTTATTTTCTGGTTGCCTACTGGCTGTCTAAATGAAACTTTCCTTGGCAAGTTTACAATTTATTTTGGCAAAATATTACAATAGTGAAAAGTGGCATAAAACTTGGTATCGGTGTAATTATTAAATTACCGCGGAACTAATTTTATACATTATCGTTTGAATTTTCAGAAAAATTGCTGTAGTATTAGAATAGATGTGGTATGTAATAATAATAATAAAAAGAAGAATAATGAGAAGAAGAAAAAGAATAATATATTACAGTTGGAATTACAGCCAGAATGACGTGTTTTCCTAATCTCTTGAGAATGTAATGTTTTAGTGTTTTTGTTTTCGTTTTTTTTACCTATATGATTTTGTTATTTTCATAACTATTTTAACTCAAACATGAACTTTTTTCGTATCATTATTTTTTAATTTATCTGTTTCTCCTTCAAATGATCCTGATTGATTAATCAACTAGTTTTCTTATTATTCATATATCCCTTAGTTGGCGATATTTCGAAAGACCTTTTTAAACTGCTTAAAATAAACAAAGACAGCAAGAAAAAGGAATATGATAGGAAAAAATATAATACAAATTATACGATATTCTTTCTACGTGTTTTCTAGTTGTCGAAAACGCTAAAACTATTTTCGATTAGTTTAATGAATAAATAACTGAATATTACAGATGGTCGAACAAATGATTAAACGACTGAACATAGTTTATATATATATATGTATATATATGTTTATCAATAATTTTGTATTTTTTAATATACTCCGATAAACTGTACCATGCTTTCGATAAATTAATCAATAAATAATTTTTTTTCAAATTGTTTGTTTCACTAAATCTTAATAAGTTCAAAAATAGTAAATTGTTGTGAGGAATTACCTACACACTAATATGAACTTTACCGGACTACATAAATACCGAGAGTTATCTACTCTTGGGGGTAGTAGTAAGTAGCAGCAGCTACGATACTAATTTGTTAATACATAGTTCCGCCGCCAAGTACTATTATACTCTATTCCCTCTGTACACTGTTCTTTTTTGTAATATAATATTGATTCCAACCATATACCGTGTTCGAGTCTTTCTTGTGACCTTTTTCCACCAGAGAAAAAAAAATCAATTAGCGACGAAGAAATTCGAACTACCTAGAACCCTCAACAAATTATCGTCTACATCAATTAGCAACGAAGAATTTGAACTTACCTGGGACCCGCAACAATTCTTCACCACAAAAATTGTCGACAAGTATTTTAAAGCCACAAAGAAAAGAAACATTTTTACGAAGCCTACGTGGAACCTTAACTGCGGCAGTAACAAACCGTACCATAACTCAAAGGAAACAAACATTTTTACCACGAAAATATCGACAGCAAATCCTATAACATTCGAGGTGAAAATTATTGCCGGATAAATAATTAAAAAACTGTCTGTAAACTGTGCCCCAAAATATACTTAAGGAGATTTTCTTCTAGCTAATAATTTTTTCTCCCACCAGAGAAAAAAGATTGTTGTTCTTGTTCTGTTACGTACAGTCTAAAACTATAATTCGTTTAATAGCTACAGTAACCAGTGAGAAAATAAGGAAGTTCCCCCACCTTCACAAAGGAAAAAAAAATCCACTTTTTCATCTCGATGAGAAGAAAATTTACATGTAGTAAGAATCGTTTCTTTCTCGTTCTAAGTAAAAGTCCATAATAGAGGATTCTAAAGCCATCATCGTCCAGATGATGAAAGCTAAACTGGACCACCGAAAGAAAACAGAGGAACGTCCAATAGAACAAAAAACAACAAAGCAACAACAGCAACTTTTGTTAGAGATATTTTAAAAAATGAAGACAAACATGTCGAAACATTTCAGAAAGATGAAGACAAACACAGGGAAACACTGCAAAAAAAGTGAAGACAGATATTTAGAAACACTTCAAGCAAACGAAAACAGACAAAAACGAGTCGATGAATTGCTTCTCGAAGCTCTGAATAACAACCCCTCCGCCGAGAACAACGCGGCGTTCTCACAAAGTATCATCTGGAGTACAATGGAAATTTTCACATATGTGCCGGAAGAAGATAAGACATTCGATGCATACTTTAGAAGATACAAATATCTCTTCAGGGTCGACTGTGAAAGCTGGCCTGATTAAAAAAAATGTCGGGTTACTTCTGCGAAAGCTTGGAACTACTAAACCCGGTAGATATTTGGATTACATTCTACCTAAGAAAATCACGGAGTAGAATTTACAGAAGCCGTAAGAAATTTTTAGCCCTAACACGACTCTTTTTCATAAGAGATGGAAATGCTTTAATTTGACAAAGCAAAACGACCAAGACTAATTAACTTTCACGACAATCGTAAACAAACACTGTTTCGATTCCAGGCTGGCGGATCTGACGGCAGACGATTTCAAATGCCTCATTTTTGCCCAGGTAAAAAAACACCGAAATTGGGTGTAGAGTACTCGCGAAAAAAACACCAAAATTAGGTGTAGGGTACTCGCGAAGTTAGAGAGTTAACCAAATTTAACACTTCCGAAATTGGCAGAAGACTGTACTGTCAAAGAGTGATAAGTATAAAGAACGATTCGAGTAATATAGATGAATCTGGTATAGCTCACATCAACGTAAGGTATAACCAAAAATATTACGCCTCGAATAAAATGAAAGGAGACCACTTGCAAAACGGAAAAATCACACAAAAATTAAGAAAATTACTCCCCAGTCCGTGTTATCGCTGCGGTGAATTGCATTAGGCCAAAGTCTGCCCCTTCCTAAAAAATGCAAAAAGTGTGGCAAAGTTAGCCCATTGTAAAAGTACAAAAACAGTCAAACATTGAGTCAGACACGCTAGGTCAAGCGAGAAACCAGATGGAAGCTTGCGGAAATATGTCACCGTCAAGATATTGAATAAGACGATTAAGCTCCAGTTATATTCTATATCACGCCTCTCTATTATAAACCTACAGACACGGAGGAGGCTAAACAAGACAACGTTCAAAAAAGTAGTAAATCAGCTCGCACGGTGACTGGAAGTAGGATTAATTTCATTGGTGAGTTGTACCTGTCAGTTACATTAAGCGGTACGACCAAAAAAGTAAAGGCGTTCGTACTAAAAAACAAAAACAAAAAAAAACCTCTGAAATGCTATTTGGCACTGACTGGTTGGACCACTTTAATTTGTGAGACCGCCCTATCAACAGATTTTGCCAAAGAATTGAAAATATTACATCAAAGGTTGAGGAACTTTAAGCGGAACTCAAACAGACCTTTCCTGAAGTCTTCTCGGTTGGCTTGGGTAAGTGTACTAAGATACAAACAAACTTCGAAGTAAAGGAAAATGTACAACTTATTTTTAAGAAAAAAGTACCATTTGCTGCACTGAACAAGATTGATGAGGAACTGGATAGACTAGTTAACACTAGTATTCTATCTAAAATCGAGTTCAGCAAATGGGCAGCTCCTACGGTATATGTTAAGAAGAAGTCGAATGAAATACGGGTTTGCACAGATTTTTCTACTGGGTTGAATGCAGCACTAAAAGACCACCACTACCTTCAACCTAATCCGGAGGAGGTATTCACTAAGCTCAATGGCGAGAAGACGTTATCTAAACTCGACTTAAGTGACGCCTACCTCCAAGTGGAAGAGGAGAGCTCAAGACTCCTGTGTATTAATACCCATAGAGGACTGTACAAGTTCAACAGATTACAATTTGGGATCAAATTTTCCAGTAGGTCATGGATACCATGTTGGGCGGCCTTGACTTTATATCTAGACGATATAATAATTACCAGTCAGTCCATAGAACAGAATAGGGAGCATGTACATAGGGTTTTTGAGAAAATTCGTGAGTATGGGTTCAAAATTAAAGAATCCAAATGCGGTTTTTGTTTAAGCGATATAAAATATCTTGGACACATCATCCATGAAAGCGGTAGACGTCCTGATCCCGAAAGGGCTACAGCGATCAAAGACATACCAGCCACCAACAACATACAAGCTCTGCAAAGCGTTTTGCGATTGGTTAATTACTACTAAGTCTTTATCAGAAATATGCATGATCTGCGAGACCCACTGAACGAACTATTGAAGAAAGACAAAACCTGGGAATGGATACCCCAATGCCAGGCGGCGTTTGAAAAAATTAAAAACACACTTACATTTGATCTCTTCTTAACCCATTACAACCCGAAACTAGACATTATCGTAGCAAATGATGCCAGTTCATACGGCGTTAAAGCCTGCATCTTACACTGAATGCTTGATGGTACACAAAAACCAATCGCACACGCTTGCAGGACATTGCTACACACAGAAAGGCAATACTCACAGATAGAAAAAGATACACTAGCCATAATATTTGCAGTGACTAAGTTTCATAGGTATTTGCATGGTAGACCTTTCACTCTTCAGACGGGCCACAAACCTCTAATCTCCATCTTTGGGTTAAAAAACATGCGGCAAATAGACTACTTAGATGGGGCACTATCTTGTTGAATTACAATTTTAATTTAGTGTACATAACGTCGAAGCCGATGTGCGTTGTGGTACAGTGGGTATCGGCTCGGAACGAGAAACCGGGGAGCCGAGTTCGAATTCCAGTTGAATCCATTGTATTCACTTACGCGCAAATACCCTTGGAAAAGGTATTAATCCGTCTCTTCCTCCCAGTTATGGGTTAAATAGCAGGACAGATTGGGTTCTATAGCCTTGGTCGGCAACCAGTCTACCACAGAAAGCAATGGTAACCTACTGCGGGATAATCTTCTGCCCAGTCAGTCATGTCTCTTTCGAGACATGATCGCCCAAGCGTGTATCACGTATGGCACTTAACTGACTGACTGAACGTCGAAGCAAATTTGTCATGCAGACAGCCTATCGAGGCTGATACCAAAGAAAAACGACTCCTTTGACCACACAATAATCGCAGCACTCCGCAGAAATTGCGAGATCAAAACAATGATCGCGAATAAGGTCAGAGAAATCCCGGTAACGCTAGCTAAAATAAAGAGGTAGTAAAAGACGACTTCATTCGTGATATGAAAAACAATTTAGCTACTGACAAGAATGCATCAGATGTGTTCTCGCTGTGCGATGAAGTATTGCTATACAGCGAAAGAGTTGTAATACCGAAGAACTTACAAAACAGGATTTTACAAGATTTTCATTCGGGACATACAGGAAAAAATCGGATGAAGAGTCTAATACATAGTTTCGTATATTAGCAAAATATGGATAGAGACATCGCGAAAATGATAAACGCCTGTAAGGGGTGCGCTTTAGCGGCCAAAGCGACACCAATAACATTCTATCTGGTTGTAATCGATAGTTACAGCAAGTGGCCCGAAGTCCTGAAATGTAGAAAACCCACCACGGGAACAAAATCAACTTTTTGCACGAACTGTTTGCGCGGTTCGGCGTGGTGGATTCCATCCTGAGCGACAATGAGACGCCATTTACATCAACTGAGTTTAGCGAGTGCTGTGATGTGTTTCAAATAAAACACATTACTACTCCAGGTTCAACAGGCAGGCGGAGCGTTTTGTGGACACCTTACAAAAAGCTTTGAAGAAGGCCCAAGGAACACCTACGGACGAAGTGCTTCAACGGTTCTTACAGGTGTGTATGATTACACCAAACCCTAACACTCCGGCAGCTGTCTTTCCAGCTGAAATCATGTTCGCGCGAAAGATCAGATCGGCATTCTATAAACTCCTGCCAAAACAAACTAAACTACGAAAAACTGTGTGCGCGCCCAGGAGATGTTTCAGTCCCGGAGAAAAAAGTATTCTTTAAAAACTACAAAAATAATATGTCGTTCTGGGAAATGGGCACTATTGACAAGCGAATAAGCGACATACACTGTTAAGGCCCCACTACACACACATAAGCGCCACCAGAACCATCTAAAGAGGCATCGCCCAGATGATACGCGCGACAAGTCCCCGGTAAAAGAAGAACCAACTGATGTTACCTTTGAGACTTTTGACTTGGATCCACCCCAACCAGCACGCGAACAACATCGATCGGGCAGAAAACAAAAGTTTACCGACCCGCTGATTATTAACACAAAAAGTAAGAGGTACTAACAGCTTTTTACGGACAAAAAAGCTGGGAAGGGGGTGTTGTGGGGAATTACCTATACACTAATATGACCTCTACCGGACTACATAAATACCAAGAGTTATCTACTCTCGTGGGTAGTAGTAAGTAGCAGCAGCTATGATACCCATCTGTTAGTACGCCGTTCCGGCGTTAAGTACTATTTTACTCTATTTCCACTGTACACTGTTCTTTTTTGTAATTCCAACCGTATACTGTGTCTGAGTCGTTCTTGAGACATTTTATCCAGGGCCACATCAGAAACACATTATCGTTATTATTATTTTTAATTTTCACAGAAGTGATAAACTTTATTAAACGAATGTTAACTTTTCTTTTTCGTTAATGTTTTGGGAAATATTTTCGTTACAAGGATTACTGATGGTAGCAACAATAATTTTTTAATTAATTTACAACTCATCTGATCAAGAATATAAAAGAGAAAAGGAGAAGGGAAAAGACAAATATAAAAAAATTACCATCTCTCTCTCTCTCTCTCTCTCTCTCTCTCTTTTAACATAATACTATAGTGCAGTGATGTTTTGTTTCATTGCACAGCTTATTCTTCCAAGTTTTTTTTTTTGGGGGGGGGGTTCTATCGGCGTCTTTTTTTAGAATTCCAACCGCGTCATTGTCTAATGTCACTGATGAGAAGGAAAACTCCAAACAACACCCCCTTACTGAATCTTGCCGAAGAGTGAATAACTACTGAGTTATGTGATCGCGAACGATCATCTACAGGTTTCGAAACTCTTTTTGTAAAAGACCATTACCGAACGTGCCGGGCAAATTTAGGTGGACTTTTAGACCTGTGCATCTCTTGTGGAAATAATATGAGAATAAAAAATGGAAACGAAATGCCCAGTATGGCTCTTCCAGTGGATAAACAGAGAGACCGTCCCTCAGAAGATAACCTACCTGGGGTCGAAAAATCTGCCATAGGAACAAAATTCTATACAAAGAATGAATCTTCAGGTCCCTACAACCGAGATAATAATAATGATGGTCTTGCAATTGTCCTCCTCGTCGACAATCATTATTATGATTATACGCCCCATTTGAGGATATTTACATTTTACACATCATTGGATGGGTACGCGTTATGCCTCTTAGATTCTATAGAATGGACAATAACATAAAAATAAAAATAGTAGATAAGATTATTATTCTGTCGGTATGATCAAATATAATCTTTCCCAGGTCGCTTCTTTATGAACAGACTTATCTTTATTTATCCAGTTCTCTTTTCTGTTCCTTTTCTTTTCTTTCTCTCTCTCTCTCTCTCTCTCTCTCTCTCTCTCTTTTCTTCTTTCTTTTCAACATATACTTAGGTTCAAAAGCTGTCCGACCGTAGCAAACTTCACTGCAATTTTCTTCACTTTAGTTTCTTCAACTGAACGTTATATTTTCTGCAAATCTGCGTCGATATCTTTGATATCTTTCTTATCTGATGATCGATTCGGTCTATTACAATTTATTCCTTTCCTCATAACGTAGCTAGATTTTATATTCTTAGAATTCTGCAGTCTCTCATTTAAATCCTCTTCTTATCAATTTAATGAATAAATCATATACTCTTATGATTTTTATCCAGATTTGCTACGATTGACTTAGTTTAGTCACATCATTATAAAAATGAGCCTTCTCATTTGTTCATAGGCTGTCTGAGCTTCAGCGTAGAAATATCGTGACCTGATCAATCGAAATCTAGACTGCAACTGACTGAATTTCTGATTACCGCATGATTCGCATTTTAGGCGCAAATTTTGGCTACTGCTGATTCTTGACCTTTCATGTTTGCCTTTTGTCTAGATAGTTTTTACTAGGTGGACATTTGGGTCAGTTTAACCTCTGCCCTGCTACTCCCAAACTGATTATATGCTCATACGTGACTATCTCTCTGTTGCCTATCGGGGTCTATGCTTAGTGTGTGTGTGTGTGTGTGTGTGTGTGTGTGTGTGTGTGTGTGTGTGTGTGTGTGTGTGTATCTGCATCCGTAACACCTCCCAACGTAAACTCAAAAAAAGATTTGTTTTTCAACAATATATCCCAATGGCTTCTGTACAATTGTCCATCTTTTTTTTTTCTTCTGGTTATATTATCACTATATACACATTTTTGTTATATCTATGACAAAATTAGATCTCTCGTGCCTTGACCGCTCAGCCCCTTTGAACTACCTGATCAAACGCATTTTCATCGGGGACGCAGGTTCAAATTTCTAACAAAATCTCTGCAATGTTTTACTTTTTCAATTTTTGACGATTAAATCCAATTTTTAGCTATAAATTTTAAGTTGGTCAGAAGTTTGGGAAATGATTATATTGCCTTTTGTTTTTATTACTACACTCCTACTACTATCTATATTTAATGCAACATTTTGAACTTCTTTCCGTTTACGCGTTTCACAAGAATATTATTAAAACTGTTATCATGATTTTTGTTTTAAAAACTGTAATTTGATGAGACTATGACACAGAGTAAATTCGCAGTTAGGAAATCTCTTGCGCCACAAATCTAATTAAAGATGATAAATGTAATTTGCTGAACTCTTTCAAAGAAATGTTCATAACTTCTTAACTATTTTGTTGATAACGTCTCACTGGACAACAGCAAAAGATGGATACTTTCTGCTCACTTGATAAACTCAGTTTCCCAATGTCTCTCAGTAGAACATCAATCTATTAAGTTTATTCTTTATTGAACTGTTATAGGATCTAATTATGTTAGATTTATGGCTGATGTCAGTAAATTAATGTGTAAATAACTTTTTTCATCTATTGAATATTAATGAACTTAATACTTGCCCATGTGTGTAATTTTCATTGTATGCGGTGTTTTTCTATATTTACCTTCGTGAACACTGTGAACGAACTTTCAACTTAATTTAAACTAAAGAAATTTGAAGAGTTTTTGTTATTATTTATTTAATATTGAATAAGAAAAAGGTTGCTATGACTATATTACCATTTTTCATTTTTTAAATCATTTAAACCTAATCAAGGCAATAAAGCTCCTAAGAAACAAGGAGTTATAAATTCATACCTATTTTTTGAAATGTATTTTATCTTGATAACATAAACATAGCCTATCTAATAAGGTTAAATATAAATCCACTATGCATCTTCAAAAATTTCTTTCATTTATATGACAATACTTTCATTTTATATAAGTTCTACGAGAAAGTTTTTGAGGAATTTCTTTTGTAATTAAATAAATAGGTTAAATTCTTCTTATAACCTAATATTTTATTACTTTAAATTATCAAGGTTTCCCTTTTGGCCAATCAGTTTGCACTCTTGTCTCTTACCAGTCTAAATCATTTGCAACTCTCAGCTAAAAACCACATTAAAAATAGAGATGAGTTTAGTTGATTTATTTCTGAGCCATTCAGTATCAAAGTTAAATTTCCATTTTCATCTAAAACATGGAAGATTATTTTATTAGGCGTTATTTATGCAAGACTGAAAATCTTAGCAGTTCTAAAATACTGATAAGTAATGTTTTCAACTATTAAATAAACTTAATAATTTTGTGTTTTCTTTATAAATTATTCAGGTCAACCACAGTGGAAAATAGAAGTATACAAATGATGAAAAGATCCCGAGGAGAGTATTTAAAAACTTCATGCCTAGTAGTAGTATCAAAAGAAGAAAAATTAAATAAGAAGTAGTAATAGTGACAGTGGTTGTAATGTTTTTAGAAAAAATATTTGCCAAGTGTACTTATTAATATAATACTCTAATCATTAAGCCGAACCTGCTTAGTCCTGGCATTGACAATCTAAAAGAGATAATAAAAAACAGGAGAAAAAAAAAGAAAATTAGATTACTAGGTATGGACGAGAATAAAGACGAAAGACGAACAGATTTGATTTCTCAGTGTAAACGAAATGGGAGTGATATAAGTAATTTGATGAGATAGCTTGTCAATTTTTATTCATGGGTTTCATGATTTTTCTCTGTAAATCAACAATAACATGTTAAAAATAGAAAATATAACGATTTTTGTTGTTATTTAGTTAATGGAACATAAATATATTGTGAAAATTTTAATTATTATAACATTTCTTATAGCAGTGTTATCGAAAAAATATTATTGTCATTATAATTTGTACGCGTTTTTGCAGATGACAAATCTGATAAATTTTACTAGAGATTAAGTGACAGTAAGTTTTATGAATAAATTATTCTGCACAGTATTTTCGGCTGAATGCTTAACAATAGTGGCCCTATACAATGCGAGGTGGATTTTAATAAATATTTAATCGCATCCTATAAGTCGATGTATAACAATGAAAGTACTTTAGTTCCAGTTCTATAATCTTTGTGACAAAATGTCGATCTATTAAATGTGTTTCTGCAATAGTTCCTTTATTTTATAGTGCTTTTGCACATTTATTTAATCCTAAATCCATTTCGATGTAATCTCTGAAACATTTTACAGTATTGAGGATACTCCTCAACTCATTATGTAGAATAGAAAACACATCCGTTTTTACTTTGTATGTACAGTTATTACTGTTTAGTTCATGCGAAAGGGAATTGAGAATGTACAGAAGGTGCGACAGATTTATTCTGCTTTACTCGCTGGTCTGTTATTTTTTATTTGGGCAGATTTCTTGTATATGTTAACGAAAACTACTGGCTGAGAAGCATTTCTTACACTTTAACTAGCAAACATCCCATGATCAAACAGTTATGTTTTATTTAAATAGAATATATATTACACCAAAACATCAATAACATGACTACACTTAGTTTACTGTAATTTCAGTAAATAAAAACAAGCTATTTTGTCATAGCTATATCAAAGGTGAAGTTTTCTTTTCCCTTAGAAAAGAAAAGAGGGTTTTTTCTTTTTGTTGTGGGATCTCCCCTTTTTCTATGGTAATGAATTCGACTTGAGTATACATATACTCCTGCCATCGTGAGAACAGTAGAGATCCGTAGGTCACCGTAAAATACCGAAGTTCCACTGAGAATTCAGCATCCGTAGTCATAGTAGCACTGAGCTCCACTCAGCCAGGACAGTATTACACAACACCCGTCAGTTCCGACGTGGACATACTACTTCTAGCACGGCTTCACTTCAAAGACTTATATATATATATATATATATATATATATATATATATATATATATGTATTATATTTCTTACTAATGGCATTCCAGAATTACTAACCTGCGTTCAAGTTTGAAACGTTACGTTTAATATAACTTATTTTTCTATCTCAAATATCTATTTTGTTATTCATTATTTTGTGCGGTTCCTAACCCGGAATCCACAACAACTTGCCGACGAAATATTTGAACTTGCGTACACAACAACTTAGCGACGAAATATTCAAACTCGCCTATACAACAACTTAGCTACGAAGGATTGGAACTTAGCTACGAAGGATTTGAACACAACAACTTGGCAACGAAGAATTCGAATTCAATCTAACGACAACAACATGCCGACGAAAATTCGAGAGTTACGACAAAACTCGAAAGAACTCATACAGAACAACGAAAAAACATATTGCCACACACGTCGACCACAAACAATTTAGCGATACTATTGCAGAAATTAAAAAGAAAAAAATTAAAAATGAAAATCTGCTTGGCTTGTATAACAACTTTGGAACGAAAAGGGATAGAAAGAAAAATTACTAAAAAGGTATTTGAAAGTCAATATTTTTTCCTCCTCGAGCAAGTCACAACAGGAATTTTTTTCACAAATTATTTTACAAGATTAAATGCAAAAAAGCAACCGTAAAAAAGTGAAACCCCTCAAAGAAACAAAGCAGCACGCCATGGAAGAATTTCAAAAAGGAATACTAGAAATTATAAAAAGAAGTTAAGAGAGACAATTAAAATTAGAAGAAAAACAAATGGAAATTCAAAGAATAAACGAAGAAAGACAATTACAACTTCAAGAATTATTACTGATATTGACAGTCCAAACACAAGAAAGGAACATCGAAAAAGAGGCAACTTTTCCCATGACACTATTTGGAACGCTATAGTGACATTTACGTACTTTCTTGAAGATGAATATTTCGGGGGCTATTACAGACGCTATGAAGACATTTTTAGTACTGATTGTCAAAACTGGACAGAAAAGAAAAAGTTAAGGCTATTACTCAAAAAATTAGGAACGGAGAAGTACACAAAATTTGTGGACTATATCCTGTCAAAAAAATAAAACGACTTAACGTTTGACGCGGCAGTTACATGCCTTACGGAGCTCTTCAGTCAAAAGATTTCACTTTTTCACAAAAGAAGGAAATGCCTCAATCTTGTAAAAAGCGTAAACGAGGACTATTCGACGTTCACCGCAATCGTTAACAAACACTACGATGACTTTAAGTTGGCAGAATTAACTGCGGACAACATTAAATGTCTTATATTTGTACAAGGATTAGTCTCATCTAAGGGCAGTTAAATGCGTAAAAGATTGCTTACGAAGCTCCAAAACGAGCCAGGGAATGCTTAAGTATAAAAAAGGACTCTAAAGATATTGAGAACTCGGGAGTAGCTCACATACGTAAGTTAAACAAAAACTTACGCTTTTCACCCTCACCAAAAGAAAAACAAGACATTAATGACAAAATTACAATATATAAGGCAACTAGTGACAGAAATCAAATAAAAAGTTAGCCCCCTCCACATCTGCATGTTACAGATGTGGTGGATTCCACTGGATTAAAGAATGTCGTTTTAATTACAAGAACTGTTTAGCTTGTGGAAAAATAGGACATAAGGTAGCTGTATGCAGGAATAAATACACACTAGTAAAGTATAAACTACTTCAGCGGACTACGAAGACAAACAAAACACAAGAAAGTATGTAGAACTTGAAATATTAAATAAGAAGATCAAACTACAATTAGATTCAGGATCGGATCTAACAATAATTAACCTACAAACATGGAGGAAACTGAATAGGCCAACTATGATGCATACACAAAAAATCCCTTAGTCTGTCACAGGAAAACGGATCACTTTTGAAGGTGAAATAATCGTAAAAACGTGATATTCCATGGAAAAACCAAAAAAAATTAAAAATATGCGTTATGAAAGACACAGAAAATTTGGTAGGCACAGACTGGATGCAAAAATTTGATGTATGGGATTTATTCATTAGTTCTTTTTGTAATAAAATAGAGAGCGAGCAGTCAGAAGCTACAAAATTAAAAGAAGAATTACACAATCAATTTTCCGAAGTATTCTCTAGTGGTTTAGAACGATGTAAGAAGTTCGCAGCTAAAATCGAGCTAAAGCAAAATGTTCAGCCAGTAATCAAGAAAAAGCGAAACGTCCCTTTCGAAACGATAGACAAAATAGATAAAAAGCTAGATTGATTGGTACAAACTGGATCCTTTCAAAAACACAATTCAACGAATGGGCGGCACCAGTGGTCTACGTAAAAAAAAATTCGGAGAAACCCGTGTTTGCACAGATTTCTCGACTGGATTAAAAAACGCTGTCCAAGATTATTACTATCCATTGCCAAACCCGGAGGAAATCTTTACCAAGCTTAACGGTGGTAAGGTATTTTCCAAAATTGATTCCAGTAGAAGTAAAAAGTACAAAAATATTATGTATCAACACTCACAAAGGATTTTATAAATTCAAAAGATGGCTATTTGGGATAAAAGTAGCTTCGTCAATCTTTCAACAGAAAATGGATACCATGCTCACGGGACAGAACTTTGCTACTGCCTATTTATACGACATTCTAATCAAAAGCGATAGTATGGAAGAACACGCAACGCACATTAAAGAAGTTTTTAAAAGCATGCAGGATTTTGCGTTTAAAGTAAAGGAGAACAAATGTGATTTTTCTTAAAATAAATCAAACACTTAGACCACATAATTAATGAAAGTTTCAGAAAATCAAATCCAGATAGGGCATCAACAATAAAAGTATGCCTGGGCCGAAAAATGTTGCAAAGTTGCAAAGCTTTCTTAGTCTAGAAAACTATTACGGTGAATTCATTGAAAACATGCATAAATTGAGGGCTCCCTCAATGAACTATTGAAAAAAGACAACCAATGAAATTGGACGGAAGACTGTAAAAAGCATTCAATGAGATTATAAAGAAACTAACATCTGATCTAGCACTGACGCAGTTTGACCCCAAACTGAAAATTATCATTGCTAGCAACACAAGCTCACACGGAGAGGAAGCTTCTATATTACACAAGATGCAGGATGGCACAAGGAAACCTATAGCTCACGCACCTAGATTGTTCCTACCGGCAAAGAGGTATTATTTGCAAATAGAAAAATAAGTTTTAGGCATAATATTCACCATAACTCACGTCCACATATACATATATGGAAAAGAGTTTACTCTTCAAACGGATCATAAGCCTTTTCTTACCATATTTGGATCGAAAAAAGGACTACCAGCTTTCACTACCAACAGACTCTTGAAGTGGGGAATGATATTGCTGAACTATAATTTCAAATTAGAGTTCCTACCGTCAAAGAAAATTGGCCATGCGGATGGATTATCTAGAATGGTACCTGCGAAATGCAAACCTCTTGAACACTCTTTAATAGCGGCTTTGAGAGCCGAAGACGAAATTAGTAAAGTGCTAAGCAATACAGCAAGGGAATAAGCAGAACACTGTTAGAAATAAGAAGAGAAGCTGAAATGGACGAATTCATAAGAAGCGCAAAGAGAAAATAGAAGAAAAAGAAAGAAATCTAGCAGACAGCTTTTCAATTTGCAATAATGTACTACTTTATAATGAAAGATGGGTCATACCAAAATCGTTACATTGGCGAATCTTGAAGGACTTATATCTAGGACACCCAGGAAAAAGCCACATGAAAGCACTAATGAGAAGTTTTGTATATTGGACTAACATGGATGATAACATTACGCATATGGTAGAAAAATGTAAAGGCTGTGCTGCAGCAGTAAAGGCACCACCAATTATACAGACACTATGGCCTAAGGTGAACAAACCTTGGTCGAGAATCCATGCGGACTATTCAGGACCCATTGATGGATACAACTACTTTATAACGGTAGATAGTTATAGCAAGTGGCCAGAAGTCTTCAAACCCTACGACGAAAAATACCATAAACTGTTTACACGAATTATTCGCGAGATTTAGCGTAGTAGACTGCCTTTAACGGACAATGGTACTCAATTCACTTCGAGCAACTTGCAAGACTTCTGCGAGACTTAACAAGTCAAACATATAAAAATAGCACCTTATCCTCCACGGTCTAACGGTCAACCCGAAAGTTTCGTGGACACTCTAAAGTGACTGGGAAATGTTATGTACACAATACAAGGAGAACATTCATGCACAGGAGACACATGAACCAAATACAGAAAAGAATACCAAGTTCGTCACCTTCAGAAAATGACAACGCGATGTAGAAAATCTTTGAAGCTTTTGAGATTCAAAGACCACAAATAGCTACAGAAATTAGAAGAACAAGCAGGAAACGAAAATTTACGGAACCACTAATCATAGACCACAAGGGGAAAAATATAATTCCCCCCCAAAAAAGAAGCTAGGGATCTCCCCTTTTTCTATGATAATGGATTCGACTTGAGTCCATAGTGAGAACAGTAGAGATCCGTGCGTTACCATAAAATACCGAAGTTCCACGTGGAATACAGCATCCGTAATCATAGTAGCACCATTCAGCTAGGATAATATTACACAGCATCCGTCACTTCCGACGTGGACATACTTACTAACTCTACCCAAGAAAACCAGACCAGCAGAATATCATACTGCTACCAAAGAGCCGACTGGGACTCGTTCAGGGACTTCCTCTGCGACGTCCCCTGGAACAACGTCTTTGATCTTCCTGTCGAAGACTGTGCCTCCGAAGTCTCCTCTTGGGTTAAGGCTGGCATCGATGCTTTTATCCCTGCCAGAAAATTCCAACTAAAACCTAATTCGTCCCCCTGGTTCTCACCCGCTTGCTCGGCCGCTATTGCCCACCGGAACCATTTCTTCCGGCTCTATCGAAGCTGCTCGTCGAACCAAAACAGGCGCCTTTTCACCTCAGCACGGAACAAGTGTAAAAAAGTACTGAACGAAGCCAAGAGGGCGTTTGCTACCAGAATTAGGCAACGCATAGCATCCTCTAAGTTTGGCTCCAAAGATTACTGGCGTCTCTGCAAAAGCGTGCTCAGCAGGAACAAGACTTCAATACCCCCACTAATCAATGAATTTGAAGTTCTCACCTCCCCAGCCGACAAGACTGAATGCTTTGCCCGTAAATTCTCAACCAATTCGACACTGGACTCGTTAGGAATACCTACACCAGACTTCCCACCCAGAACTAAGGCTCAACTAAATAACGTCCACATTTCACCCTCGCTGGTCGCCAAGATAATTGCGCAACTTGACCCACACAAAGCGAGCGGCAGTGACGGAATCCCAGTCATAGTACTGAAGAAATGTGCCCCAGAACTCTCCTCTGTCCTCTCTAAACTCTATAACCTCTGCCTATCTGCTTCCTGCTTTCCTGCCTGTTGGAAGTCCTCCTGCGTAGTATCTATATTTAAGAATTCTGGCGAACCCTCAGACCCCGCCAATTACCGTCCTATTAGTCTCCTTCCAATCTTTGGCAAAGTTTTCGAAGCCATTATCAACGCCGAGGTGATTCAGCACCTTATGACCAACGGGCTTCTCTCTGACAAACAGTATGGGTTTCGCTTCACCAGGTCTACTGCTGATATGCTAACGACCATTACCGAGTACATATACCAGGCACTCGACAAGAATGGTGAAGCCCGAACCGTTGCCTTGGATATCTCCAAATCATTCGACAGGGTCTAGCATGCTGGCCTCTTGTGCAAACTGCGGAGCTATGGGATAACTGGACATCTGTTTGACCTCATCCAGTCCTTCCTCTCTAACCGCACATTAAAGGTGGTATTAAATGGGCATGCCTCCCAAAACTACCAGACGAACGCGTGCGTCCCTCAAGGTTCTATCCTAGGTCCCACGCTATTTCTGATCTACATTAATGATCTCCCCGACACCATTAGATCCCAAGTTGGCATGTATGCCGACGACACAACAATCTACTCCCGCATCGATCAGAAACCAGGTCTGGACGACAAAGTGAACCTCGCTGCCGCACTTGAAAGGGACCTCCAATCCGTAGTGACCTGGGGTAGGAAATGGTTGGTAAATTTCAATGCCTCCAAAACAAAGCTGTTATCAACTAACCACCATAGACAATCGCATCTACCTCCCATTAGCATGGGACAGGCTAGCCTCCCAGAGAGTAAAATACTACGCCTCCTTGGCCTTACACTCTCGGCGGACCTCAAATGGAATGACTATATTGAATCCATTGCCAAATCTGCTGCTATGAAAGTCGGCTCCCTGTGCAGGGCCCGGAAATTTTTCCCACCTGAAACTATTCTGCACATATACAAATCTACCATCCGCCCGTGTATTGAATATTGCTGCCATATCTGGTCGGGTGCCCCTGCTGCTCTCCTTGGGCTTCTTGACAAAATACAAAGGAGGATCTGTAACGTGGTTGATACTGACTTGGCAGACCGGCTGCAGCCGCTCTCACACCGGCGTGATGTAGCTTCCCTGTGCCTCTTCTACAAGTACTTTCATGGCTTCTGCTCCGATGAGCTTAGATCACTGGTGCCGCCTAAGCACGAATTTACACGAGATACTAGATTAGCAACTAGGTCCCACCCTTTTACAGTTAAACAAATAAGATGTAACCGTAAATTCTACTCCAACAGCTTCTTTTCTCGCGCTTCCCGCCTGTGGAACTCCCTTCCACAAGTCTGCTTTCCCGACAGTTACAATCTCCAGGTGTTTAAATGTAGGGTCAATAGACACCTCCTATCACACTAACTCCCAACTATTCTCACAACACTCTCATCTACCCAACCCTCATTCTCGGTATCCTCACCCGCCTATCACCCACCCTCTGTTATTTCCTATATTTAATCAGCCTTTCTCCACTCTACGTAGCCCCCTGCACAGTAGTGGCAGTGACATGCCTTGCTCGGGGTGAAACGCTTATAAAAAAAAAAAAACTACTTCTAGTACGGCTTCACTTCAATGACTTGTATATATATATTCCTTACTAATCGTATTCCTGAATTACTAACCTGAGTTCAAGTTTCTATCTTTACGTCTAATATAACTTATTTTTCTATCTCAAATATCTGTTTTATTGTTCATTATTTTGTGCGGTTCCTCATCCGGAATCCACAACACTTTTTACCGCTAGTTTTGGTCAGTAATGTATTTTCTATTCAAACAAAACTCAAAGTTATCTGTAAATATTAGCGCATTTATGTGAAGTGACTATACTTCTATAATAGAAAATAGTTGCGATTGAGAAAATCATGTTCGAATCAATATTTTTTATTTTCAATTTTTATATCTAAATATTTTAATTATCCATACATTCTTCTGCATTAGGTGTCCGATGATTGTAACTTTCTGCTAAATCTACGTTACAGTTAAACAGATATTTCTATAATTGTCCTTCCTTACCTATTGCATGCTTGAGTAACTTGGCTATTTCAAGAAAACACAAGTGGTCAGTTTTTTTTATATAAGATTTCAGTTCCTCAGTTTATTATATTATATTTTGTGTCGTAGGTATTTGACTCTTTGCCTCTGCTCGCAATGAGTGCAAGAAGATACTGAAAGAAGCCAACTGCTGTTTGCAGTCAGAATGAAATAGCGCATAGGATCCCGTCAGTTTGGTTCCAAAGACTACTGGAGGTTTTATAAAAGTGTACTAAACAATAGCAAACACTCAATCTCCCCTCTAATCAACAAATTTGAGGTCCTTACCTCTACAACAGACAAAGCTGAGCGCTTCGCTCACAGAATTCTCCACCAACTCGACACGAGACTCTTCTGGGGTATCTGTACCCGACTTCTCACCCCGAACTGAGACCCAACTGAATGACATCCACATTACCCCCTCAGTGGTCTCTAACATAATTTTAAGGCTTGAAAACCATAAACCGAGCGGCGGCGAAGGAATCCCAATCAGTGTCCTGAAGAAATGTTTCGCTGAACTCTCCTCTGTTCTCTCCAAACTCTATAACTACTGCCTCGCTGCTTCTTGCTTCCCTGCCTGCTGGAAGTCCTCCTCCATGGTTCTAATATATAAAAAAACTGTTGAACCTTCTGACACCTCTAATTTTTGCCCTGTCAGTCCCCTACCGATTTTTGGTAAAGTGTTCGAAGCCATCATCAACGCCGAGGTGGTTCAACATCTCACAGTCCACAGACTATTTTCTGACAAACAGTATGGTTTCCGCTTCAACAGGTATACTGCTGATATGCTCACGACCATCACTGAATATATCACCAGGATTTCGACAAGAACGGCGAAGCTCGAACTTTTGCCCTAGATATCTCCAAAGAGTTTAACAGAGTCCTTGCATTCTGGCCTTCTACGCAAGCTGCGAGGTTATGGTGTAACTGGTCAATTGTTTGACCTTATCTAGTCATTCCTTTCAAATCGCACAATAAAGGTAATATTGAACGGATATGCCTCCCAATACTATCATACAAACACAGGTGTCCCTCAAGGCTCTATTCTAGGTCCTATGCTTTTCCTTATCTAAATTAAAGATCTCCCAGATGTAATAAGATCCCAAGTAGGCATATACGTTGACGACACTACAGTTTACTCTCGCATTCTGCTGAGGCTGCTGAGCTTGAAAAGGACCTCCGAAAGGTGGCGAACTGGGGTAAGAAATGGCTCGTGAATTTTAATGCTTCCAAAACGAATCTGCTATCTATTAACCATCCCAGACAATCGCACCTACCCCCATTAGCATGGATCAGGCTAGTCTCCCTGAAAGCAAACCACTGCGCCTCCTCGGCTTAACTCTCACAACAGACCTAAAGTGGAATGACTATATAGAATCCAGAACTAAATCCGCTGCTAAGAAAGTCGGTTCTCTGTGTAAAGCCAGGAAGTTTTTTTCCGCCTGAATCAATCCTGCACATATATAAATCTACCATCCGCCCGTGCATTGAATACTGCTGCCATATCTAGCCGGGTGCTCCTGCTGTCTACCTAGGGGTCCTTGACAGAATTCGACATAGAATCTGCAATGTGATAGATCCCAACTTGACAGCTCGGATACAATCACTTTCTCACCGGCGCAATGTGGCTTCCCTGTGTCACTTTTACAAATACTTTCACGGTTTCTGTTCTGATGAACTTAGCTCACTGGTGCCCCCTATATATAAATTTTCTTGAGCCACAAGATTAGCAACTAGGTCCCACCCTTTTACTGTGAAAACAATAAATTATAAACGCAAATTCTACTCCATCAGCTTCTTTTCTCGCACTTCCCACCTGCGGAATTCTCTTCTATTTACTTGCAACTATAATCTCCAAGAATTGAAATGTAAAGTCAATAGTCATCTGCTATCTCACTAAACTGCATCCTATCTCTCATGCTCATTCTCCGTCCACTCCACTCTCATCAGTTTTCTCATCCTTCTCTTACCCACTTCCTGACACCCCCTATAACCTGTCACTTTTTCTCATAACTTTCCTCACGATGTAAACACACGCCAGTAGCCGAGCGTGTTTAATTAATTGCTGAAGAACGATGCATAAATAGCAGCGTGTAGGTACTGTTCTCAAAGTCTACCATTTCTCTTGAGTGCTCAATCAACGGGTGAAAGCGTAAATGACAACATATATGAAAATTCTTACTCTTTTTAATGTCATTATCTCTTTTAAATGTATGAGTTTTTCTGATTCATTTTACTTCTATTTTACTTTTTTCCATTCTGCAAGAAAGATCCTAGAATTGTGAAGTGTGCCACGTGACGAGAAATTTAACTCAGAAGAAGAGACTAAAAATTGCGAAAACCTTTACAAGAATAAAATCCTTGTTTCTTGTCTTCATTTGGTACCAAATGGGAAAAACAAATGACTAAAATTTGTTAAAATAAATGCTATTAAATGAGAAATCATTTAAATTCCTCTGCAAGTCTGACAACAATATTTGTGTACTTTCTATAATTTCCTAATTTCTATCGGCCCGATTCTTTACCTCCTCAGCGATTATGTTATTTTTTGTTTTATTTCAATTTTTGTCTTTTAAAATGTTAAAGTGACAAAAATTGTAATGAATCAAGAAAATGTTGTGAAACATTCCGTTGTCGTTTCAAAGGTGTTTTAAGCCTCTGGCTGTTATGACATGTTTTTCATATTTTAAGTTTACTGTTAATTTCAGTATAATCAATGTCATTATTTATATTCTTATTTCCTGTTTTCGTATCAATATTTTGTTCGCTAACATTGCTCACCATGATTTATACTCATTTTAACCAAAATTGTTTCTACATAAAATTCATTGCCTCATCATCCTTTTCATGTGTATGTTTGATTTAATATTCAATAAATAAAAGTTCATTATATTAATAAAAGTATCGGTATTACAAGTGACCTTTCTTACCGACTGTCAGAAAATGAGTTTTCTTTTTTTTATATATAATCATTTCACTCTAAACAAGACATGGCTACTACTAGTGCGCAGGTGGGTACACAGAGAGAAAAACAGGGTACAGTAGATGCTGAAGAAAGGATGAGAAATTGATTGAATTTAGAGAGATGGATGGACTTTAGAAAGATGGCACTGGACGTTGCATTTAAGCTTTTAGAGATTTCAGCTATCAGGGTAGTTCCACAGGCGGGAAGTGAAATAAAAAATTATTGTAGCATAAGTTGCGGTTACATTAAACTATTTTGACGGTAAATTCGTGGGACCTTGATGCCAACCTAGTACCAAGAGTAAATTCATCTGGTTGAAGCACCAGGAAATGAAGCTTGTCAGAGCAGAAACTGTAAAAATATTTATAGAAAAGACAGAGGGAAGCCATATCCAATCAGTGAGAAAGTGATTGAAGGTGAGCTACCAGTCAAGATCTACAATATTGCAGATCCTCCTTTGTGATTCCCGTGACAATGGTGGCCGAGCCAGCAGGTGAGAACAAAGGAGATGAATTAGATTTAAAACGGAATTTCCAGGCTGGGATGAAAGCATCGATGCCGACTTTCACCCAGCAGAAGACCTCAGATACACAGTCTTCAACGGGGTGACTAAAAAAATTATGTTTTAAGGAACATTACAAAGGAAATCATGGAATGATTCCCAGTCCGCTTTTTTAATAGCAGTAAGATAGTCTACTGATAGAAGGTTTCTGGAAAGAGGGGGAGTAGAGAGATAAATTAACACCACAGCATGATCAGAGTTTCAAAGAGTGCAGTGCTGTATCGCATGGAACGAGTCAGGGATGGGCATAAAGAAGAGATCAGGAAGAGGAGTGTCTCCTTCAGGATTCCTGGGGAAACGCGTAGGGAACCCCACCAATTGCATGAGAGACTGGATGATAGAGAATTTCAGTGTTTGGACGCTAGCAAGCTCAGTAACAGTTTTTCAGCTAGCACAGTTTTTCACCGAACACAAATATATTAGTGAACGGGTGAAAGGAAATAGCCATGTCTATATCAGGAGAGGAAGGGGCGTTAGAGAAAGAAAAGGTAGCTGACCTTAGTAGAAAGACGGAAACACATATAAGAGTAAAATAGAAATTCATAAGATATCTCCCTTGCCAGAGGAAGGTGTTTGCGGACATACACACCTAGGTCATGCATGTGGACATTAGAGTCTTTCCTAATGAAAAGAAGGTATCCAGGAACGGAAAATCAGAGAAGGGTATTGTGTGGTTAAAGTTGGTTTCACGAAGAGCCAAGATGTCTAGGACCTTTCATAGAGGAATGATTCCACGCTGCAAAATTATATAATTACTCATACATTATTCTTTCAGTTAGAAAGGAGTGAATGAGCTAATGAGAAGAGATTGATTGATTGCTGTATTACAATCAGTTGAATGTGTATTGAATATTGCTGCCATATCTGGTCGGGTGCCCCTGCTGCTCTCCTTGGGCTTCTTGACAAAATACAAAGGAGGATCTGTAACGTGGTTGATACTGACTTGGCAGACCGGCTGCAGCCGCTCTCACACCGGCGTGATGTAGCTTCCCTGTGCCTCTTCTACAAGTACTTTCATGGCTTCTGCTCCGATGAGCTTAGATCACTGGTGCCGCCTAAGCACGAATTTACACGAGATACTAGATTAGCAACTAGGTCCCACCCTTTTACAGTTAAACAAATAAGATGTAACCGTAAATTCTACTCCAACAGCTTCTTTTCTCGCGCTTCCCGCCTGTGGAACTCCCTTCCACAAGTCTGCTTTCCCGACAGTTACAATCTCCAGGTGTTTAAATGTAGGGTCAATAGACACCTCCTATCACACTAACTCCCAACTATTCTCACAACACTCTCATCTACCCAACCCTCATTCTCGGTATCCTCACCCGCCTATCACCCACCCTCTGTTATTTCCTATATTTAATCAGCCTTTCTCCACTCTACGTAGCCCCCTGCACAGTAGTGGCAGTGACATGCCTTGCTCGGGGTGAAACGCTTATAAAAAAAAAATGTTCTTATTTCATAAAACGGCATATATAATTCTGAAGAAAATAGCGTTTAAAATTTCTCTTTCCCTACTTATCTTGAGATATAATGCAAGTGAAAATGTGTCAGTCACAAAACTGATGCCGATTCTTTAATTACAACAGATTTAATAAAGAAACACACACAAATCATACTAGTACTCAAATGTATATCCCAATTAAAAAGGAAGGGACCTACAGCCTTTGAATTATAACATACTATATAAATGGAAATGGTTCTTAGCTGCTTTGTAATTTTTTATTTCATCATTCATGTAGAATATTTGTTCTTTGAATGCCTCCTTCACAGACCTAACATATGAGTTAATAAGAGTTTTGAATCAGCTTTCCAGAAACTCTCTAGTAACAATTAATCTGTCAGTATTATGGGAACCCACTTTTATGATCCTTAGAGTAACGAAGATACTGCATCAAAGATCAAGCACATTATCATGACTCACATGTTTTGCAGCAGTTATCCTTCACTCTGCTATAATCAGAATACCAGCCAGTTTGACTTTCTCCTCATTTAAAACAGCGGTTATTCCTTTCTGTGATTACTATTATTTCTAATGCCTAATCTGCTTACTATACTTACATCAACGGCAGATTGCTAAAACAATCCTTTATCCTTTATGAAGTTTTGTAGTATACTTCCAATCCAAAAGATATCTGTATGAGGATTTTCTTTCCTACATTTTGAAAGAAGGTTAGTAGATAATAATGTAGCTCCTCCACATATTTTCACGCTTTGGTTTATAACTATAAAAAATTGAAATTATGACTAATATTTTATAGATTGAATCAAAATATATATTGTGACACTCTGCACGCCGGACGGCTGCCCGCAGGCCAGATCCTGGTCGAAAAGGCACCAGACGTGACGCCTCAGGCCGGTCTGGCTGTCTATCTAATGTGACGCTCGTTCTCGCTGACAGTCGTGACGATCCCAGTTGTGACACTGCCACTCGGTTGTACGGTTGGTTTAGTCGCTGTTGCTGGTCGGGACGATCCTGTCCGATGATGTCGTCACAAAATCTGGATTACAGGACGACTGTTGCAACAACGGGTCACTGTCACACGTTGTGATTTGATCCCAGAGGTCACGTCTTGCAATCTTAATAGTCGTCCCTTTTAGCCAGTCCGGACACTGGTGTGCACTTGTGGTTTGAAAAAAAAATAAACACGGCACCAAAAATAAAAATTAAGAAAATAAATGAACAAGCCAAACACGCCTGGAGAGCTACGAAGAATGTCTTTATATAAGAAAAAAACAATGTCTCTCTTTTCCCAGGAATACAGTTGTTGAAAATTATATACAATCGTCGAAAATTATATGACTTCTTTTTTTTCTTCTTTTCTTCTTTTCTTTTTTTTTTTCATTCTTTGTCTCGTCTAAATTTTATTCAAAGCTAAACATGCAATTTCAATAAAGTCTTTATTAAAAAATCTCTGCAAACAACTGGATAAAGTTCTCTTTTTTTTTTCTCATTCTCAGTCTTGCCTAAATTTTATTCAAAGCTAAACATGCAGTTTCGATAAAATGTTCTACAAAATGTCTCCACTGCCAACCTAAAAAAGAACCAAAAAAAACAATATGGTGTGTGTGTGTGTGTGTGTGTGTGTGTGTGTGTGTGTGTGTGTGTGTGTGTGTGTGTGTGAATAGAGGTATCTTTTTCTCTTTTTTTGTGGGGGTAGGGGATTTTTCCTTCCTGGATATTGTTCTTTTTCGTTCCACTGGAGTTGGTTTCTCAAGAATACAAACACCATATGGTAACTCCATTTCTTCTCATTGCAACCTGCTAAAATTCTCATAAATCGACTCCCGTTCAACGTTTTCACATAACTACTACTACTATAGTAATGAATGCTAAAATACTTAACACGGCAGACTAATCTATTGGAATGTTTCCTTACCATCTACCCAGATCATGCCTTAAAATAATTTTGGGTATTTTCCTTACTATCGGATTAATTATTCTCTCGGGTTGTCTCTCCAACCTGCAGTTCTTTTTTAGTTATCATTTCTCTTCTCACTAATTACTAACAGTAGGGTAATTATTCTAGACAAGCGCGCGTCAGCCTTTAACCTGGGGTTTTGCTACCCGTCCCACTGACAACTGGCCAGTCTGCCGTGGCGACGGTCGATCCTTTGCCAGGACACACCCTCTCGTCACGCCTACCTAGTTTCCTGAGCTATTCTGCCATCGGGTCTACCGCAACGGGTTGCTGTCCCATCCCATTTTATTTCTCTCATTGGCATCCTCTGCCAGTATTTCAAACGATTATCTCTCCTATTCATTGGCATCCTCTGCCAGCATTTCCCAGTGATCATTGGCATCCTCTGCCAGTATTGTTTCTCCTAATATTATTTCTCTCGTTGGCATCCTCTGCCAGTATTTCAAGCGATTATTTTTCCTATTCAATGGCTTCCTCTGCCAGTATTTCCCAGTGATCATTGGTATCCTCCGCCAGTATTGTTCTCCTAATATTATTTTTCTCATTGGCATCCTGTGCCAATATTTCAGCCCATAGTGAATTTCGTAGATGTTTCTCGCACCTTTCTACTGGCATTCACTTCGCCATTACTCACTCTTTATCTAATTTAGCAACCACGTCTCGTTCGACCCCCACAACAAAATTAAAGATCTATTTCTTTTAAGCCCTGTCTCTCCTTTGCTGTCTCTCCGCCCACCCAAACATGGGTGGTGGCAGAAGCAGCCCCTCATTAATGTCTCTACGAAGACCCCTCTGTTCTCTATTCCCATATCGGGATCTTCTGCCTCTTCTTCTGTCTCTAGATAGGCAACTTCTATTCAGGTGTCCTGGTTTCCCACAAAACCAACACCTTTTTGGACATTTAAACGACCCATCCGCCCGCAGCTCCAACAATGCAATGGTTTTTTGTTCGCACAGGCCACCCTGCCTTTTTTTTCTCTGGCCGGCTTTTCGTTTTTCTGGTTAACTTTTCGAGGTTTCATCTTCACTTTTGGCATTGGGAGGGGGGGCTTTCCTCATTGCCTCGCACCCTCTTGGACATTTATGTGCACAGTGACCTCCATGCTGGCACTTCAAGCACATTAGGCCATATCTACCTAACGGGGGTTTTCGGAAATCGCGTCTTCGGGGTCCTTCGTCTTTATAATTTTCTCTTCGCTCCCTCTAAATTATCTGGAACGCCTGGGGTTCCCCCCTGGGTCCTGCATTCCGCCGCTTTCTACCTTGCTCCAGACCTCCTAGCTCTCTTTTGCCACCGCCGCCGCTAGCCTAACCGGGCCCTCCTTCAGCACATCATGTTGAACACGTTCGTCTCGATCATTCAATTGGACCTGGATGGCGGCATGCTCTCTGACCTCCGCCGGATATGCCAGAGAGGCCAATTTTTCGGTCCTTCTCTCTAGCTCGCCCACCCCCTCATCCTCTCGCTGCACTGCAATTTTGGAATGAACACGGGCATGGTATTATTGAAGAATTTTTCATAGATAATGATGAATCTGATCCCAAAATATGGTACTCTACATATTAAATGCATTTTTCAGAGAGAATGAAACAAGTAACCCCCACAAGAAGTGGAATCATTGGTCAAATCCATCCATCAAAGCTGAATCCCTATACAATTAACAAAAGCAAGTGGTAAATATTGTAATGGAGGATATATCTGCAGTAGAGAGTAGTAAACACAACAAAGATTCTTTTACTTGCGTGCACCTGGTGGATGAGGGAGAACTTATGTTTTCAATATATTACCTGTTCCCTTAACTACAAGTAAAATTGCCTGTGATAGTAGGGCTGCAACACTATTAGCTAGAATAAAGAGTATTCACTCTCTTCTAACGGAGGAAAAGTGTTTGCAATGTTGCTTTTAACTCTGACCAAGTAGAATACCTAAAACAGTGAAGGTATTATTGATTAAGCATCCATTATGCCATGCTATGCTCTTCATGCAATAAATAAGTGCTTGAGGGATATTATGTCTGTTGATTTTTTCTCAGCAAATTGAGAGAGATTTCAAACAAATCCTTCCAGTTGCTCCTCCAATTTATCCAGCTGCTGTAGTAGAGCCGTGACTGAAATGGTCTCATATATGTTAATTTCTACTACTAATGATAACTCAAAATATGAATGAAAATGATAATTAACACAAGTTTTGTAAATGACTCTTTCAACTTGGAAATGGCACTCTCCCTAGGGCACTTAATTAGTGATAGTCACAGAGACTTTATTATTCATCCATAGAGTGATATTGAATCCTAATGATGCCAACGTTCCTTTTACGTTAAGCACAACTAAATTGCTTGTACAACATTTTTACGCGATGACTATACACAAAGCAGCAGGGCAACGTTTGATAAATTGGCGATTTACCTGCAGCAACCAGTTGTATGTCGCATTTTCAAGAGCACAATTGTAACAGAAATTACGTACAAAGTATGAGACATGGTGTCACATACACTAGAAATATCGCATAAACGAAACATGGTGATACCGATTACTTGTCTCTATAGCCATGCCAGGCGTGCAGAAAAACTAACTTAGTTTTACTACAAACTTCGGACAAAACCCGAGTTTCTCTCTGTATCAAACTAGCAGTGCTCTATCGGTGTAGTAATTATGCTAATGTTTTTCTGAAATGTTTATGTGCGTGTCTATTAAATATCCTATTCCTTTAATTATGTTCTCATATGATTTTAGCATGTACACATATGTATATATTATGGAACAACATTAGAATATATTTATTTGTAAATAACCTGATCTTATTCAATGTTTCTATCAACACGTATAAATAGAACCTACATTATTTTCATAGATCTTACTCATATTTAAAAAATCATTGTAAATTAACATTTTTATGAGAACATCAATAATGCAATGCTCTTTGGAATAAAACTAGATACATTGCAAAAAATTCATTTTTATTGTTGTCTATCTCTAATGCAAACGTAGCATACATTTTCAGATTACACATGACTCGTGCCTCAATTGAAAAAATATTATTCGAATATTAGATTTAATGTGAAGAGTATGCATATAATTTATATTTATTCCGTTCCCTATTAAGGAAAATGATTTCAGATTAATAACGTATTGTTTATACCACATTTCAGTATTTTTAAGAAAGGCTCTGACACTTTTGGCGAACTGTCGGCGAATGGTCATGACTCCTTCAAATCTCATTCTGCTCTAGACTCTCTGCCCCCTTTTCCCCGGATCTCTCTCTCTTCTTCACTTTGTTTTAATCTCGATGTTCCTCTCATTTTTGTTTCTCTCTCGGAATCTCAACAGTCTGAGTTCTCTCAGTCTGTAACACATTCATGAAGATAAGATTAGAAGAAAAAAGAGTTTAATTTCAAAATTTAATTGCAGTCCAGAAACAAATTTGTCCTCAACAAATTTTAGGTTATGAAAACGTGATTTAACTCCTCACTACAAACAACCAACGCCTTTATCTAAGACAGAGTCACCAAACTACAGCCCTCTGTATGGATCTGGCCCTTGATATCAGTTTACCTCACTGTGCCACAAATGAGCTAAAATATAATTATTCATATGGAATTATCAATATACTGTTGTTAAATTATGTAAAAAATTTGAAATAAATGTAAGTAAAAATGCTAAAATTTGGGTAAAGTTACTTTTGCATCAAACAGTAATATAAATTTTAGATTGATTTGCAAGCAAATGATTTGTTGAAAGAGAAATAGAAAGAAGTAATAACGAGTTTTCAAAGTTAAAGACATTTTTTCTCTGATATGGCATCAATGTTTGGAACAGTTTATGTCTGTGAGCAAACATTTTCAAAAATGAAATATGTAAAGCCAACACATCGAATGAGGTTGAACATTTGAAAGCAATTCTATTGATTAGATGCAGCAATTCCAAAGCAAATATTGATTATATCTTAAAGGTTAAACGGATTCACAAATCTCACTAACCTTTTTTTTTCTTTTTTTCTTTTTTTTCTTTTTTTTGCTGCTTAGTTTGTGAGATTGGGATATGTGTGCACTGGGTGTTGATATAAATATTTTATTGCTAATATCACCTTCTTTGATAAGTTAATCGTAAATAAATATGTATGTTGTCTTCATTTTTTATGTATTCAGTCGGTTGTGTTAAACAAAATTGTTATCCGGATCGCGCTCGTCATTCCCTCAGTTATATGGCCCGCTGTGAAAAACGTTTGGTGACCTCTTATCTAAGAGGCTATTCCCTCTCTGTGTCACACGCTCTATTTGTGTTTTTTTTTTTCTCAGTGTCTTTCTTTCTCTGTTTTACTCTCTATGACACTTTTTCTGTTTGCCTCTCTAGCGCTTAAGACTGTCTGGGCTTAATATGATTTTTGTTTAGAAAATATCATTTATTTTTATTATATTACAAACGGATAATAGGGTACTTTCAATGTGTAGTTTAGATGTGGCACAAGGCCAAAATTAAGGAGCATTCAGTCAGGAACGAACTATCTACTCAGTCGTAATTAATATAGCAAGATAAGCTTGCTAACCATTACATCTCGTTGAAGTGCCCCATTACCCAATGATTATGATCATTAAAGGAAGATTTTGATTTCAAATTGTCAGTTGCAGTTCAGGCGTGAATTTATTTTCAACAGATTGTTAGGTCATAAAACATGATTTACCCCCTCACTACCAAACGAGTGTTTTTATTCCCTCCAATTCTTCTTTATGTCTGTGATACCGAGCATTACACACTATACATAAGCACAACCGTATTAAATATAGATGTCTACATACTATGCAAATAAATAAACCTAATAGCTTCAGAAATCGTGTTGCACCAGTCTCTTTTATTTCCCTAAACCCGTACTTATTTTGCTTTTTATGTAAAACCAGCACGAATTATTGTACATTAATCTGATGCAGCCAAGATTTCATCTTTTGATGTTCTGTTATTGATCGTGAGCTTTACCTGCTTTGAATTACGTAATTTTTATTGGGTTTTGCGTAAAAAATTAATTATAGATTAAATCGCAATCAGCGAGGACAATACTCAAGTGTTCATATGTAAAAACATTAATATTCATGATTTCATAACATGTAATTTACTGATGCAAATGAATAAAACAATCGTACAGTCTCATGTGGTTGGCCCTTGGATTGAAGCAATGTCAATAGTTTATTCTTTTAGCTAATAACGCGTCTCACATTACTACCCATTTTTAATTTTTCTTCATTTTTGAAAATCTAATGATTAGGTTAACGAAAATATTCTCACTATTAATATACAGGATATATCATATTACAAGTGTAAACTATAGTAGACTACATGGAAGACCAAATTTCGCATTATCATGAATAGTTCCACAATGTTCCTTTTTACTAGTAACCTATCGTTCATTAATGTAAATCTTCTCTTTTAGATTGCTTTAAAGTTTTCAATCAGGTTAAACTCGGAGAACAAGTAATTCACTTCATTAAAATAATATGGTTTTATTTACATATTCATTAATTTTATATTTATTTTGATTGGTCTGTGACAGATAATTGTTGTTCATAGCAATTACCTATCTGAAAGCATTTGCTTTATCCTCTAATCCTGGATGTAGATGTTCTTTCAAAATCATTGTTAGCACTAAGTGTCATCTTAACATTATCTGAAACTCACCATGGATTCGCTAATTCACTATGATAACTCTATACTAAACATTACACTACCCTTTTGATGTCTCAACCTCGAAGGGCGCTTTTCGCCAAGAACCACTCAAACTTCCTGCGATCTTTCTGACTTATCATTGGTATTACAACATTCGTCGGTGAAAAGAACGGTTGAAAAATGTCATGTATCCATTTAACAATTTCATTAGATTTTTCTTATAAGTATGTTTCAAAGAAGGTGTACTGGTTGATCCGACGTTTGTATTTATTTTTGTGTGTTTCGATATTTCAAGACATATTTCCATTAGTTGGTGTTGTAATGGAATGTCCCACACTCCCTATCACCTATATGAACCAATTATATTAGTATCCATATAGAGTGGGCACTGGAGATACTTGAGACTTGCTTCGGCAACGAGGTTTGCTTGCAGACTGAGTAACCGTTCTGGAGCAAACACTCATGTTCACCGACGTGTAGAGTCTCTGTTGGGTTTATAAAACAAGAGCCTCACCAAGCTGCGTCTACGGAATCTTTTTGGCAGAGCCTAAGGGATCGGAATCCCACATAAATAAATTTTGTCATACCTGCTTTAATGGGAAGGCAGCAAGTAACTTTGCTTCGGCAATGATTAGCCTGCTCCAGAAGTGTTGCCGTAGTGTATTCTCTTTACAATAAACCTCTCTTCTTTCATCTACACACATGTTGATGTTCTTTCATTCGATGAGCAGATTTTCTTTTTCTGACCTCTTTAAAGGATACAACAACTGACAAAAAATGTGTCCGAATTATTTCAAGAGAGTTTCAGAAATACAAAGTTCAGCTATACACAAGTAGCTCAGACCAAATTCAAAAGCAATCAAGGAGTTCTGAAAAATCTCCAAATTTTTACGAGAGACAAAGTGCCTGGGCTTATTATCTTAAATGACAAATGAGGCTATCTTATCCTCGTCAGATAAGGAAAAGGTCTTCGCTACGATCATTTCTTTTAACTCCATATCAGAAAACAAAGTCTATTTTCATTTCTGACTTCCACATCTTACGAAGCACAAACGTAGTCATAGTTTTATCACATTCCTATTTTTCTCTCAAAACTTAACCCACGTCATATAAAAATTCACCCCATTCTGGCAGTTTCCATAAGACGCAGTTCAAAAATATTCATTTCAATGTTCCCAAACCATCATATTACCGTCAC
Organism: Ascarosepion bandense; assembly: GCA_037127315.1. NCBI lineage: Eukaryota > Metazoa > Mollusca > Cephalopoda > Sepiida > Sepiidae > Ascarosepion > Ascarosepion bandense. The sequence continues at coordinate 787,380 of JBBBDQ010002413.1, forward strand.
CTTGTACTAAGTAGAACTTCAACTCCACTCTATGTATGAATGTTCTGCGATTGACATTATGTTGTTTAGGCCAATCTATCATGCTTGGGCTTCACAGTTACATATGAATTACTGACAGATCCATGGCACAAAATATAGCATATTACAAGTGTCTCTTGGGGATATGCCTACTGACTCTCTTTCGCGGTTCTGTACAAAATTTACAAATTAGATAGAAATAGAGAATGTATAATGAACCAAATACTAAAAACAGGCTTTAAAGAAATTACAACGGATAATTTCATTTTTAAAATTATACGTCAAAACAAATAATAATAAATCTCTTATATATATCAGCATTTTCTAATCATTTCATGGGTTTTTGTTTTACATAAAACCAGCAATATCCAAGCAACTTAGCCTGGAAGATCCAAACACGGGAATGAGAATTATAAAACATTTGAAGATAATTTTCTTTTTCTTTTTCTTTTTCACTTCTTCTCTTTTTCTCTCTTTCTCTTTTTCTCTCTTTATCTTTTTCTCTTTTTCTCTCTTTCTCTCTTTCTCTCTCTCTCTCTCTCTCTCTCTCTCTCTCTCGTCAGTTCGGCGCAACTCCTAAGGCAACTGCAACTGCCCATGACCCTCTCGAGGCCCCGTACTTATGCTTGTCCAAAAATTATTGGTGGGAGGATGACGAACATGCAAATGTAATCTCTAGCCAATGAAATCATTCTCGCCATCTTTCTCTCTGTTCTCTTCCTTTGGTTCAACCAATGAAGCAGCTTCTTGGTTGGTGACATCACTTCTTTTTCTTTTAATGCCGGAAAAAATAGTAATTTAGCTTTTATGTGTATAATTCTTGTCCAACTAAATTTAAATTCTATTTTAACTTAAATTTATGGAATTTAACTTTTTGCTTCCATCAAATATTTCCTTTTATTTGGGACAATTCTTTCTAAATTTAAAACTATGTTTTGTTTTAAAACATCTGCCGTGTAACTTAGGCTTGGACATATTGACTTCATTTATCAAATATTTCCTTTTGTTGGTGAGAATTCTTTCTGACAAGTAAAAATTGTTTTGTGTAGAATTTGTTTTACCTTTACCTGCGGTGTCCTTGTTCCGACATCAAACTATTTCCAATTGTCAACAATAACCTTCTTTAACTCGGCTGTTTATCCAATAACACACCCGCAAAATAAAATTTCGTTCATATCTCTCGGCTTTGGGTTTTGTGACCCCTTACCTTCCTCTGCCCATAATAAATTTTCTTACCGGCGTTCATATTAGAACAAACAACTTTTTTAGTTGGTTCTTTTCAATTTATAGAATTTAATGATGCGGATCAACACAATTTCTTCTGTCTTATTAGCAACAATTAATAATACCATTTCTTCTCATCCGTTTGTCTATATATTTGAGTTTGGTGACTTTAATGCCCACCACGCCAAGTGACTGAAAAACAGTTAAAGATCTTGCTGGTGTCTACATTATGAATTTTTCAATCACTCAGTCCATTACGCAAGTGGTGGATTTCCCCACGCGTTTTAATAACCCTAACTGACTCACTGCTAGACCTCTGTTTCACTTCTATCCCTGACTTTTGCAATGTCAAGCAGCTTTGCCCTCTTGTAAACTCTAACCATGCGGTGGTTTCCGTTAATATCTTCTTCCACTCCCACTCCACTCAAGAACCTCAGACCAGCAGAATAACTTACTACCACCAAAGAGCAGACTAGGAATCGTTCCGCGATTTCCTGTGTGACGTCCCTTGGAACAAAGTTTTTGTCTTCCCGTTGAGGACTGTGCGTCCAAGCTCTTCTCTTGGGTTAAGGTTGGCATCGATGCTTTCATCTCAGCCAAAACGTTGCGACTTAAATCCCATTCATCCCCCTAGTTTTCCTCTGCTTGCTCGGTTGCCACCGGAATCACTTCTTCCGGCTTTATAGAATTCACGCGTCGTACCATAACAAGCGCCTTTTTGCCTCTGCTCGTAATGAGTGCAAGAAGATACTTGAAGAAGCTAAGCTGCTGTTTGTTGCATGAATGAAGCAGCGCATAGTTTTGCTTCAAAGACTACTGGTGGCTCTGTAAATGTGTACTAAATAACAGGAAACCCTCAATTCCTCCTCTAATCAATAAGTTGAGGTCCTCACCTCTTTAGTAGACAAGGCTGAGTGTTTGCTTGCAGATTCTCTCAACTCGACTGGATTCGTCTGTACCCGTCTTCCCACCTAGAACTGAGGCCCAACTGAATTACCTCCTCGCAGGTCTCTAACATAATTTCAAAGCTTGACCCCCATAAAGCGAGCGGAGGTGACGGAATCCCAATCATGGTTCTGAAAAAATGTGCCCTAAACTCTCCTCTGCCCTCTCCAAACTTTATGAATACTGTCTATCTGCTTCTTGCTTTCTTGACTGCTGGAAGTCCTTCTCTGTGGTTCCTATATTTAAGAATACTAGAGAACCCTCGGACTCCGCTAATTATGGTCTTGTTAGCCTCCTACCGATTTTTGGCAAAGTGTTTGAAGCCATTATCAACGGCGAGATGGTTCAAGATCTCACAGCCCACAGTCTCTTCTGACAAACAGTATGGTTTCCGCTTCACTAGATGCACTGCTGATATACTAACGACCATCACTGAGTGGATATCTCCAAATAGTTTGACAGAGTCTGGCATGCTGGCCTTCTACGCAAGCTGCGGTGCTATGGTATAACTGGACAATTGAGTGACCTAATCCAGTCATTTCTTTCAAATCACAAAATGAAAGTAATATTGAACGGACATACCTCCCGATACTATCATACGAACGTGGGTGTTCCTCAAGGTTCTATTCTAAGTCCTACGCTTTTCCTGATCTTCATTAATGATCCCCCAATGTAATCAGATTCCAAGTAGGCATATACGCTGAAGACACCATCATTTACTTTTGCCTCGATCAAAAATCTACTTAGGCTAACAAAGCGAACCTTACTGCTGAGCCTGGAAAGGACCTCCAGTCTGTGATGAACTGGGGTAAGAAATGGCTCGTGAACTTTAATTCTTCCAGAATGAAGCTGCTATCTGTTAATCATCACAGACAATCGCTCCTACCCCCACCCCATTAGCAGGGATCAGGCTAGCCTCCCTGAAAGCAGAACACTGCTCCTTCTTGGCCTAACTCTCTCAGCAGATCTCAAGTTGAATGATTATATTGAATCCATAGCTAAATCCGCTACTTAGAATGTCGGTTCACTGTGTAGGGCGAGGAAGTTTTTTTCCCTTCTGAATCCATCCTGCACATATATAAATCTACCATCTGGCCGTGTATTGAATACTGCCGCAATATCTGGTCCGGTGTCCCTGCTATTCACCTCGATGTTCTTTACAAAATACAACGACGAATTTGTTATGTGATCGATCCCGAATTGGCAGCTCAGCTGCAGTCACTTTCTCACCGGTGTAATGTGGCTTCCCCGTGTCTCTTCTACAAATACTTTCACGGCTTTTGCTCCGATGAACTTAGCTCACAGGTGCCCCTGTGTATGAATTTACTCGAGCTGCTAGACTAACAACTAGGTCCCACCCTTTTACAGTGAAACCAATAAAATGTAACCCCAACTTCTACTCTAGGAGCTTCTTTTCTCAAACTTACTGCCAGTAGACTTCCCTTTCGTGTACTTACTTTCCCAGCATCCAAAATCTCCAAGAATTTAAATGTTAGGTCAATAGTCATCTTCTATCTCACTGACTCGCATCCGTTCTCTCATGCTCTTTTCTCCGTTCACTCTACTCTCATCACACCAGTATTCTCATCCTTCTCTTACCCACTTTCTGACACCCCCTATAACCTGTCCTTCTTTCTCATTACTTCCCTCCTATGTAACCCAACGTTTTGGTTCGGGTGAGATGATTAAAAAAAGAAGTAGTTCAATCCTCCCTCAGTGCCTCATATTTGAAGTGTAGTATTACTCATGTATAAACATAAGAAAATTGTCAGTATTTATAGTCAGCAGCTGATTCAACAAGTAACTCTATATAGCTTCTAATGTAAAATATATTATTGTTTTCTTAAAAGTCGTTCCGTTCAATCTCGCAAACGATTGATACTAAATTAAATTTATATTAGTTAAACTGTACTAAAGTTAACTCAGTCCATGAATGCATAGATCTATCTAATAATGATGTCAGCAAAACACATCTGCTGTCATAATGTTGATAACAAATTAATTTCGTCGACCATTGTTCGTGGATTAGATCCTTATTCCGTGATCAACTTACATAAACATAAATACAATAAATAAAATTAATACAATATTTGCTATCCAATGTTTAAACAAAATGCCAAAAATCAGGGAATGTAAATTTTCTAGTATTTATTCATTCATGAATGAACTTTACTTTCTGACACATCATACTACTGGACTTTTTACATGTTTATAAAGCTAAGTCTCTGAACGTGTTATATCATGAATAAGAACATTATTAGCCAGAAACAAATCGAAAATATAATCCGAAATCTTAAGAAAAGAATAAAAAAATATCGTAGAGTAATCATTTTCTTTATTTTTTAACACAAATGAAAATGGTCTGGCCTGGCTATTTTATTTAAATCTGATTGTGGAAAAATTTGACTAAGATTGCTCAAATATTTGTAAAATTTTTGATTTTCGATAAAATTTGATGCTGTTATTTTCAAGTAAACAAATGCAAGTCTATTAAAGTTAAAATAATTTTATCCTCATACGTTACAATTACTATACGTCAAAGTTTGACCGGGATAGTTCTGATTTGAATTGTCTGTCCTGGTTATATCAGGTATCAATAAATTTCTTTGTAGAAATGTTTGTGTTTTTAATTGAGTGTGCGTGTTTGTCTGTCTTTGAAAGTCATGAAAACATTTTAATATGCAAAAAAACTAAACCTATATAAAAGACTTAAAACTGTCTGGTTTTGAAATTATTTTATGCCTAACATTTAATATGTGTCTTCTTTCAAATAAGTATATCTGATAACAGAATGACGGCAAGACTAAGGTTTTCATGTTCAAAATGGCCATTATGCTTAATTAAATTTTAACGAAAAATATTTTTGATGTTTGCATAAAACAGTCAATTCATCCCTACGGTTTAATAGTTCACCATTTTTAGGGAAGCTTAAAATCTGCAACTTTTCGCTCATGCACAAAGGGAAGATGTCATTGAACGACTTACAGATTCTTGTTTTTTCCAGAATTTTCCATTTTACTTTGGGAGTTTTGTGTCCTTTAAATTTCAAAAATACGCAGAAAGGGATGCTTGGTTTTGATATGAGTTGTTTTTAAAGGAAGTTATGTGCATATACCAACCTTGTTTAAAAGTATTGTTTGTAGATCTTTTTTAATAATTGGGTTTTCATATGATGTTATATTGCTTTAGTACACAATAGAATTAATCTGACACCTATTTTTCAGTGGGCAATTATTAGATTTTCGACAATTACATAAGTTTGTATTAATGTTCTCTTCATTATTTTGATAGTTATTGTTACTTTGATTAACGTGCTGATTTAAGATATATTTATTATGATTTCTAATAATGTTTTTCAAGATTATTAGTACAACTATAACTTAATTTAAGGGTATATTTGTTAAAAATTTTGCTTAGAGGGTTATTAATAGGGAAATGTTTCTTAATTAAATTGAGGAACTTTAGCCCTAACTTGGTGTTGGCCATTTGGTTGAAAGGATGTGTATACCAGATGATTTCTCTATTTTTATTTTTCCTGTTATAGTTACATTTTTATGTATTTGATCTCCTGCTTTTTGTAGCCACAATTTTTTAGGGCATTATTATAAAAATCTTTATGTTTATAAAATACTTCTTCGCTAGAAGAGATTTTACTAATTCTATATTCTACGGAGAAGGGTATATGTTTGATTATACTTGGAGGCGGGTAATTAGACTTTGGGTAGATGTATAATGGATATTAGTTAGATTTTATGTATGGTTGATAAGTATTATTTACTAAGTCAAGTGTAGCGTCAAGGAAGTTTACTACTTTTAAATTAATGTTGATTATTACTTTTAGATTTAAACTTTTGAATTCTCAGTGGATGAGTCTTCCTATTTTATCTGTTTTAAAATGTGTAGAATTTTGTAATACCATGAAACCGTCATTCATATATAACCCTATGTCATGAGTGTTTATGTCATGGTGTGCGGTGAGATTATATAGTGCAAATAATCCAATGAGATCAGAAGACTCCGCAGAGTCTAACGCACCCATTGTAATGTTAAATTGGTTATCAGAGTTATTTTTTATCTATTGTTCTTGATTATGGATAAGAAGGGATGTTTTGATGGCCATTATAATATTTTATTTATCCTTAGTTAAGTTTAAATAATATGTGGCAAATTCTAGTGCCAAGGTGAAAATGTCTTCGGAAATTGACGGATAATAGTCAACTATGCCAAATTAAATTAAAGAGCCTTCTGATCTCATTGGATTATTTGCAATATATAATCTCATTGGATTATTTGCACTACATAATCTCACCGCACACCACGACATAACGTAAGGTATATTCATACATGAAAATGTAAATCTGACTAATGCCGCCCAATCTGTTTCCAAAAAACTAAATTAATGAAATAAACACTAAAAAATTTAGATATTAATGTAATATAAAACTTATATTCCATCTTTATAAGATATATATTATGCATGTGGGAAACTGTATTCGAACAAAGTAGATTTAAGGGTAGCTATAAAAACTGCCGCGAGTAATATCCAAATCGAAACAGTAGAAAAGTGGACAAAATCAGTAAATTAAAAACTGCTAAAAGCAAAATATCCAAAGTAACATGCAAAATAATAGAATAAATATATATTCAATACTAGTAATATGACTTATTCTGTAAAATACAGATCTTATGATAACAAAAACAATACAAATAATCACTTTATGTTTTATTATTGTTATAATAATAATAATAATAATAATAATAATAATAATAATAATAATAAATTATTAATTAAATAGCTTAGACCCTGCTGTAACAATAACAGAATTAAATCCCGAAGAAGCCTATAAATACCTAAGTTTAAATGAGAGTGAAAACATTCACCATAAAAAATGGAAGAAATAGTGCGTAAAGAGTACGCTAGAAGGCTACGAATGATATTAAAAACTGAATTGAATTCTCAGAACAGAATTATGGCCATTACTTTCATCAAACAGTGCATGTCTATATGGAAAACAACCTTTTACCGCAATCATATAAATGGAACCTATAAGTCTGATGAAATAAACATCAAAAGAGGTATATTTCAAGGTGATTCTTTGTCTTCCTTAGTATTCTGCATATCATTAATAGCATTAACCAGTTAACTTAACAAGACAGAACGTGGTTATAAAATAGGCTAAAAGAAAATAAGCTATCTATTTTACATGGATGACTTAAAGTTGTATGCTAAGAATGATAATGAGCTGGAAGGTCTTCTGAAAACTGTAAAATGCTTCAGCGAAGACAATGGAATGAAATTCAATTTGAATAAATGTGCTAAATCTGCAGTTTTACGTGGATCATTACAAGAAACATCCTCAATTAGCTTAGACCCTGCTGTAACAATAAGAGAATTAAAGCCAGAAGAAGCTTATAAATACCTAAGTGTAATGAGGATGAAAAAATTCACCATCAAAAAATGAAAGAAATAGTGCGTAAAAAGTACTATAGAAGGCTACGACTGATATTACAAACTGAATTCAATTATCAGAACAGACTTATGGCCATTAATATCCTTGCATTCCCAGTTGTCCAATATAGTTTCAATATCTGAAACTGGACTGTAAACGACATTAGGTGAATGGATTCTAAACAAGAAAGCTTCTTTCTAAGCATAAGATGCATCGTCCAAAGGCTGATGTAGACCGTCTATACATACCCAGTAAAGAAGGTGGAAGAGGTCTTATTCAGCTAGAATTGTCATACAAGACAACAACTATTGGCTTACTAACATACATAGAAATAACAAAGGACTGGATGATAAAATTAGTAAGGCAACATGAAGAAAGAAAGTAAAGATATTCTATAATAAAAGAAGGTAGGAAATACAAACAAGATTTACAGTTAGTAGATTCTGTAGAAAAGCAAACCAGAAGCCAAGAACCAACTATTGCGGCAAAAAATATGAAAATGAAAGCCAAAGATAAAGCTCTTGAACAGATGAAACAACGCCGGCAAAACAAACCTCTGCATGGCCAATATCCAGAACGTGCCAATAAATCCACATGTTGATAAAGTTAATACTCATCGATGGTTACGTGCATCTGGATTAAAATCTGAGACTGAAGGCTTTATTCTTGCAGTGCAAGACCAATGTCTTTTCACTAGAAACTTTCAACAAATATTATACATAATAATTTGGATCCAAAATGCGGGTTCTGTGATAAACACCAAGAAACAATAGACTATCCAATCTCAGGTTGTTCTGTACTTGCCTCATATGAATATAAAAATCGTCACGATAGAGTAGGGCAATATTTACATTGGACAATGTGCAAACACTATGGAAAATCTGTAAACAAACACTGATATGAATATCACCCAGCACCGGTTACAGAAATTGAAGATTTCACCGTTCTATGGCATTACACCATCTACACAGACAGAAAAATTTAAACAAATAGGCCGGACATTACTGTTTAAAACCAGAAAAAAAACTTGCCTATTAATTGATATGGCTTGTCCAGCGGATTGTAACATAGCAACCAAGGAATTCGAAAAACTGTCAAAATATAAAGACTTGGAAATTGAAATAGAAAAATGTGGAAATTGAAAACAAGAATCGTACCCGTGATAGTAGGTGCACTTGGAATGATAAAAAATGAAACAAAACAACACATTGAAAGAATCCCTGGAACCCCAGCTTAAGAGATATGCAAAAAACTCTCTTGTTAAGTACAGCCCACACACTAAGGAGAACTTTGTCTATGTAACGCTAGAGACGTTAGGGGAGATAGAAAAAACATTAGGTCTTCCTGCGGACATGGTAGGTAGTACGACGATAGCAGAAATTGAAATATGATGAAAAATGATGAAATAATAATAATAATAATAATAATAATAATAATAATAATAATGATAATAATAATAATAATCTACTTTTACATTGATACTTCTAAACTCAGAAACTGATTAGCACATTAGAGAATGAAAATTGACATGAACAACAGAAAAAAGAAAAATGTTAGTCGATGAATATCGGTGTATATGTAATTGAGCTACTATTTTGTCTCGATAAATGATTCACTGAAGCATTTGGATCGTATTGTTTGTTAAAAAAATCCAGAGTAAATTTCATTAGATATGCTACAACCACAACAATTAACGATGTTAGCATTAACATCATAACTATCACCATCATCATCTTGTCCCTAGGTTCATCATTTTAGGAATTTTAATTGATTGATGAATCAATAATTAAATCATTTTCTTTTGTCAGGCTTCTTATGAAAACTGTTCTCCCTAGAGTAATAATTCTTTTTTTCTTTTGTTTTCTTGTTTGACTTACTCATACTCCCGTACTTTCTTTCAAAATATTCTTTTTCAACTCGCTTATGCACTTTCTTCTCTCTTCAATCACGAAGCTTGTCTTGTTTAGTCTATTTTTTATTCTCCTGTCGCTATCTTTCTTCTCTGTTTCTCTTTTCATAACTCACTCTAATTTTCTGCCCTCTATGTTTTTTTCATTTTGACATCTGTCACGAGTATCTGTCTATATTTTTTAGATGAGTTAGTATTTACATTATTGATATTGTTGAACTATTGTCCTCATCTTTATTGCCATGTTTACTATTTTTCTATGCTGCGGCTTTCTTCAGGTGCTAGGTATTTTCGAACCGAACCCTTTATTTAAATCACTGGAGTATATCATTCTCATTTCATGTGCGATGCCTAAGACATATAGGGATGGCATTAAAATTCACAGCATTAAAGCCAACACTATGATTGAGATACGTTTATGAGACCTTCATACTCTGGTCACACCAGGAAGATGCCCAGACGCTACTGAACCATGTGAATAAGATCTACGATACATTTCTCAATGGAAAAATATAACAAACTAGTGTTCCTAGATGTACTTATATCTTGAACAAAGAGAGCGTTCATAACCGCAAGCCAACAGTCATGGACAATATCTCAAATTCAATTCCCACCCCCCATACAAGAAATGGATCGTCCGCTGCTTGAAACATCGAACAAAAGACATAAGCAGCGACCCAGAAACATATGAACAGGAAATGGTCGGTATAAGCAGTACACTACAACGCAACAACTATCCAGGGTGCATGTCAGCGTCTCCAGCGAACGTGGAAGGTAGGGTGCATGAGGATAACAAGTCTCAGAAAACAGCCTGGGTTTGTCTACTTCAAAAGTGGTTATGCACTTCGCAGATACCTCTCTCGAGTAAAACCGTCAATAGAAGAGAATATGACTAAGAAGTATGTGTACGCCATTTCATAAGGCTGTAGAAATAAATATGAAGGAAAAACGAACCGTCTCTTAAGTCTGCAAGAATATCGCAAGACCATAACACGAGGGTAGATAAACAAATCGGGCGTAGCTGACCACATATGGAGGAATCACCCCCCCCCATGGCATGAAGATAAAATAATTATTGGAGATCACTGTTGGAAACTACGTAAAGTTAAGGAATCCGCGTATATGCTAGGGTACAAATATCTCCCAAGCCGGCCAAGCATAGAAATGAATACAATATGGAGTGCTAGAGAAAACAATTAGAGACAAAGATTGCAATATGTGCTCTGGAAAAAATGATAGAAGAAAAATATCAAAGATTGCTATATGAGTTCTGGTCCAAAATAGTTTCTGCTTTTAAGTCCCAGAAATTCATACACTGATATCCTCAAGTACACTTGTTCTAGTGGATATAGACGTGGTTTAGTTCAAGTTATTTAACCCAAAGAGTTGTGAGTTCAATATCAGGCTACAGCATTGTTAAACAATTCACTTAGAGGGTTTAATTATAAAAGAGATAACTACATGACTACCGGAAGTGTCATCGCACATGGAATTAAATATATCCTATTGATTGAAATAAAGGTTTCGATTCGAAATTCATTTTTTATTTTTTCTTCCATGCCGTCCTCCCTCTCCTTTACACTGACATTTCTCTTTCTCCTGAATTTATTACTTTTAATTCTCACTCTTGTTTTTATTTTCTAATTATTATCTTGATCTATTCTTCTATTTTCCTTCATTTTCTCGTTTTTCCCTTCCTCTTTAAATCGCCTTTCTTTGTTGCTTCCATTAATGTGCTCGTCACAGCTTTTTAAATCCGCCTCCTCTCAAAAACTTTACATACTTTCTTTCTTGATCTTCCCCACCTTTCTCTCGCTATCACTTAATCCTGTTTCTACTTTGTTTACTGTTCTTTTTCAGTCAACTAAAAAGATGAAAATTGAAAAATAAATAAATGTATGTTTATTCATTGGTCCTTGTATACGTTCTGTCGCTCGAATCAACTTGGTGTTAAGTCGTACATATTTCATATATCACCTTTATCTGCCGGTTCATTTGATGTTATTATGTGGCTCACTGCCACTCCCTATTTCTTGCATAAACCATGCGACTATTTACGACCTAACTTTTTTCAAATAGATTATATTTTCATTATCTCTTTCTCGGAACAGGAGCCGAATATTTGACGTAACCCGGAGATTAGACAATATTAAAATATCCATACGTTTTCTCTTGCTATTTACTAAGTATTGGAAAATTGAAAGAAAATTTCTTTGGCAGAATTTGTTACGCTAAAGTGTGAAGAAACTTTCCGCTTAAAAAAAGTATATAAATTTCTGGATTTTAACTACTGAGTGATCGGGCCTGGAGTAGATAGTAGCTTCATAACCCAGCAAGCAAGCACGAATGAAAATTGATGAAGTTTAATCTGCAAAAGTAAACTTTTAACAAATATTCCATGTCACAACCCCAAATAAGCTATTCTTTAAGATAACAAAAGGCTTCAATGGCTAATTAAAAATTACGAACCGAACTCGTTACTGTAGTAATGGTACGCGCGCTGTCGAACTTACTTAGTACAGGGTGCAATGTGTAATTTGTCGTCATTTTATATTGCCAATTTCACATTTTATATTGCCAATTTCAAATTTTTTTAATTTTGTTAATTGTACAGTATTTTAGGGTCCGTTGGGAACAGTCTGTGATAAAAAAAAGACGCAAAGACGCAATTCACTTCACTAGAAATTTAGAAAACGACATGCGGGAATGCGAAGATAAAATACAAACATTTCAGGGTGCTTGCGTTTCAATTTTAAGACAGTGGAGATGATTCGGAAAGAATTCAATGGTGATTACGAATGTGTTTTGAATTATTACTAGCGATTGCGCCGTTATGCCACCATTCATCTTTCCACAGGCCCCCAGACTCAACACAAAGGCCTTCATCAAGTGTCTTGAGGAAGTAGTGCTGCCCTAGATCTAGAGGGTGGCTACTAGAATATTCTATGTCTGATAACAGGACTCTACACCACGCTACGCAAACAGGAGAACCCTGTCATGGCTGTCAAACAATTTCTGCGAATCCATCAGCCACCTAACTTCCCAGTCTGCTAACCCCTTGATTATTATATGTGGAGCGCAGTTGGTTGAGAAACCAACAAAGCTCCTTGTAACAGTGAAGATGAACTAAATGCAAGGATTATGGTAGCACACATTAACTTAAAAAGGAGATAACCTAGAAGAGATGCCTAAAATTCTGAAGTCGTCTGGAGGCTGTGGTTGAAGCCAATGGTAATTATATTGAATACATTTACTCTTTTGTATTTCAAGATATTTTTGTGTAATTTTGGTAAAAAGGAGATGTCAGTGTTAGTTTCATTTTTGAGTAATTTAGACGACAATGTATTTCTCGCAACCTGTATTTCTCCACAAATGTCTAATTTTATTTATTCTTAAAAGTTTTAATTTTCAAACCGGCATTGTGAGTAAACTAAATGTAATCCATCAAAGGGTACTATAAATCATGATAAGAAAGATTTAAATATTCATACAATAAGAAATATCCGCTTGCTTTAACTCTCCTATTTTAGGTAGTATTTAACATTGTGTTAAATTCAAATGACTGTACAAGTTGAACCAATCTAATCGGCAATTTCTTAGAGATTTCAGCAACCATCTTAGGTGAAATGAAGGTTAGGTGTCAGATGTAGTCAAGAAAACGATGACAAGAAAAATTGAAAATAGTCCTTCTTTCGCTGTTCCTCAATGGTTTGATCGCAGTCATAATCTTCAGTACTTTCCTTTCCTTCCAATCATAATCCTTTCTTTCTTTCTTTCTTTCTTTGTTTTGTTTTTCTCATTATTTCTTTTTATTATCTATTTTTCAATCTACTCTTTCATTTTATCTATACCTTTTCATCACACATACATGAATACTTTATATTTATTTCATTATTTCTTTCTATTTTTTTCCTCAGAATATTTATCGAAGGCCAAAGAAAGATGATATTATTGTACCAATCCTCTAAGTTGAAAATCAGCATTCGACTCCTGACTCTTTATCTGGATTTGAACATTAGTCACTGAGAAATATGCAACTATGAGGCAGATTTTTGTTTTATTTTTTATTCTTTTCCTCTTTGTTTTCTTTCTTTTCATTACATTTTCTATTCCTGTAATGGCATTTGATGCGTTTTTCTTTTTTATCTTTTTATTTACTTTTAATTAGATATTTCTGTGTTTTTTTTTCTCCATCTGTCTCAATTTGCTTTCTCTTAATAAATGTGTTATGACCAAATTTATTTTCTTACCTCAATTTTTCACTTTTCTAAACTCACTTTCTCTGACTCATTCAATCCCAGGGCGAAGATTTTTAGCTACAAGGACTGTTAGTCTCATTTATGAATGACGACCTTTCAGGGCAGATGCATCTCCGGACTATTTTAGTAATTAATTAATGGTAATTATTCTCACCTGAGGAATACGAAGACTGTAAAAATAATTACTGATCATTGACGGAATGCTATGCTGCTATTTTTGTCTTAAATATATTGGTAATTATAAATTTTTAACTGGCTTTCTAACCTTCCTGTTCATTTTCATCAATACTCACTTTTAATACCCTCCGACTCATTGTAATATTTCTAATTAGAACTAATGAAATAATAATTATCTAATAATATTTTCTAATTAGAAGTAATGATAACAACAGTAATACAGAAAAAGGGATTATTAATTTGCAATATTTCTGTGGGTAAATTTTGTAAATATCAAAGGTTTCCACTTTTATATATGGAATTTTAAACACTTAAAAAATCGAGAAGTGAGATGAATATTTTTGCAAGATTATTTCAGATCATTCAACACCCCCCGCCCCACCAAAAAAAATCAGTCAGTTTTAGTTCCACAGTTGTCTTGTTTTCTGGTGAAGTTTACAAGTCTGATGTTCATAGGTGTTGTTTTTCTACCCAAGGAGTATCATCAGCACAACTGAGTTTTTTGCTTATAATACCTTTCGTCTCTTGATATTTACATATAGTATAAATTCAGTCCATTAAATGTAATTTTAAAGGCCATTGCAAGTTTGACGAACTGCCATACTCCACCAACTCATGGTCAACAACTACATTTGTATTTAGCATCTCCTTTATATTCCTCATCTTTCACGTCTTAATGTGGAGTCACTTCAGCTTAATGAGGTTTCAGCTGTAGCGCTGAAATATAGAAGCGCTACAGCCAATTTATTAGCTTCAAAAATCAGTCCGAACAGTTTCCGTTATAATTGGAGATTGTATAATGTCTCCTTTCTTCATTTCCCGGTACTTGGATGTACTATCCTGCTCTAAATCGTTTATCATTATTTTGATAAATCTACTGTTGCAATCTTTTTTCATTTATTTAAGTTAATTTTTTAAAACTGTCAATTCCGAAATTCACCTTCATATAATCCCAGCAGTTATACACAACAGTAAATAAATCATTTTTCTGGTTATCGTCTGAGGAAAATGTCTTGATGGCGTCATCGTTGAGCAATATTTTGGGATTTGCACCTGGAGTTAGTGATCTAAAAAGATTTCTGAATGGCACTAGCGCACGGCGGAAAAAAGATGGTGAGAGTGAATCTGGTTTAGTGATATTTTTTCTGCTGTTGATCACTCATTTCTAATAATCTGTTTGCGTTTTGGAGATTTAAAGGCGGATATCTTTCAGATCGTGCAAGTTTCTGTGGACTTGACTCATTACTTGTGGTCCTTAACTACCGCTGCATAGTCCATGTTTTCTATTCTTTTATATCAAATCTATTTTGTCTAAATTTCATTAGATCTTATGGAATTATTCTAGGTTGTTTTTTCTCTCCAAATAACGTATCATC
This sequence comes from Ascarosepion bandense, assembly GCA_037127315.1. NCBI lineage: Eukaryota > Metazoa > Mollusca > Cephalopoda > Sepiida > Sepiidae > Ascarosepion > Ascarosepion bandense. The sequence goes on from JBBBDQ010002413.1 coordinate 802,738, forward strand.
TACAATTGTTACTATTTTCCGGGTGTCTTTTTGTCTTCTGGTCAATAGAATTGTAACTTACAGCATTGGTTAAATTTACATTACTCTGCTTCCTCACTATTAAATTGTTTTTATCTCTCTTTTCAAAGTTCTCAATCGGTTGCAGCTCTTTAAGCACTCATTTAAAGTTCTTTGTTTTAAGATCTCAATATATCAGTCCTTCACTCGTTCAGCTGAGGAAGAGTTTTGAATATATTACAATGATATTGATTCGTTTTATCAAATTTCTTCTGTCGAAATTAATTTCTAATATTTTCTTTGAAACTGTTTTCCAGTATTAAAAAGAATATATATTTTCCATTCCCTTTCTTGCCAATTTTATCATTATGAACTGTTTTGCATTAAAATGCTTACACCATATGTCTAGTCGTATTTTGCTACAAATGAGTAGCCTAAAGTCTACTAACAAATTTCTAACACATTTAACAATAATCTTGTATAACTCAGTAACACTGGTATCTGGAGAATCTCAATTCATTTTCAAATTGCCAGTGTTTCTTATTCAAGTCTTCTGGGCACCAACCCAAGCGTGCTATTTTAGGTACGCCCTCTTACAATTTACGAAAAATATTAAGTAACTGTTCAATTTTGTTTTTCACTTTTACTCCATGGAGCAATGGAACGTTTACATTTACAGTTTCCCATCGACTATTTTCTGATTTCCATCAATCATATTCTGTTTCTCCGATATGATTTTACACTGGCTCTAAGAAAGTAGCGAACATTTCATAGATATATTATCAAAGAAAATATCAGCACCTCATCTATAATTTTAAAAAATACAAGTAACCACATCGTAAAGAAAAATCTTCTTGAGGGCCCAATGCAATTTCAAGGCAAACCAGCACGTGTCTCCCGAAAAAGTTATCTTTACTGCTCTCTCTCTCTCTCTCTCTCTCTCTCTCTATATATATATATATATATATATATATATATATATATATATATATACACTGTAAATATGAAAGATCTATGAACCTTTCTCTGCCGTGCTATTTGATTTTTCATATTGTTATATTATTATAAGTAATTTTATCATCAGAAAATGTTTCTTAACCAACGTGATGCATTTTCCTTCTAATGGCTTTTTTATGATGAAATATTTATTTTTTGTTTTTACTGCAACATTTTAACAATTTATTAAAGAAATATTTTCTCGCTTTCAAGGAATTCCTGTTAATAGCCATTCTACATGTTACTGAACTTTTAACTTTTTCAGAATGTATATCAATGTTTTTATCTATCAAATTATCTGGATGCCACGAAAAATACAAAATAGAAAATTTAAAGAAAATACTAAGAGTAAAACAATGATGGGTGACAGAAAAATATAAACGGAATGTAGAAAGAAAAAAGTTGATAGAAAAGAAATGTAAGATAATCCTCATTTTTGATAAAAGCAAAGATTAAAAGAAAAAAGTATCAGTGAATGCGTAAAGTTGTTTAGAATAGCTTAGGGATTACTGGTAAGCAGAGATTTATCAAACCAATAAAGACGGATCTATTTGAGAATGACGGAGTAGCGTTTATATAATAGTTGAGAAATAAGTTTAATGTTGTCTTCAATATTATGCTAAATGAAGAAGATGTAAAAACAAAATAAATGAAAAGAATATAGAAGAAAAAGTGATGGCTAAATGGATTGAGCCGGGACTTTTTAGTACAGTTCAAAATAAAGTAGATGATATGTCAGATATTGCAAATATTTCTAACCTAAACATTTATTTAAAACGGATATATCATTGTAGTTTTCTCATATAAAATAGCCTGAAAATTTTACCAGCATCGGTTGTGTAATTCTAATTTTATTAACGTACATAATAAGATCTGACATTCTGGATTGTAAATTGTAGGAAAATAAGACGATTGGACTGAAGTGGAAAGAAGAATCTCTCAAGGAAAAGAAAAAAACAGTAGAAAATAAAGTAAAATTGCAGTTTTTGAACAAAATTAAAACAAAAGATAAGATAGCATAAAAATGTTCTAAAGAAAAGAGTAATATATATATACATATATATATATATATATATATATATATATATATATATATATATATATAAAGAAAAAAACACATAGGAAACATATCTCAATATGTTTCATTTTTATTAAAACTTCTTCGGAGGCTAATAGAAAAATGAAAAAAAGAGCTATTATACTGGTATTTTATAATTTGAGATTAGTTTTTAGTCAGATATGCCTGTGCGTGGAATATTTTGGATTATAAATATATAATAGTGTATGTGCATATGTAGAAAAGTTTGTCTGTTTAAGTTTACACAAACATACCTATTCATTATTATGCACTATATAATCCAAAGGATTCCACGCACATACATTTAAAACTTGTCTATTTCTTTAATACACGGGATACATAAGACTGACCAATAAAAACTAACCCTAAATCACAACATACCAGTATACTGTCTCTTTGAGTATTTTTTGTTTGTTTGTTTGTTTGTTTGTTTTTTTTTGGGGGTTTTTTTTTCATGTTATTCTCGGTTTCTAAAGAAGCTTTAATAAAAGTGAAACATGTTATATGGAGATACGTTTCGTTTTTTTTTTTTTGTTCTTTTCCTTTATTCTATATCTTGTCGGATTCCGATCCATATATTTAACTCATATATATATATATATATATATGTGTGTGTGTGTGTGTGTGTGTGTGTGGAGAGAGAGAAAGAGGGAGGATAAGAAATGCGAAAAAGTGTAAACTTTCTAAAGTGTATGAATGAAAAAGAAATTAAAAATTAGAAAGTTAGATTGAAAAAGAATGAAGAAAATGCAAAAGCAAAATACAAGGACGAAAATAGAAGAATAATGAAAGTTACATCTTCACTTAGATAGTTGCACATTTCATGCAGATGTTAAGTGTTAAGACGTGGTAGAGCTCAAGATTTTTAATGCGGACTTTAAAACTCAGCAAAATTTCCTACTTAAAATATAGTTTCGTTCCTGTCTTTCTTCCTGTCATTGTGTTTTTCAGAGTTTAGATCAATGAATCAAAATGAAATATAAAGAAGGCAAAAGTTACAAAGGCAATGAATCAAAATGAAATATAAAGAATGCAATGGTTACAAAGTTGATATCAACGTAAGAAGCAAAAGAACAAATGAAAAGCACCCGAGAGGGAATTCGATTACCGAAATAAATAAAAATGAGTTTCTCACATCAAGAGAAATAACGAAAAGAATCAGTAAAGAAATAAAATATAGATGGAAAAAAAGGAACGGAAGCAAAACAAATCAAATACTGCAAAAAAGATGTAGCGAAGCCTTTTCTTTCATTCATCATTTTACTGACTGCTAGATTTAGATACGAGACATTTTGACGGCATATTTCCCCCAGGCCTTACACACTGACAATCGAGTATAAGAACTGATATTTAGGTGTCATCAGTATGATGATGCAAAAAAAAACCGCAATACTGCTGCTTTCCTGTTTAAATATACGACGAGAAAACACATACAATACTATATACAGGGTCTGATAAATTTCCAGTTAAATTATTCACAAATGAAAATAACACTGACATCACATTTTAACAGATACAACACATCATTCAATAAATCCCGGGCCTGACATATAGATGACGCCACTAATAAAAAATCCATACAATCTTTATGAAGTATTAACCTATTAATGGCACGTGACAAAATGTGGGCCCAATCGGATTATTAGTTTACAAATTAGTTATTTAAGTGAAGCTACTGTTGCAAATTTTCAAACAAATGGGAAAAAACTATATTTCGTGCTTTCTGATGGGAATAAATACAGTTCAAGCAAAGCAATGGCTTGATAAGTGTTATTTGAACTCTACTCCGTTGGAAACAACGGTTAAGTGGTGATATGCTGACTTTAAACGCGGTCGTCCAGACACAAATGATACTGAACGCTAGGTAGCCCAAAATCGGCAGTTTTCCCGGAAAACACAAAAAAAACTCACAAACGTTTTGGCCGATCGTAGATTGATGTTGCATAAGATAGCAGAGGATTTGAACATATCAGAAAGCAGTGTATTCATCATTTTGCATGAACATTTGTGAATGAAAAAGTTATGTTCAAAGTGGGTGCCGCATTTACTCACAGTCGATCAAAAACAACAACGCGTCAACGATTCAGAGTAACTGTTTCAACGCAACAAGAAAGAGTTTTTGCATAAATAAGTGACAATGGATGAAGCATAGATCCACCACATCACGCCGGAGTCAAATCGGCATTCAGATGAGTTGGAAGCAGTAGGTGGAAGCCGTCGAAAGCGATCAAAGACCCAAACATCAGCAGGCGAGGTTTTGGCCTCCGTATTTTGGGATGCGCAAGGTATTTCGTTTCATTACCTTAAGAAAGGAAGAACCTTCAATAGCAAATATTATATAGCATTAGTGATGCGTCTGAAGGAAGAAACCACCAAAAATGTGATTTTTCACCAAGATAACGCACCCTGTCGCAAGTCGATTGCAACGAGTGTAAAACTACATGAATTGCACTTCCGCATCGACTCTATTTTTCAAATCTGTCCCCCAGTCACTACTGAATGCTTGCAGATCTCAAAAAAGGCTCCAGGGAAATAGATTTGGTTTCAATGAAGAAGTGATATCGGAAACTGAAGCGTATTTAGAGGCCAAAAAGAAATCATTCTACAAAAAAAGGTGTCGAATTGTTAGAGAAGCGTTGGAATCAGTTGGTAAATCAAGTCAAATTTGGCCTAAAAGTTGTTTTATTAGTTAGGCCCGTTATTTATTGAGTACCAAAACTCTACAAAAATATCTTGAAATACTAAAATGTAAATTTATTCAATAAAATCGCCATTGGCTTTAACCAAGACCTCCAGACAACTTCCCAATATCCTGTATGTCTTCTGGACAATCACCTTATTTAATTTGGTGAATACTGTCATAACTTGCTTTAGGTTTATCTTTAGTGTTGCAAAGAGTTTTGTTGATCTCATTATAATCAAGAGGATTGCAAAAAGTCTGGGAAGTTAGGTTGCCATATGTAAAGGGTGATATGGCTGCATAAATTGTCTGACTGCCATTACTTTAACTTTTATTATGTGCGCGCGTATATATGTGTCAATAAATTTGTGTATACGAATGTGTGTTACAAGATGCGATGGATCCTATACATTTTTCTACAAAATATTTTGCAGTTTTTTTATTTAAAATTTATTCTGAAAGTTTTCATAATGAATGTCTATACTCTATAAAGAAAGAATTTACGAAAAGATAACTGAATTTCAAAAATAAAAGTTAATGCCAGAACAGGGCTATTATAAATCTTAAAGTATTTTACCGTAGAAATGTACAGCAAATAAAAAAAGTGGATTTTGTAGTAGAACAGCTGTCAGGACAGAAAGTAAAATCGGCCAGTCGAATCCAAACTCTAGCCTAGACTTTTGCATTCGCTTTTGAAATAATGCCCTTGATAAAAGTGACTAAGTTTCTGGTTATGGATTTTTATATGTTCCTATTAGTATGGTAGACAACGCTCTCTATTTTGATGTGTTGATCAGTAAGAGAATGAAAATTTTGTCTTCAAACCGTGAAGGAGATAACGATAAAACAGTCTATTAAACTTTTCCAACGGTGCTTTGTAATTCACAGTTAATAAATAAAAGAAATTTATGATTCATCATTATTTACACCCAAAAGAAGCAGGGCGATAGATAGATAGATAGATAGATAGATAGATAGATAGATAGATAGATAGATAGATAGATAGATAGATAGATAGATATCAAAGATTTGCTTTCCTATCCTATATTCAACGTATTACGAGGAAGAAACTTGTGTTCATATCTAATCATAAAACTTTCAGAAGACAATAAAAGCATGTCTGTGTGTGTGTATGGAAATATGAGCCAATCTATCAAAATGGCCATGCCACCAAACAAGGTGGCGCCATTATGTGCGCTTTAGCTATAACTTTAGTTAAGACCTTCTCGCCTTCCTTCACAGAGGAAATCTGGAGATGAATAAATGAAAGTTAAAATCATTAGCATCATTGGCATCGTTGCATATACATCTAAATATAATAAAACATATATTTAAAAAGACGCCAAAATATTGAAGGAAAAAAAATAAGAACCTGATTGGAACATTTTTCGAATCAAATTTCTTTTGCTATAATCTCTGTTCTTCTGGGTAAAGTAATTACCCAGATTGGATGTCTTGTTTGTAGATTTGTTTGATACAGTAACACAGAAAAAACATTTTTAACTCAGAATCGTTTAAATGCTCTAATATGATATATTTATATTAATTCAAATGCAAGCCAATTTACATTTATAATAATCGTGTGAAATATGAATTCGCATTTTAATAGTAATCGAAATTGGCATGTTTGTGCTTATTGCAAAATGATAAAAAGATGAACATATGAACATTGGAAATAGAAAAGAAATGGAAGGAAAGCTAATGCTGCAGAAAATATTGATGACGTTATTTTCTAAACAATTACATATTTGGATACAGAAATATATATTTACAAAATAAACGCATCATTATTTCATGAGTATTGTCAATTATTAATCTATTCATATACGTATCAAAAATATTTGTAATATAATTTCGGCGGATGTGCGTTGTGGTACAGTGAATATCGGCTCGGAATGAGAAGCCGGGAAGCCGAGTTCGAATTCCAGTTGAATCCATTGTATTCACTTACGCGCAAATACTCTTGGGAAAGATATTAATCCGTCTCTTCCTTCCAGCTATGGGTTAAATAGCGGGGCAGATTGGGTTCTATAGCTCTTGGTCGGCAACCAGTCTACCGCAGAAAGCAATGGCAACCTACTGCGGGATAATATTCTGCCCAGTCAGTCATGTCTCTTTCGAGACATGATCGCCCAAGCGTGTATCACGCATGGCACTTAACTGACTGAATATAATTTCTGTAAACTGAAAGCAAATTAATATTGACATTAAAGAGTCTTTTTGGCAATTGACTTATAGTATTACTTATCACATAATTTAGGAGTTAATCATTATTTCCATATTTTCTCTTTAAAGAAATTAGAAAGAAGTGAGCTAAAGTAATATTTTTCTTAGTAAGTTATTGCTCATATTGTACATCTAAACTCATTTATAAATGGAACTTTTTCTGTGTGTGTATGTGTGTCTGTGTGTTACCTATAGACTCCGAAACGGCTGAACCGATTTTCTTGACAATTTACACAGTTGTATAAGCGTCTGCGAGTGTTCTTGGCTAGGTTTGTGTCGAGGTACCCCCGATAAATATCGAAAATCGATAATAAAAAAATCGGGTTATAGAAGGAGTGGTCCGATTTTAAACAAATTTGATACACTCATAGACAAAGACATAAGAAACGATATTCAGAAGTTTCAAGTGTGCAGTTCTTACAATAGTGCAGAAAATCAATAATTTATATATATATATATATATATATATATATATATATATATATATAAAGACAAGATGTTTATGTGTGTGTGTTTATCTGCCTGTATGTCTGTATTTCTTCAGCCCTTTTATTTTAGTTTTTGCTTCGGGTTTGGCTCTAAGTAAGTATATTTGTATTTCTTAGTCTCAGCCATGAGATCATTTACTCAGAGGACTTATTTAGCCTTCAAAATTCAGTTTACGACGAAAAAACTTAAATTCATTTTTCTTTCAGTCTCCGGTTTCGCTTTAACTGGAAACAACTATTGCTTTTTAGTCTTTCGTGCCAACGTCCAAAGAGTTGGAGCTCCAGGACCATGGATTAGTTTTAAAGCTTTCATTACACCTGAGCAACACCGCGTTATACTGTTAGTACTGAATAAGGAAGATGTGCCATATGAATAAAAGTTTTTGTTTTTTATCTCAATGAAGGAGTTTCTGATATTCTCTTTATTATAATAATTATTATTAGTCATTCATTCATTTATTCATCAGTCAGTCAGTCACATATTCTCACGAAATGTCTCGTAGTCCTCTCTAAATACTGAGTGAAAGTATGTCCTCAAACCTTCTAGCACTCATTTTATTATCTTAGCAGGCACCAACAACCCTTTTTCATTACGTTATCAATCTTTTTTCAATGTCGATTCCTGCACTTTTTATACAGTTACAATTGCGTTTATAGCCCTAAATTTATTCCAATCTTTCAGTTCCCAAGTCCTGTTATTTTTCTAATGTCTTGCATATATTAATTCTGTGGTCCACAACTATAATCAAAGTCATGATCTAGTTGGATCGTTTCTTTTTATTTATGATTATCAGATTCAGTATTCCGGCTGAGACTGTCTCCTTGATTTGGAGTTGAAATTTTGAAGTATGTTTTGATTTTGTTTTATAGTTCAGTCTCTGTTTTGTGTTGACACTAACTCGTTTGCATCGTATGAATGTATAATTGTCCCTACAGTCATGGCTTTTGCATTCTTCTGCAGCAGTTTCTTATAATAACTCATAAAGTAGTTTACTGTTTCCTCTCTTTCTATGAAAAGATAGCATACTCTATGGTTGAGAGAGTTGTCAGTCTTTATTTGGATGTAATTTTAAAAACGCATTTAAAACTCATCTTCAAATTTCCTCTGCGTAGCCATCCTTATACTATTTTTATTTGATCCTTAAATTCTTCGTATAGCGTTTTCTTTTACATATTGATTTCAATGTTACTTTTTTACGCTCTTCACTTAGCTTGTTTACATTTCTTGTCGTACTGGGTTTATATTTTCGTTGCCGAGTTGTATTACACTGTGTCAATTTGAAAACTGTCTTCAATACAGTACAATCATCTGCCTTTACGTTTGAGATAATATGTATTACTTTTTCAGTCGTTCATTACTTTCATAATATATTGACCAATTGGTTTTCGGTTCTTCATGATTAACATGATTTAGCGTTATCATATCTATGAAATATGGTAGTAGAGATGGATACTATCATTTAAAAATACGTTTTTTGATACTTACTTGTGTTAGGGGTTCTCCACTGTTGGAGATTCACTTTACAATTTTTCACGGAGCTGGCTCTAATCTTTTGAATATTCTGAGATACTCAAATATCCAGTTATGAGGAATCATCATATCGCATGCCTTTTGCGTAGTCAATCAATTTATTTGCAAGTTTCATTTTCATTTTACTTCTCCCAAGATCATCTGATCACTATAAAGCAGATAATTTGCTCTTTTGTTTCCATCCCTGCCTTCTTTCTCTCCTTCTACTGCTGCGTCTTCCAAGGTTTCGTTTATTTTCTTTTAGATACCTCACTACTTAAGATTTTCCACGTCAATTTTAGAAAAGAGATTGGTTTGTATTTGCTGAGCTACTTTTTCGATGTAAATTTAGATAAAGCTTCTGATCATATAGTCTGTGAATACACTTTTCTTTTGGCAGTTTTGAAGCTACTGAGCTAATATATCGTGTTGTAGAGTGGACCTCTTAAACTTATATTAGTTGAATTGGTTTTTCAATTGGCTATTCTTTGGACTGTTCATTTGTGGAGTAGCATGTATTTAAATCCTTATATTTCCTATAGATCCTTATTTACCTTCCTTAAGCATTCTCTTATTTTAAGGTGTATTTTGCTTTGTGAATTCTTCCATTTAATGTAAGGTAGTTTTGTTTTAACATGTCTTTTATGAATTCATAACAGTCTTGTTTTTTAAAAAGTGTATTTGGCACTTTCGTATTTGTTTTAACACATTTGCTCCTATCATATTGCACTCACACACACTACTGGTAAAGCACATTTTTCTTTTTTATCTATCTACATAGACGTAAATATTTTCTGTTTTGCTTCTTTTGTGAATGAAGTTGATCTGCATATAAAAATATATGTATGGAAATCCTCCATGTGTTGAATTGTTTTTTCTTGAAAAATGCTGAATTCATTTATTCTTTATCCTTATTAGCAACAAGTCGTATTTCGTCTCGTTACAAATAGCAACCTCATTCATTATTTCCAGAAGTCGCTTTGATATAGATAAAAATCAACTGAAATTAAAATGAAAAAAATACGTTATTTGTCTATACTTCTGAGATGAAGCACTCTTTATATTATTTATATTGTTCGGATTATTGACCTCATCATTATTGCTATGTTTACGACTTCGAACCGAGTACTTTATTTGGATCACTGGAGTATATCATTCTTGTTGTGGATTCCGGTTGGGAAACCACACAAAATAATAAATAACAAAGAGATATGGAGATAGAAAATTTAAGTTATATTGAACAAGAAATACAAACTGGAACACGTGTTAGTCAATTCAGGAATAATATTAGTAAAAATCAATATATACAGTCTTGCAGTGAAATAGTATGTCCGGGTAATGAGTCTATATCCAAACAACTCCATCTTACTCTGCACCAACTTACTGACCAACTAAGCAACTGCTTACAACTACTTTCTCCACTACTCTCTGCCGTTCTCTGTATAGGCAGGATTATATGTACACATCAGGAGAGCCCATTCTTATATATACAAAAAGGGGTGATCTCAATTATTCTCATTCCATGTGCCATAGCCATTTAATTATCTCCCATTAACTTAACTCACTAAGTTATTTGTTCATTATTGCTGTAGCCTAATATTGTCTTCAAGGACACATGGCTAAATGGATATAGACGTTGGTTGGTTCCAGTAACTTTACCCAAGCCATTGTGAGTTCAATAACAGGCTACAGCAGTGGTGAACAAATAACTTAGCGAGTTAATTTAAATGGAGATACCTAGATGGCTACCAAACGTGACATCTTACATGGAATGAGAATGATATATCCAGTGATCCAAATAAGGGTTCAGTTCGAAATTTATCTTTAAAGAGAAAAAATAAACTTCACATATCTAATTAAAGCCTAAAACGAAAATAATGTATAGTTCTATTGATGAACCATATATGAATATACTTAAACATCAAAAGAAATAAATAGGTTTGATAATTTCTGTACAAGCCAGTAAAAGTTAAATTTATCGGTTTTTCCTGATTAAGCATTTAAAATTTAGACATTTTTAATGGCGAATATTAATCCGTACAACTCCTCGAGGCACCAGAGTCTTGAGAATAGACATAAGCTACTGAATATTTTTAACGGTAGTAAATGAAATTTGACAAAAATAAATTTAAATGACGATCATTAATCATTTTTTGCAAAGCAAACTGGGATTGCTGTTGAACTAAGAATTCCAAATTCTGCGATGGGTTTTTACAAGAGAAGAAATTATCAAAATGTTTTTTTTCATTTTTTCGCAGACGTTCACTAATAAAGGATGATAGTAAGAGAACGTCACTTCTTTCTTTTCTTTAATAAATGATGATGATCGTGATCATGAGGATTTTAAAGTGAAAATGTGAAGATGAGAATTTATTTTTGACAAATAAATGATATTCAATGTCGCAATCAAATATAATGAAGTAAATTGCCTTCTAATTATAATTTGTACTTATTCAATCAATAAAATTATCAAAAGACGAACAAAAATGTGAACTAAGAAAAGTCAATGATATAATTAAAATGTGCCAAGTGAAGCCATGAGAATATTTCTGCTTATCACCTTAATTAAAAGAGAAAAGTACTTCCAATTCTTTGATTTATATTTGTTTGTATTTTTTTCAAATTTGTTCCGGTTTAACGCTTTGTAAAAACTCCAACCTGATAACGATAATTCTCTCAGTGCATTGAGAAAGTCAATGAAAAGTTAGTAAAAATTAAAAGATGGTGAATCCCACATTCGAATTGAACAAACAATTCCCAGGGGTTCCTACGTCGAACAAATTCGAATTAAACTGAAACGATATAAAAAAATTATTTCGTGAGAAAAAAACGAGTGTTCATCTTAGCAAGGGATATTAAGTCGCCCTTGTCAATGTAAGTGTTATCATTTTTCAAAACAGTTTCCGGTGATATAAATAAAGTAATTTTTAAACGTGAAAATGTGAATTTTATATCTTTAAACGTTAGGCTTTTTGTCAAAAATTATTCTGTAATATATATGTTTATACATATAACCCAAGTATTTTGAAACATCAGTCTTTTGTAGACCATTTTGAATATTGCATCTTTACCGACTCTTCGTCGGCAAGCGCTATCATTATAAACTCTAAAGCTTTGTACAATTTTTATAAGAAGGCTCACCCTGTACAAGGCTCAAGAGCCAGTCGAGGTAGGGTGTTACAGAGTAAAAGACAGTTTATGAGGATATGCAAGAAAGATAACGGTTAAACCTAGATTTGAACAGGCTAAGATTATAGTGATCGGAAAAAATACTCTCGGGAGTCAAATAGAGAAGCGGTTTGCAAGAAAATATTGCTTGAGTGGTACGTACTACTCATCAATGGAATACAAAGAAAATGAGGCCCAACAGCCGCTTAAGGGACAGAGCTTCTCATTCATCGTGATTGGTAATAGTTTAGGGTCCGATCGAACGATGATGGAATGTTACTACTTCGGTTTTGGAGGAATTGAATGTAACTAGCCTGTTTTTCCCATAAAGTTAAATTTGAAGGAGAGATGCACTTGAAGTCTCTGTTCATCTTCAATTTGAAAACTACATTCATATACCGTTGTATTATCAACATATATATTCACAAATGATCAGGATACACACTTATGGAGATCATTTATGTAAAAAAGAAGGTTGGTCCGAGAAGCGACACATGGGAAATGCCGGCATTGGTTATTAGGGACCGAAAGAACTGGCTGTTAACAACTACTTTCAAGAACCTACTCGTTAAGAGGGACCTTATTATCGGGAAGACTCTTTACCATAGTAAGAGAGCTTGTGCAGCAATCCTTTATGCCACATCTTTTCAAAGGGCTTTCAAATGTCTATTATCATAGTCTTTGAGATATATTTGTTGTATAGTGCCTCATTGATTCTGTGAATGGTGGTAGTTAGAACACGAGCAGTAGAATGGGCCGATCGAAATCTGTGCTTTTGATCACTCAAGAGATTGTTCCTATTAGATTATCAACAACCTTTTTTTAATTAGAAAGAAGGTTATATATTTTATAATACAAAAAACGAATTTATATTATTAATAGTTTAAAACGAGTTAATATTGTTCATCATCATAAAGGGATAATCCTAAGCGATGATGAAAAGTATTCATTTTTAAGCATTTCATGAAACAAGAAAATATGAAAATAATCGTTTGTGTGTTTTTGCATTTCTTTCTCTTTCACTCGACTATCAGAGGCATTTTTATTGATTTGATTCCTAATTACATAGAATAAAAATTGTGATACATATGAATCGCATAAATCTGTACAACTTCATATCATGCGAGGAAAAATAAAATACTCAAAATGTACCAATATACAATGCTATGTGGGTCGTTGATCTTCATATTTAAGGTATACGATAATGACAATTTAATATGAAATACACTTGTAAAATTTAAGAGGTAATCTACGAATGTCTATAATAGTTGTATGAATATGTTATTCTCTCTCTCTCTCTCTCTCTCTCTCTCTATATATATATATATATATATATATATATATATATATATATATTAAACAATCTGGTTATAAGCTGATTATGAATAGTTAGCAAATTCAGAATTTTCTTAAAACAATTGTAAAGCGTGAGAAAAGCTGGTACCATTCCCAAAAAACACCTTTCGCTATGGGGAACAAAATTATCATTTAATCGGGTGGATTTTGCAAAAAGACAAAAGCCCACACTTTTCCCCAAAAAGCCAACAAAAGAGATAAAGATACACCTTAAACTATTTTAACAGTTAGAAATAGGTTAAAATGCTCTTGATATATGCTACAAATTACCTGATAGTCATGTCGCATGTTTGTCACAATATTCATCTGTTTGTTTCTGTTATCACAGAAAAGAAAAGCTTCTTCAAAAGAAGAATTTTTTCTTCAAAAGAAGAAAAAAATTTATGAATATCTTTACTTTATGTAGACAAATCTCATTGTTGCAAAAGGTTTGACGATAATAGCCACAAACTTTATTTGGGTGTGCATTGATCCCTACCATAACGTTATGGAGACAAAGCGATTGCAGCTACATCTAGATTAAATTTTGATATATCCCGGAAAGAAATACAGTATAAAAAGATCAGTTGAAGAATGGAACTCCACACCAGTAATAAGAAATACAGATTTATTGTACTAAGGTACAATAGACAATAATACACATATAGGCAAGCCAGTAGTTGGAGCACTATCGAATAGTGAATGCCTTTGCTTAAGACCTTTCCCACCGTCGTACCGCTCGTTACCGTCTTTTATAAAGTAGAGTATTCTATTCTCGGGGATGGCAGGATGTTCCACTATAACATCTTCCCCCGAGCTAAATTTTCCTAGAATTTTGCTCTTAATATTTTTTCTCTTCGGATCTGGACATAGCCGTTTAGTCCTTTTCCTTTTTCTGTTACTTCTTCTCCTGTCACTTGCTGTGTCTTCATTTTTAGAATAATCAGTAGTTCTCTGTGTCGGTGTTACTTCCTTAGGTACTCCATTGTTAGTGAGTGGTTTAATCTGAAATGTGTCATATACTACCTCCATTGGTATCTCTTGGTCATTTGTAACGGTTTCGATGTATCGGTGTTTCAATTGGTTTATGTGTCTTTTACAGACAAACTTTTCACCTTTAATTATATAAATAACTCTCCCGGTTCTTCTAATTACCAAACCGTCTTCCCAAAAAAGCACTTTCCAGTTCGATAGTTCTTAAAGAAGACCTTGTCTCCTTCTTTGAAAGATTTAATATCAGAGTTTAGTTTTATAAAGCTCTTTTTGTTTGGTAACAACCTATCAAATATTGATCGAATCTTTCTCGAGTATATGACCTCAGCAGGCGACAGATTTCAATTAATGTTCTGATTCGGCTTAATTCTATAAACCATCAGAAATGTTTGGATATTCTTGTCTTTGGTGTCGATCCCATTAGCTTTTCTCATAGCTCTTTTAAACGTATCGCCAAACCTTTTCGATCTCGGATTATACGTAGGTGTGGTTATGTCGCAAACGTATCACAATGTTTAAATTCAACCACCGTAAACAGTTCCGTTGTCACAGATAATTGTGTTTGGCACCCCCAAACGGCTAAATACTTCGTTTAATGCCTTTATAGTATTTGCCGCTGTCGGGTGCTTAATTCTATAAACTTCAGGCCATTTAGAATAGCTATCTACGATGATTAGGTAATAGTCTCCTTTTAATGGTCCTGCATATTCAACATGTATTCGTGACCACGACACATCTGCTTTTGGCAATGACTGAGTTTTATAGGTGTTGATTTTGCTGCTAACTGACACCCTTTACAATGCTTCACCAAATCTTCAATGTCCTGGTCTATCCTAGGCCAGTATATATAGCTCTAATTAATGATTTCATTTTGGATATACCCGGGTGACCCAAATGAAATTCTTTTAATATTCTCTTACGTAAAACACGTGGAAGTACCATTCTTTGAGCATACAGTAGTGTTTCATTTCAAATTGAAAATGATGATCCTTTGTTTTTCTCATTCCCTTTCACAATCATCTTTGAAATGTAATCATCCGTTTTCGCCGTTTTGTTAATTTCCTCCAGTGTTACTGGTAATTCACTAACGATGTTCACCAATACATCCGCAAGTTCTTTCTCTTCTTTTAACGCAGCTATCACTGTTTCTTCCAACAACTCAGGGTTTTTCGGGATTAGTCTTAAAAGACAATCCGCGTGGGCGATTTCCTTAGACGGAATAAATTGCATTTTAAAATTGTAATTTAATAAAATTACACTCCACCTTTGCAACCTGTTTACGGAATGAGTAGGTACTCCTTTTTTCCACCCAAAAATCGAAAATAAAGGTTTATGGTCGGTTTGTAGCACGAACGAACTTTCATAAATGAATATGTGAAATTTCTTCACAGCATAAATTATACTAAAATTTTCTAATAAATTACGCTTCCTTCTCTAACTATACTGTCTTTCCGCTGGAAGCAACGCTCTTAATGCATGAGCGATAGGTTTTGTTACGCCATCCTCGAATTTGTGTAAAAGAACAGCTCCTATGCCATATTCACTCGCATCCGACGCTACAATTCTTTATTTCTATCAAAGTGCACTAACGCTAACTCTGCCAATAAGCACTTTTTAATTTTTTTAAATGCTTCGTCGCATTCCCTTGTCCAATACCATGTTTTATCTTTTCTAATAATTTGTTTAATGGTGCTCTTAAATCATGCATATTATGAATATATAAATTGTAGTAATGTGCAAGGCCCAGAAATGACTGTAACTTAGTCACGTTATCCCGAGTAGGCATATTTTTATAGCTTCAATTCTGTTTGGGTTAGGTTTCCTTCACTTATGATCAATTATTTGACCCAAATATTCAATCTTATCCATACAGAACTCGCACTTTTCAAGTCTTACCTTGAATCCATAATTCTTGATTCTTTTGAAAAATTCACGGACATGAATTTTATGTACTTCCACATTTTCACTTCTTAATATGTCGTCCAAGTATACCATTGCAGAATCGTATCCATAATTTGTTGAAATGCACTTGGTTCTACCTTCAAACCGAACGATAAACGTTTCAACCTATACAATCCTCTATGAGTGTTGATGGTTAAATATTTCAAAAATTCCTCCTGGACCTTGACTTGTAGATAACCTTCTGACAAATCAATTTTCGAAAATATCTCCTCAGGTGTGGGCAGTGGATACGTGTGATCCTTTAAACATTCGTTCAGTCGGGTTGAGAAATCCGCGCAAACTCTTATTTTATTATTTCTCTTTTTTTACGTAGACTGTAGGTGATGCCCACTCAAAGTAATCTACTTTCTTAATTACTCCGTTCTCTTCCAATCTCTGTAACTCTTTATCTATTGTCTCTAAAGATGCAAAGGGAACTTTTCTTTTTGTTTTGAACACCGGTTTTACGTTCTCCTTTATTTCAAACTTCACTTTATTCTGCGTACAACAACCAAGTTCATCAGCTTTGACTTCAGTAAACTCCTTCAGCTTTATAAATTCTTCTGTGTTTAGACTATCCTATATCCGACGCATTTATTCTCCTACAAAACTTATTCATGGTTTTCTCCCATAAATTAAATAACACAATCAAATCAATGCCAAATAAATTTGCATTTTTTCCTGAAATCACAGACTTTAGTTTTGTGGATTTTGCCGTCGAATGCTACCTTCGCGAAAAATTCACCTTTGAATTTCAACTTGTTACTCGAAACGCCTCTCGCAATTTTCTTAGTATTCTGCAATTCTGGTCGGCCTATTTTTCTCCAGGTATTTTTGTCAATTGTGGAAATGTCAATCCCGGTATCAAGCAAACAAGTGATATTTCGACCATTTAACTTAATATCTACGTACTTTCTTGTACTGATATCCTTCGTAACTTTTTTTTAGATAAAACAGTATTTATCCTTTTAGACTTTCGATAATTTTTCTTTATACGCTTTACTGCCTTGTGTCCTTTTTGCACACATTCAAAACATTTTATTTCTGAAATAGCACTTACTTGTAGCATGGTTAGTGTTACCACATGATTTGCAGTATGGTCTTTCTTCTTTATAGGCACGTTTCTTTACTTTGTGTATTCGGGCAATACTCTTTTCTTCAATACATAAATTATCCTGTTTAATATTAACCAATTTTTGGCATTCCTCCGATACTTTCTGTAACGTTATGTCCGTATAATGCTCCAACATTGCTAAAATCCTTAAACAAACTTTCTTGTCCTTAGGCTCCGTTAAACCTTGCACAACAATTAGGCATTTGAACATATCTTCCTTGATTTCTTTAATTTTGAAACGTTCACACTGGGAGTTAACTTTCCCAGCGTACGCAACAAAGTCTTCGTCCTCTTCTTTCACGATATTTAAGCATTTATACCGTGTATGAAACAAACTGTCCTGTTCAACAAACATTTTCAATAATATTTCAACCGTTTCGTCAAACGAAATCTCTTCTGGTTTCTTTAGCAAAATGAAGTTCGTGTACTTCGTACTTTCCTGAGCATCGATTTTTTGTAACAAAAGCATAATTTTTTTCTTCTTTGGTCCATGATTTGCACCTTTTTGAAAAAATTGTTTCGTAGCTTTTAAAGTACGCAGGAAAAGTTATTCCTTCCTCAGATCTGTACAAAAATTTTGAAAGAGAGTTTGCTATTCCCTCCACAGAGAAAATTCTGGAACCTTTCTTTGGTTCGCCTTGCTTTAACAATATTTTTTGCAAAACCTCTTGTTGACTATGCTGTTGATGTATTGGTTGTTGAACCGCTACGCCTAGCGTCTTCATACTTTCTGCTAATTGTTCCATATTCCGTACACACCAAAATATGTATATGGAAAAATAAAAATTCAACCAATTGACCAATAAGTTAAAACTTTGGAAAGAAAAAAAACGTATATATGAGGGGGATACAAAAACTACTCAACTTAACTTTTTTTATATGGTCGTCACTGTCGAAGGTTCATATTTTACGACTCCTAGTTTAATACGGTTGTCTTTCCTTAGGGGTCCAAATCCTTATTCAACAAGTGAAATTTTCGTGTGAATTTGATTTTTCTGTCGCCAATTCATATCCGGTGGTAATTTTCCTCGTTCGTCAAACTGATATCAGGCGACAGTCATCCTCGCTGCCAAACTGATATCAGGCGACAGTCATCCTCGCCGCCAAACTGATATCAGGCGACAGTCATCCTCGACGCCAAACTGATATATCCCGAAAAGGAATACAGTATAAAAAGATCAGTTGAAGAATGGAACTCCACACCAGTAATAAGAAATACAGATGTATTGTACTAAGGTACAATTAACAATAATACACATATAGGCAAGCCATGGGTTGGAGCGGAATCGACTATCGAATAGTGAATGCCTTTCCCACAGTCTTTTATAAAGTAGAGCATTCTATTCTCGTGGATGGCAAGATGTTCCACTATAACAAATTTGTTGATAGAAAGGTTTTCAGACAGTAGTACCTATTGACGAATTAAGTAAAACTATGACGGAGAAAGAAAACATGCGAGTCGAAAGAATGAGCTTAGTTTCTCGGCTAAGTAAACGGTGAAAGAACTAAACGCATTTAACTACAAACAACGGGAATTTATTCGACGAAATCGAATAAAATCGAGAGTGTAGTATGTATATAATAGTCTTTTAATGTAGACCTTACTCGCACAGATTCAGGGGGGAAAATTATAAATGTAAACAAACCCAGTATACTTTTTTCGAAAATAACGTGAGCATTTGGCTATATTTTTTTCTTCTTCTAATAAACACAAAATAACTTAAGTATTTGACAGTTTTTTCTGGTATACTGAAAAATTTTGGAGGGACTTAAATGCACATTATATATATTTTATAACGAGGGCGATATAAAATGGCATAATTCTAATTATATTAAGGTATTTACTGCAGAATCTCTCGAGAAATAGATGATTTCAACAAATAAAAGGCCTCGAAAGATTTCAACATACAATTAGGAGTTTCAAAAGTGTATTGTTACGTATTTATGTAAATAACTTATCTCGGTGATGTACTCCTGTACAGTAACCAACGAATAAAAATGCGTTACTATTCTGTTCTTCTTCTTATATTTTCGGAGCTCCAGATGAAACATGGTGGCAGGTTGGTGCTAAATTACGTCTCTACACTCGTTTCCTACATCTCGAGGTCATTATGTCTATCTTCTTTTTACTGCCTCTCTCTTTCCGTTTGAAATAACTGGCTATTATTCGAACCAAGCAAAGAGTGAAGCTTCTCCATGAACTTTAGATGAACTAATCTTTGTTGTCTGAACTACACTGAAGACTGAGAAATTTAAGTGGCCATGATAGAAAACTACCTTTGTGATAATACTATGAAAATATACCAGGTTCACAACGTCACAATGTCTGAATCTGCACGACTATCAACACATTCTGTACATACTGGTATATTCAATAAAAAGTAAAAACTAAGATGAATCCGTTAACAGAATCCTTAGCAGTTTTGAAGCCTTGTGAAAAATTTGCAACTTCTGTTACATGTACAGAGATTCCATAATGCCAGACTTTTAGGACAGAATCTACAAAAGTGCACTGATATTTGCAAGGCATCTGTAAGGCATCAGCACACAAGGAATAACTGAGTACAGGAGAGGACACCAGAATAATGAAAATTTTCACTGCCCTACAAAACAACTAAATAAACTTATTACCATAATGAAGATGATAAACTAAAAAAACTATAACTATCTACTGGGACTGCGTTCTTTAAGTAGTTTGAAATAATATAAATATTCATTAAAGAGTACATAAAAAAGATGTAAATGCAAAAATGAATACATCAGTAGAAACTTTAAAGAGTACATGATTTTAACGTTATTTTGGGTTTTCAAACTGAAAAGAATTATGAACTCTGCAAATGAGCAAGCTGAAATACAAAGACGTTAATGACATTGAATACAATCCTTCACACGACATCGTTAAACTGCGTGATAAAAGTATCTGAAAAAGCCCGTCAGCATTGAAAATCATTGAAAATCATCAAGAGACATAAAGATAATATAAGGCAGAGTCATGAAAAATAATTAAACTTGGAAACTGAATCGTTATTAATGAGTGCCAAGAACAAAAATAATATTCATTAAAAAACAAAACGGCTAAACAAAAAACACCTAAACTACTCAACTACTCTTTCTCAAACGTCCGTGATATCCGTACTAATTTTTGCAGCGTTGAATTCTTCCTCCGCGAAAACTCCCTTGATATCTTAGCTCTCTGTGAATCTAATCTTAGCCCTTTTATCCCTTCGTTTGATTCCTATATCTCTGGTCACTTTTCCCTCTTTAGGAAGGACTCCAATGTCCAAATGTATTGACTTGGTGTTTATGTCAGCAAACATCTCCTTCTAGCTAGGGTGATTTCTCTTGAATCTCCAGACTATTCCTACATCTCTCTCTCTCTCTATCTATCTATCTATCTATCTATCTATCTATCTATCTATCTCGATCGGTTAGCTATTTTTCCTTTCTCTACCCCTTCCCTTGCTCTCATGATTGTTCCATACTAGAACAATAAAAACAAGGCCATTTCGTCTCATTCGTTCGCTACTATATTTGTGTTCGCTGACTTTAATGCTCTCTATGCAAAGTGGATGCAAAAATTTGTCACGGATCTTGCTGATGTCTATACCATGAACTGTTCAATCGCTGAATTTCCCCACTCGCTTCCACATTCACCCTAATAGACTTGGAGCACTGCTAAATCACTGTTCCACTTCTATCCCTGATTCTTGCTATGCCACCTAGCTCTGCCCTCTTAGCGACTCTGATCATGCCGTGGTTTTGGTTAATATTTTCTTCCACTTTGCTTCCTTCCATGAACCTGCTTACTAGCAAAATATTCTATTGTTATCAAAGAGCGGATTGAGATGTGTTGCACGACATCCTTTGTGATGTCCCTTTGGAACAAAGTTTTCTTTTGTGTGAAAGCCGGTACTGATGCATTCATCCAATTCAGGAAGTTACGACCAAAGCCTCATTCTTGCCCTTGGTTCTCTCCTGTTCGCTCGGCCGTCATTGCTCACAGGAACCATTTCTTCCGGTTTTACCAGAGTGACCATAAAAAGTCGTCTTTTTGTCTTTGCTCGCAATGAATGAAAACTAGTTTTAAATAAAGCTAAGCTGTTTTTGCTAACAGATTGGTTCTAAGGGCTACTGGCGGCTATGCAAAACTGTGCTGAACAACAGCAAACCTTCGATCCCTTTACTAAACAATAATTCTTGAAGTTCTCATATCCACAGCGGACAAGGCCGAGTGCTTTGCTAACAAATTCTCTTACAATTTTACAAAAGACTCATCTGGAGTACCAACACTCGGCCTCTCTCCTAAAACTATGGCCCAGCTGAGTGATATATACATAACTCTCTCTCTCTCTCTCTCTCTCTCTCTCTCTCTCTCTCTTCTCCAACATTATAAGCAAGTGGAAGTGGTAGTATTCCAGTCATTGTCCTTGATAAATGTTCCCATAAACTCACTCTTGTTCTCTCCAAACTCTATAACTATTGCGTTTGTGCCTCTTGCTTCCCTACTTGTTGGAAGTCTTTCTCTGTATTTCCTGTTTTTAAAAACTCTGGAGAGCTCTGCGACCATTTTAATTATTAACATCTCAACAATTTACCGCGTTTTGGCAAAGTTTCCGAGGTTATTATCAAATGATTCAATATCTCTCATCCAACAAAATATTTTTTGACAAGCATTATAGCTTCCGCTTCGCCAGGCCTACTGCTGATGTGCTGAGTACATATATCAAGTCCTTGATTAAGAACGGCGAAGTCTGCTCTGGATATCTCGAAAGTGTTTGATAGTGTTTGGCATGCTGTCCTTCTGTGCAAGCTACAGGGCGATGGTATAACGGGACGATTGTTTCATTTAATCCAATCTTTCCTGTCAAATCGCAAAATGATGGTCGATGGAAATGGGTATACTTCCAAATCCTTTCATGTGAACGCAAATGCCCTTCAAGTCTCTATCCTAGGTAACACGCTACCTTATATTTATCAATGATCTTCCTAATGTAGTCAGTTTCAAAGTCAGCATCTACGCAGATATCACCACCATCTACTCCCGTCACAATAGGAAATCTGCCTGGGCTGACAAAGTAGATCTGGATTCTGCTCTTGGAAAGAACCTCCTATCTGTGATGTAAGAAATGGCTTGTAACTGTTAATGCTTCCAAAATTAATCTGCTCTCCTTTTAACCACCATAGGGAGGCTTTCCTACCTTTCATTAATATAAATCAGACTTGAAAGCAATACACTACGCCTCATTGGCCTCACTCTCTCGGCCAATCTTAAGTGGAATGAATACATTGAATCAATACCAATATCTGCTGCTAAGAAGGTTGAGTCGCTATGTCCAGCTAGGAAGTTTTTTCTCCTCAGAATACATCTTGTACATTTATAAATCTACTATTTGTCCATGCAGTGAATACTGTCGCAATATATGGCCTGGTAACCCGGAGGTTCTCGGCAAAATCAAAAGGAAGATTTGCAATGTAATTGTTCCTGATTTGGCTTCTCGCCTTCAGCCACTTTCTCACCGAGAGAATGTGGCTCCCCTCTTTTCTACAAGTATTTTACTGGCTTCTACTCTGACGAGTATTATTCCTTGGTGCCTCGATCTCATCAGTTTACCCTTGGACCTAAATTAGCAACTAGGTCCCACCCATTTGCCATCAAAATAGGCAAATGTAGCCACCAATTCTACTCCATCAGTTTCTTTCCTCGCTCTTCCCGCTTATGTAACTCCCTTCCTCCTTCTTACTTCCCTGATAGCTACAATCTCCAAAATTTTAAATGAAACTTCAATTGTCATCTCAGTAAGTCCCATGTCTCTGTTAGCCTTTCTACAACATCACCTATACTGTTTTCATTTCTGTCATCCGTCTCCTCTCATTGTAAACCCCTGCGCACCAGTATTAGTATTGCCTTGCTTGGGGTGAAACGATTATTTAAAACAATACAAATGAAGACTTACACATCACAGGAAAATAGCGACCATAGTCTGTGTAGGGCCAGAGATGAACCAATCAATTTCTTAATAATCGAAAGGAGAGAATGCAATAATTAGATATGAAATAGATCTGTGGTGATTTGTGCAAATTGAAAATTTGAATATGCAAACCAAAGATATGTGCAAAAATGGGAATTTGCCATAGAGAATTAAAATATTAAAACTGTTTGGGATCTTCTAATCCAGATCAGAATAGCAAGTCTAGTTATAGTAAACAACAAGAAGAAAATGTCTGGCATTAAATTTCATTGTTTCACGACGACAAACTAAAATAGAAAAGTTTGAGAAACATTTAAGCTTTGTAAGAAAACTGAAGATACAAATAATGAAATAGGAAGGTGATAACCATACACATTGATAATGGAACTATATCAAAAGAAGAATAAAAATAATGGAATAGCAACAAATTAGAGAACGATTAAAAACGTACAATTAACAACATCGATGGCCATGTTTTTGGTACTGAGAAGATTTACTGCCAATTGATCTCTAACAAAACTTCATTCTCCCAATGCGAATTATTAATTTATTAACAAATAAATTTGTCCTAAATAATATGAAACAACAATTCAAATGTGTGATTCATTATCATAAAATTAACATCGATTTGATTAGACACTATGAGTATAAATTTGAAATGAATATATTTTGAGATTTTAAAATTAAGATAAATCTTTCAGCCCAAGGAGCGAACATTTTTATATGAGAATGACAATCTTGTTAATACCCAATGAAAAAGAAGTAAAGTTATTACAAAAATGCAATTTCTCACATAGTAGAACTGAACAAATGCACATCATGATACTGTTAAAGTCAGTGGTGATTTGTGAAAATTGAAAAGCAAATGCAAACAAAAGATATGTACAAAAATGAGAATTTGCCATAGAGAAGAAAAATATTAAAACTCTTTGTGATCCTCTAATCCAGATCAGAAAAGCAGATCTAGTTGTGGATTAAACCTAATCCTGACGATTTAAGAAGAGTTTGTTTGACTTTATCTCCGGCAACAATGTTCACCAGAAACTTAATGATTGAAGATGTAGAAATATAAAATTTAATCATAACAATGAGGCAAATAACAAGAAAATGAACACTTTTTGCTGTTGCTGCTTCAAATTTCTTCTATTTCTTTGTACTGTGTTTCCAATCAAATATCCCTACACCATTGAAAAAATAAGATGGCAATAAAATAATAACTGCAGTAATATTTGTAGAATAGTTATGAATGAAAGTAAAGCAAAGAAGATGAAGCCAATGCTGTTGATTATAAATAAAGTGCGACCATGATGACATTAGCTGCAACAATTAACAATGTTATAATAAAAATAGCCAATAAGTACTTTACGTTGGATGTCAAAGTTGGTGCCAGAAATCTGTGTTTCCAATCAAATATCCCCCTACATCATCGAAAGAAAAGCACAACTGCTAGTACATTTTGTGTGCACAGTGGTCATGTTTAACAAAGCAGGCGCAGCCATTATGTCGACATACGAAAAGGATCCAGTAAACGATGAGATTAATTGTACAAAGTAATTGATTGCTGTTCACCTTCGGGGTGACAAGCTGCTGTCTGGACAGAGAAAATTGCAAAGGGTAAAACGGAGTGAGCTGTGTAAAATCAGAAATATTATTCAGTGACTCGTAATGACTAATAAACTTTGCGGTTTATTCGCTTCTTGTTTCAGTTTCTTTAAATAATGGTGACAAATATCTTAAAAACACAAATTAGGCCGCTTGATTGCAAACATCTGCCTTGACCGTCCCCTTATTGTTAATTGAAATATAAATTGGCACAAGTTAATTGCAATTATTACTCGCAGACTTAAAACGAACAGAACGTTATTCACACGGGGATATGGGAAATTAAACATAATATCAGAAAATAAAAGAACTCTTTTCTTTTAATCCACAGAGTGATAATTCTTGACAACATTCCTGAACAAATACTCTTTTTTTTGTCCTCTTTTTTCAATGAATTGAATTCCTTGCATTCACTTACGTACAAATACCCTTGGAAAAGGCATTAATCCGTCTCTTCTACCCACCCCCACCAGTTATGTGTTAAACAATAGAACAGATTGGGTTCTATAGCCTTGTCTGGCAACCAGTATACCGCAGGATAATTATCTGCCCAGTCATTCATGTCCCTTTCAAGACATGATCGCCCAGGCGTGTATCACATATGGCACTGAATTGACTGACTGACTGATTTTCGATGAAAGCTACAACAAATGCTGGGAATACGACCACACCATATGATTGGTTAATTTATCAACTATAAAACACTATTTCCTACATAGTTTTTGATGCCTAATAGACAGATGTCTTTGTTTTGGCTTTTTCTGTTTTGTTTTGTTTTTTGATTTTAGGATTTTTCTAACCACTGTGAGATTAAGACGAACTTGTGTATTAATTTCGCTCTTTTTTACACTTTAAATGATTTCCGGTGCCCTTTTATTAAGGCTTATTTGCATACTGAAAAAAATTCTGACCATCTAGATTATTAAGACCATAATTTGTATGTTCCATATAAGTGTAGTCCCCACTATGCATCACTATCGTCATTGTTGAAGTCACTGACTGCCTAAATGTGTTCGCATCAAATGTTTGTTTCCTATGAACGTAGAATCTATGAATGCCACATGCAATTGTACCAAGCAACATCTTATGTTCAAACATAATAAATAAGACGTGTTGCTTTTAAAGAGTTATTGAAATTCTTGAACCTTATATAATAATGACTTTCTTTACAGTGTTATAATTATTTTAACATATATATTGATAGGAAAAAAGGAAATAAGATACATCACAGGCTACAAAAACGAAAATTCCATATTTATGCTTGATGAACGAATAAATTTTCATATAATTATAAAACTGTAAGATTTAATGTTTATTAATAAATTCCATTGTATGATACATTGAGAAGTTAGATAATGGGTGGTGTTTAAATCGAAATCTATGGAAATTGGTACAATTTAAGAAATTAAGTTATGGCAATGCAAAAGATAGACCATAAATGTTTTTGCTGTTAAACAGGCCTTTCTAAAACGAAGATAAGTGATGTCTGGAGTTTTATTGTTTGAAAAGCTCATGCCATTATCCAGCAAGCAGGTAAACTTTAATACAAATAGTAATACGTTGATATTTAACGAAATGATAGAGAAATCGTTTTTATTTTGCTATACCTGATTTTAGATGCTTTATTATTGCTTTCACTTTTGTTAAGAACAACAAAAATAGGAGATTCCGACAAAAATCTAATATATGAGCTATCAATTGAATACGTATCAGTTTAACATGGTGTATGATGCCCTGTTTACCCATTTGTAAAGGAAATTTTGCTATTCTATAAGTACATTAAGATATGTTGTAGGTATTATTCTCCCCACGAAATAATTGAAATTAGTTATCTTACTATAAAATGATTCTTTAGAACTATGAATTGACATCTTTGCATTTTTATCAGATGGTGTACTCTCCTGCCATCTTTAGGCGACAATAACAAATTTCATAGAAATTAACCATAACGTAATCCATAACCTAAGAGTAAAAATGAACGTAACTTACGCTAAGTGTTATGTTCATCTTTATATGTTAATGTCAGAAAGGACTTTTTCTTTTATCATAATAAATTAATCTCATCACGCAAAAGTTTACATGAACCCAATCAGCGATTTGATACCGAAAATATACTATATATTTCCTTCGCTCAAATACATTGACATGAATATTGCCAATTCTGACCAATCGCTGACCAAGATGCAAATTATCATAAAATAGCTAACATTTTTTATAATCGTATCGTCCCAATCAAGGCATTATACTGTCACGGTTGTGCAAGGGGATACATAGGAGGAAAGATAGAGAGAAGGATGAGAATACTGATGAGATGAGATGAGATGAGATGAGATGAGATGAAAGCATGAGAGACAGAATGCAACTTAGTGAGATAGGATATGACTATTGGCTTTATATTTAAATTCTTGGAGATTGTAGCTGTCGGGGAAGCAAGTAAACGGAAGGGAATTCCACAGGCGGGAAGTGCGAGAAAAGAAGTTGATGGAATAGAATTTGTGTTTACATTTTATTGGTTTCACAGTAAAATAGTGGTACCTAGTTGCTAATCTTGTTGCCCGAGTAAATTCGTATATAGGGGGCACCAGTGAGCTAAGTTCATTGGAGTAGAAGCGATGAAAGCACTTGTAGAAGCGACGCAGGGAAGCCACACTGAGCCGGTGAGAAAGTGACTGTATCCGTGCTGTCAAGTCGGGATCGATCACATTGCAGATTCTCCGTTGAATTTTGTCAAGGTGGATAGCAGGAGCACCCGACCAGATATTGCAGCAGTAATCGAAGCACGAGCGGATGGTAGATTTGTATATGTGCAGGATTGTTTCAGACGGGAAAAACATCCTGGTCCTGCACAGAGAACCGACCTTCTTAGCAGCGGATTTAGCTATGGATTCTGTATAGTCATTCCACTTGAAGTCTGTTGTTAGAGTTAACCTGAGGAGGCGCAGTGTTTTACTTTCAGGGAGACTAGCCTGATCTATGCTAATGGTGGTTAAGAACGATTGTCTGTGATAGTAAATAGATAGCAGCTTTGTTTTGGAAGCATTGAAATTCACGAGCCACTTCTAACCCTATTCCACCACCACTTTTCAAGCTCGGCAGCGAGGTTTGCTTTGTCAGTCTCGGCAGATTTTTGTTCGAGGTGAGAGTAAAACGTAGTGTCGTCAGCGTACTTGGGATCTTACTACATCGAGAAGATCATTAATGTAGATAAATAAAAGTGTAGGACCTAGAATAGAGCCTTGAGGGACACCTGCGTTCGTGTGATAGTATTGGGAGGCAATACTACCTTCATTGTGCGATTTGAAAGAAATGACTGGATTAGTTCTAACAATTGTCCAGTTATACCATAGCTCCGCAGCTTGCATAGAAGGCCAGTATGCCAAACTCTGTTGAACGCTTTGAAGATGTCTAGGGCAACAGTTCTGGCTTCGCCGTTCTTGTTGTGAGCCTTGTGTATATATTAAGTGATGGTCGTGAGCATATCAGCAGTAGACCTGGTTAGCATATCATATCGTTTGTCAGAGACTTTTCATTTAGTTTTCTATGTAAGCAAGTATTTAAATCTAACCATAATTCTAAGACTAACTAAAACTTTAAGAATAAACTAACGCTAAGCTTAACTAAACATATTTACCTTAATCATAACTATAAGACTAAATTGTAATCATAACCGCAGGAGTAATAGAAAACAAATACAGAGAAACCTCGGTTCTAGAACGTCTTATATATGAACAAATCGGTTTTCGAGCAGAAAATTCGAGATGAAAACGCCTCGGTTATCGAACAAAATTTCAATTCTTGAGCAATATTGCCGAACCAACCCGAACCGAGTTACCTTGAACGGAATCACTTCTGAGTTGCTCGTCGTATTATATACATTCATGTGGTGTGCTGTGTTTTTCTTTTCAATTTTATTGTACGGCACCTTTTTCTCGTCATGGCACCAAAGGAAACTCATAGTAATGCTGTATTGTGAGTTTAACGACAATAACGGGGAAACATTGCTCAAGCCTTCTCGGTACTTCCCTTTTTAGGGAGTTTGATCTTAATATTGTGTTGAAACTTTCTCGGCATAATTTTGAAGAAGTAATCATATGGGTGTCCAGAAACGAATTATATGTAGAAAATAGATTCAGTTTATGAACATTTTGAATCACGAATGGCCTTCATATTAATTTCGGAACTGTATGTAAAGCTAAATCTAATATTTATACTAATGTTAAATAACATTGTTAATCTAGCACTAACTTTAAATCTAAATATGAAAATTAAACCATAATCCTAAATCTAAGATTTAAAAACTAAATTTCTACCTAAAATAAGCACAGTTTAAAAGTAATAATAATAACACATATATATATATATATATATATATATATATATATATATATATATTCAAAGTTAAATGTAAAGATAGCCAAAATTTTAAGTCTAAATCCTTACTCTCAAACAAACTAACGCTATAAGCCTTACCCTAAATGTAATCTAACTCTATTTCTAAAGTCAAAAACTACCCTATCAATAATAAAGTTACTCCTATCTCTAAGGCTAAGAGTGTAAAGCTAACACTAGCCCTAATTCTAAAACTAAGCAAACCTTTAAAACTAAATCTAGCCCTAACTCTTATAATAAACGAAACTGTAAAAATTATCCTTTCCCTAACCCTAAGCTAACCATAACCGTAATGTTGGCCAAATCTCTATGATTTTGGAAATCCTAAGAATATTAAAGTAACGATTGCGAACAAAACATGCCTAAGGATGGAATATATGTTTCTACTCAAATATTTTGTAGATTACTAGATATAACAACTGAAGAAAATTAAAGTGTTCGTCAGCTGAAGAATTAAGAGGAAAACAAAATGAGAATACGAAAAGAAATAATATATTTTATATTATTTTGACGAGAAAACAGTTTTGTTCTTTTCTCCACATCACTCATTTATAGAGTTCTTATCTCATTCTTCATAAGGTTTATCACTTACAAGGATTTGTAAAAACAGATAAAATAATCTTACTAAAAACACATAAAAATATCTCTTGCCAAAAAAAATTTGTATCGTTTTTAACCTTCATTTTGGTCTTCTAAACATTTTATTTGACTGAAAAGACATTTATATAAGTACACAAATGAGAACGCACATGTATAAACGTCTTTTTATGTGAACAGAACATAACACTTGGTGAATAGTAACATGAAATAATATAAAAGAATTAACAAAAAATCATGTCAGAAAGTGTGCTGTTAGGTGTGGAGATTGTTGAAGGCAGGTAACAAACGTGATAAATTTCTGATTTAAACTGAACTTCTATCAGACAAATCCAATTAATTCCCAAGAATTTCCCGCGAGAAGACCTTCTGTTCTACAAAAGATTTAGGCATCAGGTAACAAAAATGAGCCGAGGGGTAAAAGAATTCGAGTTGAATCTATCTGTGAATGAGGAAAAAGAAACAAAAAATAATTACATTAAATTTTACTTGTAACATAACACAGAACAAAAATAATGAAACTCAACAAATAGATGAATATATTAGAAGAAAAATGAATAAAAAAATAAGTATAAGAAAAAACGACAAAATAAAAGAAAGAAAGAAAGAAAGAAAACGAGTGCTTAATATCTTGGCAGGGATATAAATAAATAGAAAATAAAAACTCAGATAAAAATGGAAGGAAATTAAAACGAATTAGAGGAATGAAAACTGAAGTGCAGGAAGAGAAACAATGAGAAAAAATTTCATAATGTCTTTAGTAAAATCATCGGGAATGTATGGGGAAAACAAAGTAAAATTAACGATAAAGGAAAAGATGAAGGTAAGAGAAGAGAGATAAAAGACAAAGATAAAAACAAATTTCGTAAAAGAAAAGCACATATGTGAAAGGGAGAATCAAAGAAATGACAGAAATACATTAAGGATGTAAAATGTATTTGCATTGTTCTGTGATTTCTGGAGCGCAAAGAAAGTCTGTCTCGCCTTTAAAAGATAAAATACACATTTTGTTTTTTTCTGTTATCTATTTATACATACAGACTTAAGGAAAGTGAAATCTACGTTTCTGATTTTTATTCCTAAACGTGGGCAGATGTCATTTAATGTGCTAGAAGCATGTACACACCTTAACACCTTACTAATAAGCAGACAACAAAAGACGTACTTTCAAGCGACATTGACAGCAATGACTTCATACAGGTTGATTTACTTTTGATCACGAACCAAATATACTTTGGCTCGTTACAAAATAATAAGCTGACCAGAGGTCCTTGTCTACCAGGACATTTTCAATTGATCTAAAGATGAATCACATCTTTCTATTTACTTTTAGACAATTTCATTTTGTTTTTAATTCTTAGAGAAATCCAAAAAGAACCGAAAAAATTAGTGAAGTGGGGATCTAATGGAAAATCTTTATTAATGATATAATTATATATATTTTAAAAGTGTTAAAATAATCATCCTATATGTTTTTAATTATGGAACGAAGCTAGATATTTTGCGGCTTTTAATTCTTTGAAAACATCATAAGATGATTCCTGTTTAATTGTTTATTGTAAATTTGTGTATTGTAATTTTTATCTATATAATGGAACGTTTCTTGCATATTGACGTTTTTACATTACATATTGACGTCTGTACATAGTTCAACAGATTAATAAAAGATGGTTACAAATTGATTCGTAACGATATTACACTTATGTTCGTGGAAATACAAACGTGAAAAATTTAATGCTAAAACCTTCTTATAAAACCTTTTTATAACTAAAACCTTTTTATAACTAAAATCAGTAAAATCAGAAAAAAACTTTTGTTGAGACCAAAAAATCTGATAAGTAATTTTAAAATGATAGGCGTCTTCGGATATTTTCCATATGTTTTTTTGCAAACAGAATTAAAATAACGTTTGCTTGGGAAAAATATATTATCGTTATTCTAAAGAACAAAAATATTGACAATATAATAACTTTCTAATAGAAAAGAAATGTAAAATTATATATCAAAACAACAGTTGAATAAAACAATAATACAGTAAGCTAGGTTTGTTTATTACAATGTTTTTTGAGGAGTGTATTTAAAGTATTTATTAAGAAAAAATTACTAACACGTATTATTTAAATAGAAAGCTGCTATAAGGAAGACGGTTAGTAAAAATAGCTTGAATAAAATTTGATGTGTAAATCTGTGTGTATATGTATAATTGATGTTGCATAAATAAACCTAAAATGAGGTTTGACGGTTTATGAAAAAAATATAATTTCGTTTTCAAATTTTTAATCAAGGACAATCAACCTGCTTAAATAAAGTTTTCAGGCAGACGCGGATTAAAGAGATACATTTTGTTATTTTTAACTAATAGAGTAAGTAGGTTACTCTCATATAATTTTCAAATCGGAGAGAATATGTGGCTATATAAGAAGTCTGTTTTTCTGAAAGAAGAAGGATGTTGGTATTCACAGGCGGAACTCGTTGGTATTTGTCTGGAGCTGAACTTATGTGAATCATGAGAAAAATAAGACAGAAAGCGGGAGGATTTCAGTATTCAAAGGATGATGCCAATGACTACTACTACGACGATTACAAAAAATCAGAAAGATAGAAACGGAAAAACAGAGAAAGTAGAAGTTTCTATAAATTTAAAGACAGCCTGTGAATTTCCGTTTGTACCATTCACAATACTCGAGATAAAAAATTTGACGTTCTCTTTTTTACTCACCCCCATAAAATATAAATAACAGAAACAATTTATTTAATTGAATTAAAACCAACAAGTTTAAAAAAAAGTGATGAAGTATTGAAATCCAACTTGAAGCTTCCTTTGAAATTTATGAAATCTATTCTTTTATTTCCAAATAAAAAGCCAAACATCAAAGCTATGTGAGATTCAACACTTGGCACCTATCTCTTCCGCTGCATCGGTCCCTAGCCTTAGGATGATGAATATTTTTGTGGTAAACCAAACAAAAAGTGAAAAACTTACTATAATAAATAAAGTAGAATATCCTTATATCACGAACATTAAAGAAAAAATCCAGCAATGGAATAAAAAAAATCAAAGTTATTTTGAACAAGAAGAAAATCTAATTGGTAAAAAAACAGGGATGAAAAATTAAACGTGAACAAAATAAGGTTAAAAATGAATTTAATCCACTTCACTTGAGAGAAAAACATATTCAGAAGTTCAACAAAGCCGCAGATGTGCTGTCAATATGGTAGAAATGAAACATTTTCTAACAGCATTTCTTCCATATTTTCGTCGGTAAGAACCTATGATTCAACAATAACTACCACAATGTATTAGCGGAATGTTCATCTGAAACATGAAAATAAGCAAGTCAGTTTCCCTACATGTGTCAAAAGTTAATCTTTATTTGAAATAAATGACTTTAACTTGAAAACGGGTGATCATCATGCTAATACATACTTAAGAAGGAGGACCATAATGACAAACTATAAAAACAAATAGTTTAATAACATCGCTTACAAACAGAAAAAGGTAATGTTCAGAAAGAGAAGGAAAACAAAAAGTTACCCATCGTCATAAACCTTTACCAAGATACCCAAATAAATTTAATTAGAGTTTGAGATTTCTTTGCTTGCACAGAGAAGGAGGGTTTGATAATATCGTTAAAGCCTTCATAACAATAAGGTGGAATGGCGAACGACCTCTGTGCAAAACAGTGATCTGCAGAATAAGAGTCACCGCATTTCTTTACAGTTAGCAAGTGTTCACCAATGGCAGATTCGGACATCTATGAACACTTAAAAGTAGGGCGGTGCTCACGTATAGAACGGTATACATGCTGTGACCAATCTCCAATCTTTCGATTGTCCGGCCAATATAGTCGGCAACACACCGATATTTAAATTTATAAACAACATTACTTAACTGTAAGATAGACAGAACTTCCTTATGAAATGAAAGCAAAGCAGATCGTGTAGTGAAATTCATTGTTTAATTATTATATGTCTAAAATACTGACACACACGCAGATACATATTGTCGAGTCAAAATATTATGACTATTATGTGTCAAAACAACGACTATCTTGTAATAAGTGCGTATGTCAAAGAAAGAAGGAGATAAGCATATACACTGCCCTAGATTACTTATTTGCTTAATTTTGATATGTTCAATATCGTAAATATAACCAAGAAGTAAGAGTTAATGGCATTAAAAAAGATATATTAGTATCACCAGAATACTAGGTCAGAAGCATTTTTGAAATATAACACCATGGCCTGTGGGATGCTCAGGATCAGTTATAATACCAGCAATTTGCCAATCACCTAAAAGTCATTTTGCTTTTAAAATTTCTAGATGTGAGTAGTAAATGGTGGCAGTCTTGCCAAGAAAAACAGAAGATACTTTGCACAAATTTGGATATATTTGTTGCACAAATTTATATATATATAGTTAAAATGCAAGGCGGTATACTTCACAAAAAACAGTATAGTGACCGTGTTGCATATGGAGAATGCAATTTAGATTGTAAATGCTAACTAATATTTATTGTCAAAAGTACTCTCAGCGTAACCCGCTGAGAGTACTTTTGATAATAAATATCGTGTTAAGATAAATCGTGTTAAGATTAGACTTTATATCAATGCAAGATGATCACCTGTTCTGATTTGTTAGGGGACAGCAAAATATAGTATGTTGTTACTATCGGGAAGCGATGACAACAGGATGCACTATGGAAAAACAAGTCGTTAGATGCAATGTGATTTTTTTGTTGTTCAATAATTTACTGGATTTTATCCATTGTCCTGTACATTAAATACCAGACATATTCTATTATGTCAAAACTTTTCTATACTGATAGATGTTCATCTTTCAGCTGATCAATCCTACATAATTTTTACAGGAATATGAACACTTTACTGTGATACTCTTGCAAGCCTCTAAGAACTGAAGCTCATTAAAAACTTCTGTTGAAACAATTTCTTTTGCCATATGAAGTACAGTCGTTAGATTACGTGCTGTTAACATTTTGTTATGAGAGAACATAAGAAATCACTAAAGACCTTGTAGAATGCCAAGCCTGACCGGATAATAGCAGTTTTGAAGACACACAGAGAACTAAAACCATATCAGACAGATGTCTCTAATATTTGGACTCTTCAGTATGTATACAATGTCTGTGAAGTAATGATTAAACCACTTAATATTAACGAAAACGTAACCTAATTCTTATAAAATTATTACTCTTGCGGTATCACATAACAAAATGTTTTTCTACATTGCGAAATATTCCATATAGAACGGTTCAATAGACTTGTAACAATTTAGCTAATATAATGTTAATTAATACTTTCACGAACATGGATCCATTTCAAGAGACTTCTGTATGTGTGAGGCTCTTGAAAGCTACCCGTTTGTTTCTAGCGTCTATTAATATGTGATAAATCTCACTTTTTGAAGACGTATTCCTGGTTTCGTTTCACAAAATAAAAAAAATGTGTTATTTCAAAAGATCTGCTTAAGTAAACAGGGATGATTTATTACTCCTTTGTTTATATATATATATATATATATATATATATATATATATATATTCCAAATTCTACATTCGTTGAATAGCTATTTCAGCAAAAAAAATCTCGCTTCTTCAGCAACGATCAATACAAAAATTTATTAATTCAAATATGGTACAAAAACTTACATACAGGAAGGAGCCCAAAGACATATCCATACACAGGAAGTTAAAAAAAATTCAATTTTTTTTAATCTGTCGGCCAGACATAAAAACAGAGAGGCAGAAACAGAGATTCATGACTCGATATTAGAAGAAAACTTTTAGATTACATCTGTAGTAAAGAATCAAAAATCAAAATTTAACCGTGTCACAGAAATAGAACTGGTAGAAGAAAAGGAAAAAGAAAGGACAAATGGGTTAGACAAGGTGAAAGTTAACAAAGAATTAAAACATTAACAATTATTCAGTAGCCAAAGTGACAAGGCTTCAGATGGTGAAAGAAAGGAACAATTATATAGATTTAAAAAAAGGAAAGGAAACAGGAAGAAAAAATAAATACAATATATTGTATATCTCTGTTAAAAATTTAACAAAAAAGTTTGGTTTAAAATAATAATAATAATAATAATAATAATAATAATAATAATAATAATAATAATAATAAAATGACAGTCCCCCCCAGAATGGAAGAAGTTACACAGTTCTGGAAAAAGATATGGGCTTGCCCTAAAGAACATAACAAAGAAGTAGATTGGATTACACAAGAGATAGAACGAATCAAAAATGAACCAGAACAGACATGGGCTGGAATTACAGAAGAGGATGTTAAATTTGCACTAAAAAAAAGCACACAATTGGAAATTCCCAGGTAAAATAAAATTCCTAACTTTTGGCTATATTATTTAAATACAGCACATAAAAACTAGCCAAAGAACTTCAAGAAATGGTTGACGATCTTACTAAAATTCCTGCATGGATGACCAAAGGAATTACATTTCTTCTACCCAAGAATGGTGACACAAATAACCCGAAAACTACAGACCAATTAGATGCCTTCCGACAACATATAAACTATTAACATCTATTTTAACAAAACAGACATATTTATACTTAGAAAGAAATGACATGATACCGCTTAAGCGAAAAGGGTGCAAACATGGCTGTTATGGATGTAAAGACCAATTGCTTATTAACAAAATGAAAACTGCTGAAAAACTGCTACAGTACAAAGAAAAATCTTAGTACTGCCTGGATAGATTATCGTAAGGCATTCTATAGTGTGCTACATTCCTGGATTTTAAAGGCTTTAAATATATACAAGATATCACCCGTCATCATCAATTTCATCAAACAGTGCAGGTCTATATGGAAAACAACCCTTTACCTCAATCATATAAATGGAACCTATAAGTCTGATGAAATAAACATCAAAAGAGGTATATTTCAAGGTGATTCTTTGTCTCCATTACTATTCTGCATATCATTAATAGCACTAACCAGTCAACTTAACAAGACAGAATGTGGTTATAAAATGGGCCAAAAGAAAATAAGCCATCTATTTTACATGGATGACTTAAAGTTATATGCTAAGAATGATAATGAGCTGGAAGGTCTTCTGCAAACTGTAAAATGCTTCAGCGAAACATTGGAATGAAATTCAATTTGAATAAATGTGCTAGAACAGAGTTATGGCCATCAATAGCCTTGCAATCCCAGTCGTCCAATATAGTTTCAACATCTTAAACTTGACTCTGAACGACATCAGGCGAATGGATTCTAAAACAAGAAAGCTTCTTTCTAAGCATAAGATGCATCATCCAAAGGCTGATGTAGACCGTCTATACATACCCCGTAAAGAAGGTGGAAGAGGTCTTATTCAGCTGGAATTATCATACAAGACAACTATTGGCTTACTAACATACATAGAAACAACAAAGGATTGGATGATACAATTAGTAAGGCAACATGAAGAAAGAAAGAAAAAATATTCAATAATAAAAGAAGGCAGTAAATACAAACAAGATTTACAGTTAGTAGATTCTGTAGAAAAGCAAAATAAAAGCCAAGAACCAACTATTGCGGCAAAAAATATGAAAATCAAAGCCAAAGATAAAGCTCTTGAACAGATGAAACAGCGCTGGCAAGACAAACGTCTGCATGGCCAATATCCAGAACGTGCCAATAAATTCAATGTTGACAAAGTTAATACTCATCGATGGTTACGTGCATCTGGATTAAAGTCTGAAACTGAAGGCTTTATTCTTGCAGCGCAAGACCAAAGTCTTTTCACTAGAAACTTTCAGGCAAATATTATGCATAATAATATGGATCCAAAATGCAAGTTTTGTGATAAACACCAAGAAACAATAGACCACCTAATCTCAGGCTGTTCAGTGCTTGCCCCAAATGAATATAAAAATCGCCACGATAGAGTTGGGCAATATTTACATTGGACAATGTGCAAACATTATGGAAAATCTGTAAACAAACACTGGTATGAACATCACCCAGCACCGGTTACAGAAATAGAAGATGTAACCATTCTATGGGATTACACCATCTACACAGACAGAAAAATTGAAGCAAACAGGCCAGGCATTATTGTTAAAAACCAGAAGGAGAAAACTTGTCTATTAATTGATATGGCTTGTCTAGCGGATTGTAACATAGCAACCAAGGAATTTGAAAAACTGTCAAAATATAAAGACCTGGAAATTTAAATAGAAAAAATGTGGAAATTGAAAACAAGAGTTGTGCCAGTGATAGTAGGTGCACTTGGAATGATAAAAAATGGAACAAAACAACACATTGAAAGAATCCCTGGAAACCCCAGCTTAAGAGATATACAAAAGATTGTCTTATTAAGTACAGCCCACATACTAAGGAAAACTTTATCTATGTAACGCTAGGGGTGATAGGGAAGATAGAAAAACATGAAATGGGGCCATAACAACACGCCACGACCTGCCTTAGGTTTCCCCGCAGACTTGGTTGGTAGTGAGACCAATGCAAAAATCAAAATATGATGGAAAATAACATAATTATAATAATAGACTATTGTAGATGGCTTAAAATCTACTAATAAAATAAAATTAAAATTGGGATAATATTATAATAGTTATAAAATGAGCAATGGGCAAATAATATATATAAATATAAGTATGCATACACACACATATTCATATACACATACACATACATATCTATGCACATTCATATACACACATATATATATATATATAGATTTAAATATAGATATTTACACACATATATATATATATACATACATATACACTTATACATGATTAAATACATTTCCACACAAACAAGAAATATACATACATTAGCACACCAAATAATATACATATATAAAGCAAGCACACACACATATGTATGTAACTACATTACATCGAGCCCTACACCTGGATAATTTTTTATATTACTAGAATTAATATAAATAGGATATGGTTTTTGGGATTTTACCTATATGCTATTCCATCTTTTTGTATATATATATATATATATATATATATATATATATATATATATATGTCTTAATTTCCTCATCAATAGGTTCATTATTGTTTGTTTGAAGACTGGCATGGTAATGATTGCATGTTATTTAGTATATTTTGTCTTATCTTTATTTTAGTGTGGTCAGGGTTGAAGCATTCACCTTACCCACATATAAAAATACCCACAACAAGTTAAATCTTATGCGAATTGGGGTATAATGTCTTAATTTAATATAAATTCCGCACAGTTCTATCTAAATAAATAAAAAGAAAAATTCAAACTATTTCTAATAAAAATATTCCCTAAATTATTTTAATAGAAAAAAACATTCTTTATAATTCAAAGAAAATTCTTACCATGACTGAATACGAGTTAATACTGATATTGAAGCAAATATCATTATTATATTTCTTAACAGACAAATTGTTTGACTGTTTTCAGAGAATCTGGAAATTTAAGAATTTCTGGCGAGTTACCTCGTAGATCCAAGAGGGCCAGGGTAGCGTAGCCTATAGCTGCGAGCAAATTGCTCACGATGCATACTCTCCGAGCACTTGCGCTGGAATGTCGACACTCATGCGTCAGTAAGTCAGATCGAGGCCGGCATCGCGCCCATTATGCAAATTGTCTGGCTCAGCGAGAACGTATAAAAAGGCGAGTTCTTGTTGAGTTGACAGAAGAATTGTTTCCGGTGCGTTAAACGTAATTCTCGGCGTGGCGTAGAGAACCAGAATTCTTTACGCGGGTGTTTCTAGTATTTGTGCTACTGACTTACATCTTTTCTGCTAAAGAATTAAATAAATATACTTGCTACTTCCTCTGTTGAAATGGGGAAAGGGTTTTTAAAAAATGCAAAATTCTAACAATCATAAATGATATTTCATAGAAAAATGATTTGTTGTAAACTTTTTCTTAATTCAAAGAAAGCAAAATCTGAACTGATTTGTTTGATTAATTGGTCAGATTTTGGCGAGTAGTTAGGACAGA
The DNA here is from genome assembly GCA_037127315.1 of Ascarosepion bandense. Classification (NCBI taxonomy): domain Eukaryota; kingdom Metazoa; phylum Mollusca; class Cephalopoda; order Sepiida; family Sepiidae; genus Ascarosepion; species Ascarosepion bandense. The sequence continues at coordinate 842,807 of JBBBDQ010002413.1, forward strand.
TAACTTTTCAGCATCCCTTTGTATATGTATATTACTGTGCTGAAGCATGTATGAGTATGCGTTGGTGTTTTTTAACATCATAGTGAAGATTAAATTTCCATGGACCGATAATTTTTACATCGATATCAAGAAGACCTAATAATAAAATGTGTTTTATGTGAGACTGACTAGAGATCTCATTAGAGATCAACAATCACAGAGCACATCATGATATTTCTAGTCAAATGAAAATATTTCTATTGTGTTTGCCACAAAAAAGCTTTTAGACCTCACAAATGTTGGGGTAAATAAAAGAGGTTATTGCAGGTAGAATTATGTTGCATTATTTGTTATCCTTATTACAGCTAATGATTACATTCTTGGAGGTGAGTTGTGTAAAGAAAGTATGATAGGAATGGTCAAACAGATATTCAAATTCACTGCAGTTAACTAGGAGTAAATTTGCAAGTAAAATGACTCTAAGGGCTAGAATTTAACTGTTTTTTTTTCACGGTTGAACTTAATTTTTCAGCTCTTTTGAATGAAAATGAGATTAATCTGAAGAAAAAACAGTGAGCGCGTCATTATTGCTACAAGTAATTATGTAATATGAAATAACTATAAATAAGTATAAAATGAAATCAGACGCCCAACAGATTACTGAAGATTTCTGTTCTATAAATCAGCTGACACATTTCCTGAGATGTCGAAAGCTCTTTAGAACACAACTGAGTGCGCCATATCTTTTCTGATATTCCTACCCAACACATTTCAACTAAAACTTTAGGCAACTGCAATGGCTCTCAAAAATCTAAATATACTTTTTGTCAAGCATCTTCTTCCACGTGTCGTCAAAGCAAATATCCTAATTGAATCAGGTAAAAAAGTAAATGTTTCTTTCGAAGATTCCAATTTTTCTAACACACTTACTCTTTGAAATCAGTACGTTGGTAATGTAACTGATAACTGTTTGGAATTGAAAATAGGAAAGGTATAAATCCATATATCCTCAGTTATGGATTATATATTAGAACTTGTATCTGGAAACATCATTATTTTCAAAGACTGCTAATGCTATATTCACTTGCAAAATAAAGAATTATTCTTACAACCCTAAAAACATATTTTAACTTTAGATAACACACAAAGAGTTGGTAAGCCTTAAAAGTCAAACCAGTCAATTAACTTTGAATCCAAGCAAATCCTAATTCCAGCGAGGTGAAGCGAGGCTTCGGGATGAATATCTACAAAGTAAAAGAAAAATCATTGAATATTTTTATTTCAACTTAATTCTCGGTTTTTGATATGTCAAGGATTATGTTGCTTATTCTATGGATGGATTCGAAACGATATGGCACCTTGAGACAAAACTACCGATGCTGTGTACCTCTCAAATGATATATCAGTTTTGTATTTAAGAAATCTGAATATTTTTTTAATTACAGCTACGTTTTCTTTTGTCTTTTGTAATTAATGTAAATAATAATTTTTGAACATGATATGGTGTATAAGAAAAATACATAAAAGAACAAATTTTCCAGTGTTGCAATATCTGAAGTTATCTTTCTTAGGCGATGCCATATATTCGTATATATATATATATATATATATATATATATATATATATATAAGCATTTTAGAATATCTTGTATAGCAGTTTCACGATAGTAACGATAACTTCTTTTTCTAAAGAAGAAAGGATACAACATATGAAAATTGTTATGGCATTATATATGTTTTCCTTTATTTTTCATTTCTATTCAGCCCGTAAAGGATCACAAGAGCACTTAAGAACTTAACATGCATACACTCTTTTGACTAAAGCGCACACATTCACAAGTACAAAGTATATGCAAACATTCACAATCCATTAAACACACGACTGTATTCAAATATACACATTTCCTGCCCAACGCTTTTGTACACGCTTAAATAAAAACGTATTTTCATATATGTGTGAATCTACAGACGTAGAACTCACACAAGTTTACTTCGTTTTGTGTAAATACGCTCTATCTTTTTTCCGCAAATCGAAAATTCAGTTACATAACTCTGAAGAAATACTTTTCACTTTTATACAGATTTAGAGTTGTTGATGGATGCACATTAAAGTCTCTGATCACACGATTTATGCATTGACACGTTTGTTTTTCTTAAAAGGTACTCCATTTTTTTTCGCCACATCTCTAGCAGAGAAATATTTCTTTTGTATTTGCATTAAGGTAAAAGCATCTGCTCATGTTCAAATCACCCTTTCTCCTTGATACACACACATGCACACACACAAACACACACACACATGCCCGCACACACACATATATATATATATATATATCATTATATGCATATATGTGATTGAGTGCGTATGGGTGATTGGGTGTATACAAAATGCATGTATGCATAAGGAATAGACGAAAAATACGTGGCTAGGGTAAATAAATTCTTTTGCAAAGAATGAATACATTAGCATACACAAATGCGTAGAGCGGGATGGATATTCTTTTACATAGAATCTGTCAATTTTTAGTAAGCACCTTATCATTTGATTTCATTTTTATTTGTAATGTGACTTTCGGAAGGAAGAGATGATATCAGTTATTGCACCAATTTTGAATGTAAAACAAACAAAATAATATTATAAAATGAGGCCTAATTTTTATAAATGTACAACACCTCTCTTTTTTACAGCTAATTTGGTTACTATATCCATGCAATTTAGTATGTATGTGTGTGTGCGTGTGTGTGTGTCGATAAGAATCTTTGTATCTGTGCTCTAGTGTCGAAAAGTGTACTTCTACATTTGCATTCATGAAATATAGTTTTGTTAATCTGAAACTGTCAAAATGCTTTTTTCTACTCGTTATATATTAGATCTACATTGCAATATACTCGTTAAGTTTAATAAATATAATGCTTGCCTCCTCAAAAATCGTGATACTGCTCAAATCTACCACAGTAACGTTTTATAACTAATAATGGCCGAAATTCTTTCATGACTGTTTAGCATCTTGCAGCATTTCTGTTAAATCTGAATAAACTTCTTCTTCTATGTGCTATGTCCTTTCAGGACGTAGGCGATCGTGGCCTTCTACGTCTCCCCATCTCTGGTGGCTTTTAGCACGCTTACTCCTGTTACCCCACCTAAACCCTGCTCTGTCATTCACCTGTTCAGGCGCATCAAATATGTTATCCACTGGTCTCCCTGTCTTTCTTTCTCTCTATCTGACCTACGAGTATCAGATTCTCCAAGCCCTCGTTCCTCATCACATGTTCTAGGAACTTTAGCTGTTTTTCCTGATGTACAGTATTAATTTCCTTTTCGTTTCCATCCATTCCAAAACCTCATCATTGCTCACATGATCGATCCATGATATCCACAGCCTCCTTCTGTAGAACCACATTTCATTGCTTCAAGTTTTTCCTTCATCTTTGATGATATTGTCCAGCATTCGCTACAATAATGAAAAACAGACATCACATAGCAATCTAGTACTCTCTTCTTTGTTTCAAGTGAAATCTCCCTGTCTATTAATACTCTGCTCTGCTTCTGGTACTTACATTTTTGTACCTGCTTGATTTTAGTGTCCTCAACCTGTAATTGGTATTTTTGGGCTCCTCTGTTTGCTGATGACCATTCGGTTTTCTTGAAGTTTATCTATAATCGTTTCTTTCAACTTTCTTCATCTACCTATTTTAGGAGGTCTTCGTTGACGAATCCTGGCATATCTTCTAGGGTCCTCAAAATAGTCTCGCTGTACAAGTTGAATAGATCTGGTGAAAAGAAACATCCATGTCATACTTCTATCTTTGTATATCTGCTATCGTTTCCTGTCTGTATACAGGCAGTTTGCTGCCAGTAGAGATTCTTGATTACTCTTATGTCTTTTCCAAAGTTGCTGAGCATTTCTATCAGTTCCTTGCGGCGTACTCTGTCGAACGCTTTGGCATAGTTTACAAAACATAGATAGACGTCCTTTTTCATTTGTATGGCCCTTTCTGATAGTATCCTAAACATAAATATCGCATTCATTGTTCTAGTGTCCTTGATGAAACTGCACTGTTGTTGTCCTATCTCCGGCCTGATTCTGCTTCGTGCTCTATTCATCAGGATTCGGACTTGAGTTTCGTTATGTTATGACGCGCGTAGTCCGCTCGGTCACGGAAACCAAATATGACGACACTCCCGGGCCGCTAATCGTGATGGTTTTGTCACAGTAGCTGGTTTTCGAGTCGTTTCTTACAGCGGTGTTCCTCCTTGCTCACGCTGTGAATTCTGATCTCAAGGAAGACACGTTGAAATCCCGGTAGCCGTTTCTCAACCACTTCAAACCAAACTGGATATATGTGCAGACTTATGTTAATAAAAAAAAAACAGCAAAAAAAAAAATAAATAAATAAATTCGATGGTGCCTGGATATATTGCGGAAAAGTCTTTATATACAAAAAGACAGCAAACAAGAATATAATAGTCGTCAAATTACTATTCTTACAACGGAGCGAAAGTTTTTGCTTGAGAGTAATGGTTGTTCACTTCAGTCGGAGAGTTTTTCTTCAACTTTTGACTGTTCAAAACTAGGTCTTATCAGGGATTTTCCCTGAAGCCTTACGGAAACAGCCGAAGTTTGGTCTGTGTGACGGCGGCGGTAATTAGTTTTGTCTCCTTAGCTCGGTGCGGCAACCAAAGACTTAAACTCTTTCTCGGCTCTTTCTGTTTTCTTTTTTTTATAAATCTATATATGAAGCTAATTTTGGTTAAGTGAATAACAAGATGGAAAACTGTCTAAAATGCATATTTAAAACAACAGAATAAAAACAGAAAACACAAGCCACAGGAAGTTGAAGGGGGTAAGTCGGGTTGTGCAACTAGATATATCGGATATCAGAAATTTAATATTTAAATTTAGATTTCAAAGATTGCATTTTATGCGTTTCTATTATATAAAAATAAAACCGACATTTTTTATATTTTGTTCCCTCTCTCTACATATATATGATTCCATCAACAAAAACATTATTTAGTCTGAAGAAGTCTTTTCAAAAGATGAAACTAGTAACAGAATTTCCTTATATTTTATCATTCAATTACCTACCATAAATGCGTGCGTAAACTTAATCATGCAAATGATTAAACTTTCTACAGTAATAACGCTTAGCAATAAACACATATATTTATCATAGAAAATACACTTTCACGTGATTTATTATATATCATTTTATATATTTGTTATCACTAAGAGATTTTTTAAATAAGATATTCCTGTGCTGATGCGTCTAGAAATATACTAAGTTTAAATCAGGAAATGATTTGAAGGGAAATTCGAAATAGGATATATTACATTGAATTATTAAAAAAAAAAATAAGTGCTTGTTTTGTTCCTAGGCAATCAGAATTTATCTGCCCATGAAGTAAAACTACTGACATTCGTGGAAAATACGCCTTTATCTCTATCTCGAAACTAAGGATGCTTTCATTCTAATATAAAAAGGCAAGATTAACAAATGACACTGACAATTTAATGTTAAGAGCTGCGAATAGTTTCATGCCTCTTCCAATATCGTGACATGATCAAAACCGCACCTAGCAAGAATTCACGTTTAGCACCAATACCTGTTGTCTCCAAGCACAAATAGTCCGTGTAATCATGATTGTTTGTGCCTTATTCGCAGGCCCTTTTCAACACATAGTACATGACACATTTATTCAGACGCATACGAAAGTGTTGAAAAGTTATCGGCTCGACTCACTTCCCTAAATCTGTATTCTAATAATTACACAACAAAATATTGATTTTGAGAAGTTTCAGCGCATTATTTTTATTATTTTAAAGATTATTTTTAGTTTTGGTTCGTAAAACATTTATTATTTACAAATGACTTCTTTAGGATTACGAATACTCTCCCGCTATAAATGTCGTTGTTATTAATATGCGTCTCACGACATTCGTTCCCGTCTCGACAAGATTTCTTTGTTTGCTTGAGTCCTTTCAATTCCGTTATAGTTCCGGAAAATAGAAATCCAAAAATCGAAACACACATGTTGTGTTTACAGCAGGCAGAGAAGTAGGACAGCTAAAAGAAAATAAAGAAAACAGGGTAGAAGTAGCAATTTCTAGTGTACTTCATTTTCTGTCTATCATCTTTGACTTGTTGGAATCTATTGGTCAGTCTGTGAGTCCCTATGCACAAAAGACTGTCAGCGTTTTACCTCTCCGATTCTCTACTCATTGACGGCGTCCGACCAAGTCAACAGAGACTACCGCTGTGGTTGAAGGCCTTTCTTCGGGCGATCATTTCTCTCGTCACTTTTTTTTTTCATTCTTTAACCGTCAAGAAAGATAAGATGTCAGTTCTTTATCATCCTTTTAAAATGACCTCTTTGTTGGTTGAAAATTCAATTACCATCATGGAAATACACGCACAGACACACTCATGCACACATGCACGCACATAGACACACTCACAAAGGCAAACGCACGTGTGGATATGAACACGTAAAAATAAACGCAAATAATCAATTCGGTATATAATTTGTCTATAGTTTGTCTTCTTCACATTAATTTTATGCTTTCTCTTTTACTCATTACTTTTCTTTATTCATTCTCTATTCTTTATTTCTAACTCAAATTTCATTCTGCTACCTTCATTATCACCATCATATTATTTTTATTAATTTCTTTCCACTAACCACCTTATAATTTATTCTCTCTATCTTTAGTTCTGTTCCCTCTTATCCGTGTAGATTCACAAATTCACACGCACACACACACACACGCACACACACACACATACACGCACACACACACACACACATATATATATATATATATATATATTATCATCTCTTATCTCCTTAACTCGCATCCTTTCTCTAACAACCTTTGTATCATGTTCCTCTCCTTTTACACTCTACTCTCATGCAGCTTTCTTACCACGAGTGTTCTCACGCTTCTCTTACCCATTCTCTGACACCCCTGTAACTTGTTCCTCTTTTTCATCACTCACCTCTTATGTAAGGCCCCGCGCACCAGTGGCAGTACTGCCTTGCTTGAGGTGAAATGATTATATATATATATATATATACAAAATTATTACAAACATAGGATATGTACAATCCTATAAAGATCTTATTTTTTATGGCACACACTGCACCTTCATCTATAAGTATATAAAAGAGCGATATTTTTTAAGATATTTTAATGTTATATAAACAGGCAAACTCTGCTAACGGTTGATGGTGCGTTCTAACCTTATTTAGTGACACAGTCTGGCTAAAATATGTGCGCCCGTATATCCTTGCAGTTAAGTTATTCTCAAAATTTCTCACACTTGCACTGTGCTGTGGAGATCGAGCGATCTGCCTCTCTTGACTTTACATTGCATACATATAGGAATCCCCTGTCCTAATAATTACACACAGACATACAATTTCATATGTATCTTTGGGTTCTATATCTTTTGGGTTTTTGCTTTTTATTTTCTTATTCATTAAGATAGAAAATTCACTTTTCAGAATCCTTATTTCATTGACCAAACATCATAATACTGATTTTCCGACAGAGAACTTTCAGCGCCCACTTGTATTTTTTACTAAATGTACTTATATATATCTATATCCTTATTGCTGACTTTTGTTTCACTCATTTCTCATTGTCCGCTTAAATCGACTTAAATGGTATCTTTTAGGATTGTCTCGCTTCTCTCTTTCGAATTTTAGTTCGCCACCCACTATCGTAAAAATACCGGTCAAAAGAAAAAGATTTGGACAGTGCGACGTCAGATTAAATGAATCAGCATTCTTATATAAATGGTACGCTCAAAATGGAATGTCTTGTATAAGAAAAAATGCAGAAACTGAAGAACCGAAAGTACGTAAGAAGGGTTTGGGCTGGAAATATATTAAAAGTGAAAGCAAATGTGAAAGCAAGTAGAATAGAAATAAGTGGAGTAGGCTAAAGATAAGAAGACGTCTTGTTGGGGGTACAGCAGAGATGATGTAATGGATCGAAAGAGGAGTAAAGTCCTGTAAGAATGTAAGAAAGAGTATGGAAAATTATATGTGAAAAAGAAAGAAAGAAAGAAACAAAGAAAGAAACAAAGAAAGAAACAGAAAAACATTTGATAGAAATGAGAAAACCAGAGAAATGTTAAAAGTGGAGGAAGGTAATGTAAACATTACGGAAAAATATATTATAAAGGATTAAGGAAAAGTAGGAATAGAGGAACAAAAAAAACAGGAAGTTTTTAAAAAATGTAGAAATTTACATAAAGCTACTGAGTTCCAGTTAATGTGAAGTAGGAAAAATCTAAAAGAAAGAGAATAAAGTTCGTCATACTAAAAGGTAACAGAAAACGTAGCAAATAAAAGAAATGTGAAAATAATTGTTTGATAAGAAAAGATAGAAATGCAATTAACCTTCAGTCAAGAAATATTGATTGTCGGACTGAAGAAGCTTAAATACGGCAGATTATTCGGAAAGGAATGAAAAAACGAAGTTCTTGTGTTACAAATCAAGTTAGAAGACTTCGGCGTGAATATGAATTACAAAAGCATGGTTAGCATTTTCACTTTTATATTCATATGCATTGGTTCAAAACTGTTGCAGGGAAGACCTAATTAGCAGACTTGAGATTTGAGCACATTGATCAAAGGTCAAGTATTGAAAAGGAATTTCAAAGGAAGCATAACAAGCGGTAGGCAAAGATAGCTGATATTATGCACTATCATATTAGATTCTTCAGCTACTTTAAGCTATTGCCAGTTCTTAAGAAAATGTTTCGCATCACGTTTTCTACAGACAAAACAGTAGTACTACTGGAGTCATTTCTTTGTCCAATTCTCATATATTACTGCAAGAGTTCTGAAAATGGCAATTATAAAAAATATACAATAGTTTTAAATATCCGAAAACTCTATTTGTGTATAGATAAACATATATATTTTCACATGAACTCACACAAATTTGGGTGTTTTGTTATTATTTGCTAATTTTTATAATACATATGCATTCATCCCTTAAAAACAGTCACATGATTTCTACTAGAGATGAGAAAATTTAAAATATTCTCATTTTTTATACCTTCATCTAAGACTTTGCTTTTCTCTTTCTTCTCTCTCTCTCTCTCTCTCTCTCTCTCTATCTCTTTCTCTCTTTCAACTCTGAGGCAACCTATAATTTTAATACCTAAAACATTATACGTAATCTCTTTCACTCACTCACTCACTCACTCACTCACTCACTCACTCACTCACTCACTCTCTCTCTCTCTCTATCTATCTATCTATCTATCTATCTATCTATCACTTTCTCCGTAACAGCCCAATTCAGGCAATTCCTTTCCTCTGATTATTTTTTCATTTTGTATCTTTTAGCGTCAGATGTACTTGTCGAGAAACGTTTTACCTTCTATACTGCATGATTTTAAGTAATTATAACTTAATTAATTTCACCAAGCCAAACAAATCACCCAGAGTTAAACCTCTTTATGTTTTATTAAAAATCGATATGATTGCACACGTATTTAAGCAACTGTGTCATAAATCAGACAATATGAAAAGATCGCAACGATAATTGACGTCCAAGACAAATACTGAACTATTAATGTAAAGCATTAAATCCACCATAGCCTGAACATTCCCAATACATTTAAGGACATTTCTTAGGTAAAGTTACCTATGCCTGTCCATTCTAAATTGATGGAAGGAGAAGCGAAAAAAAATAAACAAAGATGATATCATTTTAAGATTAACCATTCAGCTTGCTCGCATTAACAGGAATAAGCTTTTAGTAAAATTAATTGTATTGACACGTAAATGGATACGCAGAAAAATGAATAGCCAGCATTAGCAGGCTGTTTATCATTTGCCATGAAGTGTAAACACTACATGTTAGGAGAATAGGGACATTGTGTTGCGTCAGTATTACTTCTGTGAAGAAAAAGTAGATTGCAATATCTACATTCAAAGCAAAGTATTCATTAGCGACAAGCTGCATTTAAATGATCTATTGAGTTAACCCCCGTGTCCAGTTATAAAACAAACATATCTAGATCAATCGAACAAGTACTTAACAGAGAAATAGATAGAAACACACAGAACATATAGACTGGGAGACAGAGAAATGGAGAGAGGGAGATGAAGATGGTGATAGAAGATTAATAAATTCAAGTAAAGAGTTTAAGTAATAGTTACAAAACGAGATAGCTAGCTAGCTAGCTAGCTAGCTAGATAGATAGATAGATAGATAAGCAAGATAAATATGTATTTTAATTTGCAAGTCTATATTTTCAAAATAAAACAGATGTTAACCACCCGATATTTCTGAAACTGTCCGAGTATGTTTTTATTTACACGATAAATATACTAGACTAATTTCAGTTTATAATAATTATTGTTTTAATTTTAAATATTTATTTATTTGTGATGTTATATATTATTAATCAACTCGCAGATTGCTCATTATGCATAACATATTTCATTAAAAACTACAGACAAGGAAGATTTTATTAATTTTTGATTTACTTTTTCAGTATTCTTACATGTTTCCTTTTTGCTAGAGATAAAGAATGTAAAAATAATCCATGATTTTTTACTTTCCAAGCGCTTTCAGCCTCTTCACAGGCCACTTTCAAGGGTGTTATTTTTCCGGTGTTGTTTCACAGATTTTATAATCGTAATTATTACTTCTCTAGATCCCAACTCAAATCCCAGACAGTTTTATCTAAATATTTCTGGGAATAAAAAGATAGAAGACTTTCTCCACAGATCGAATGAAAGATAGTTGGTAAATCACAATCTGCTATTAACTTTAGAAATAGATTTCACCTATGCTTAGATGAAAAAATAAAATAATAAAATTTAGTGGTAAATACTAGCTTTTAAACCAACAAAACAAAGTGGTTTTTGAATGTTGTCGCAAAAATAAATTCAAATTATCGGATTTGTAGGAAAGTGTTCGAGGCTATAATAAATGCTGAAATAGTTCATCATCTCACCGCCCACAAACTGTTCTCCGACAGGCAATATGGATTCCGATTTGACAGGTCCACAGCCGACCTGCTAACTACTGTAACGGAGTACATGCTACAGGCCCTTGATGAGTCTGACGAGGCTCGCGCGGTTGCTCTGAATATCTCCAAGGCTTTCGACAGGGTTTGGCACCCTGGCCTCCTATGCAAACTACGCGGTTATGGTATTACTGGTCGCCTGCTTGACCTAATCCAATCTTTCTTAAATAACCGCAAAATGAAGGTCGTTCTGAATGGGCGTGCCTCTTCGTCCTACAGCACGAATGCTGGTGTCCCACAAGGCTCTATCCTGGGCCCAACGCTCTTCCTTATTTTCATCAACGACCTCCCAGATGAGATCAGGTCCCAAGTAGGCATCTACGCAGATGACACTACAATATACTCCCGCTCCAGTAAGAAACCTGTCGTGGCGGACAGACATAATCTCGCTGCTGACCTTGAGCGGGATCTACACTCTGTGGTGAACTGGGGCAAGAAGTGGCTTGTCAACTTCAATTCCAAGCTGTTGTCTGTCAACCATTACAGGCAACCTCTTCTGCCTCCCATAAGCATGGACCAGATGATTCTCCCGGAGAGTAATACACTACGCCTCCTCGGACTTACCCTGTCCTCAGACCTCAAATGGAAGCACTATATTGAATCCATAGCAAAATCTACTGCTAAGAAGATTGGGTCACTATGTCGATCCAGGATGTTTTTTCCACCTGAATCCATCCTGCATATATACAAGTCAACCATCCGTCCGTGCATGGAGTACTGCTGCCATTTATGGTCAGGTGCCCCTGCCGTTCTCCTCAGTGTTCTTGACAAGCTCCAAAGGAGAGTCTGTAATGTGATAGGTACTGATCTGGCGACTCGTCTGCAGCCACTTTCCCAACGTCGAAATGTGGCCTCCCTCTGTCTCTTCTATAAATACTTTCATGGCTTCTGCTCGGATGAGCTTAAGTCACTGATGCCTCCTCAACAGGTGTTTACCCGTTCAACCAGACTGGCAACTGGGTCCCACCCATTCACAGTCAGGTTAGCCAAACGCAGACGACAATTCTACTCCTGCAGCTTCCTCTCTCGCACTTCCCGCCTGTGGAACTCACTCCCGTATTCTTGCTTTCCTGACGGCTACAACCTCCAGAAATTTAAAAGCAAAGTTAATACTCACCTACTAACCACTGGCCTCTAGCTCTCTCCCCTCCCCTGTATAACCTTCCCTTTCTCTCCGCCCATGTACCTGTCATTGCACCTGCTTTCTCAGTTTTCTATTGTTCCTTTCTAACTGGCTTGTACTCCTCACTCTTTTCTAATTAATCTTTCTACATTTATGTAACCCCCTGCACATCAGTGGCGTTTCTGCCTTGCTCGGGGTGAAATGATTAAAAAAAAAAAAAAATATATATTTTTCTAGCAAATAAAGCTGTTATTTATCTCTCCATTGCGGATCTAATCCTTTTTTTTTATTTATTCATCTTCTAATTTTTTTTTTAATAATAATTTTGTCATTATTATTTTTATTATAATTTTGAATATACATTTTTATTATTTTCATCTATATATTTTCTATTTATTTTCCTATATTTAAATCTGCTGAATTTTTTTTGTTTTTTGTTTTTGTAATTTTAACCAATTGTAATTGTATATTTTATTTTTTATTATATTGGCTCCTTTGGAGAATAGTTTCTCTTATAAATCTTTTAAAAACGAATGTTTTCAAAATTTAAAAAATTTTGTTTTAAATTTTAAAAATTTAAAAGGAATTTTCTGAAAAGATTTTTTAATTTTATTTTCTACAACATTTTTGTGTCAGCTAATATTTGTGACTGTTCCTCTTATCTCTTTCTATCTCTTCTTCTCTTCTTCTTTTGTCCTTTTATAAGTTGATGTCTGTGTGCTTATTTTGTGTATGCCTATTCCATTTTTGTGTGGGTTTATATTCTCTCCTAATAACTGTTTTATGTATTTGTGTGATTTAATGTATGTATAAATCCTGTATGTTTCCTTTTTTTTTTTTAATCATATCACCCCGAGCAAGAGAAGGATGGGAATACAGGTGTAATGACAGTTGCGAAGGTGGAGAGAAAAGAAAGGTTCTACAGGACAGTGTGGAAATAAGTAAGGTCAAGTAGTTAAGAGATGAGTATTGACCTTGCATTTACATTCCTAGAGGTTGTAGCCGTCAGGAAAGCAAGAATAAGGAAGCGAGTTTCGCAGGTGGGAAGTGCAGGAAAAGAAGATGCAGAAGTAGAATTGTCGTCTGCATTTGGTTGAACTAACTGGGAATGGGTGAGACTAGTTGCCAGTCTGGTTGCACGAGTAAACACCTGTTGCGGAGGCACCAGTGACTCATGCTCGTTGGAGCAGAAGCCATAGAAGTATTTATCGAACAGACAAAGGGAAGCCACTTCACGTCGGTAGGAAAATGGTTGTAGTCGAGCCACCAAGTCGCTATCTATCACATTACTGATTCTCCTTTGGAGCCTGTCAAGAACACGGAGATAAACAGCAGGGGCAGTTGACGAATGGTTGATTTGTACATATGCACGATGGTTTCAGGTGGGAAAAACTTCCTGGCCCGACACAGAGACCCAACCCTCCTAGCAGTGGACTTAGCCATTGACTCAATGTAGTGGTTCCACTTGAGATCAGAAGAGAGGGTGAGGCCGAGGAGGCGCAGAGTATTGCTTTCGGGGAGACTCGATTGGTCCATGCTTATGGGAGGCAGGAGAGGTTGCCTGTGATGATTGACAGACAGCAGCTTGGTCTTAGACGCATTGAAATTTACAAGCCACTTTTTACCCCAATTCACCATAGAGTGTAGATCCCTCTCAAGATCAGCAGCAAGATTATGTTTGTCCGTCACGCCTGGATTTTTACTGATGCGGGAGTAAATTGTGGTGTCATCTGCGTAGATGCCTACCTGGCTCTCGATTTCGTCTGGGAGGTCATTTATAAAAATAAGGAAGAGCGTCGGGCGTAGGATAGAGCCCTGAGGGACACCAGCGTTTGTACAGTAGGGTGTGGAGGCATGCCCATTCAGGAAGATATTAATTATGCGGTTATGTTGGAAAGATTGGATCAGATCATGTAATCGTCCGGTAATACCGTAACCCCGTAGCTTGCATAGAAGCCCAGCGTGCCAACCCCTGTCAAAAGACTTGCAGATGTCCAGAGCAACAGCACGAGCCTCGCCGGACACCTCGAGGGCCTGAAACGTGTATTCCGTAATGGGTAGCATGTCGGCCGTGGACCTGACAAAGCGGAAGCCATACTGCCTGTCGGAGTAATTTATGGAGTTTATGGGCGGTAAAATGCTGAACTATTTCAGCATCAATAATGGCCTCGAACACCTTCCCGAAAATAGGTAGAAGGCTAATAGGGCGATAGTTGGATGGGTCCGAGGGTTCATCAGAGTTCTTAAATACAGGAACGACAGAAGAAGACTTCCAGCATGCAGGAAAACAGGAAGCAAAAAGGCAGTAGTTATAGTGTTTAGAGAGGACAGAGGAGAGTTCAGGGGCACATTTCTTAAGGACAATCACCGGGATTCCATCACCGTCGCTAGTCTTGTGGGGATCCAGTTTTGATTTTACACGGCATACTACTGTCGGGGTAATGTATATATTAGAGAGATTAGCATCAGTTCTGATAGGGAAGCCGGGTGAGTGTACTCCAGATGTGTCAAATGTGGAGTTGGATGAGAATCTGCAAGCAAAGCACTCAGCCTTGTCCACTGATAATGCGAGGACCTCGAATTCGTTGATTAAAGGAGGGATAGAGGATTTGCTATTGTTCAGCACCTGAATGAAATGAAATTTTGGAGCCGAATTTGCGATCAGCTATGCGCTGTCTCATTCTCTCAGCAAACAACCACTTGGCGTCATTCAGGATTCTCTTGCACTCATTACGAGCAGACGTTAATAGATGCCTGTTATGGTCAGATGACTGTCTCCGAAATAGTCGAAAGTAGTGATTCCTGTGGGGAATGGCGGCCGAACAGGTAGGAGAGAACCAAGTGGTGGAATGAGGTTTAAGATGAAATTTCCTGGTAGGTATGAAGGCATCAATGCCAGCTCACACCCAGGACGAAATCTCAGAGGCATAGTCATCAACCGGGAGATTGAACAATTTCCCCCCAAGGGACGTCGCAAAGGAAGTCGCAGAAGGCGTCCCAGTCAGCTTTTTGGTAGCAGTAAGAGGTCCTATAAGTAGGAGGCTCCTGAGTGGAGTGAGAGTGGAGAGAAATATTAAGAGAGACAACAGCATGGTCGGAATTGCCGAGAGAGCCAAGCTGCCACACCTGGAAGGAGTCAGGTGCAGAGGTAAAGCATATAACCAGGACAGAGGCGTGCCCATAGGGAGTGCTTAGAAAGCGTGCGGGGAAGTCCACTACTTGCGTAAGGGATTGGGAAGTTCATGGCGTGGATGCCTGCTGAATCAGTAACAGAGTAACATGATGGGCGTTAAGGTCTCCGAACACAAATATGCGAGCGAATGGGTGGTAAGAAGTAGCCTTATCTAGATTATCAGAAATGCTGTCTAGTAGGGAGCAGTCGGAAGAAGAAGGGGAACGGTAAAGGAAGAAAAGGTAACTAGCCGAACTGAGAAGTGTTAGACAGAGACATACATATTAGTGTGCTTGTTTCTTTTATCCTCATATTCGTGTGTGTATATTTTTTCCTAAAATTCGTTTTGTGCATACCTGTGAGTTAATGCATGTATCTTTTATTCCGTGTGTCTGTATTGTGTATATGTGTGATTTGTTGTATTTTTTATTTATTTCCAGTTTAAATAATACAATATTCACTTCCTCTGTCAAAAACCTTTTCACAATATTCTGAGTGAAATTAACATTTATTTATTTTTCAACAGTTTGAATGGGGCAGGAAAATAATGTTCAAAAAGATTTTTAAAAGAATTTTTGAAAATATTTTTAAATATTTTATTTATTTTTTAAACATTATTTTTTAAACATTTATGTGTTAGCTAATATTTGTGACTAAATGTATTTTCTCTTCATACCTTTTTCCTTCTCTTCTCATTTTGTCCTTTTTATATGTTTATGTCTCTATGCTTATTTTGTGTATGTCTATTACTTTCCCTCTTTTTTGTGTGTGCTTATGTTCTTTCCTAATAATTGTTTTGTGTATTTGTGTGATTTAATGTATGTATATATGCAGTCTGTGTGCTTGTTTTTGTGTAAGTCTTTCTTATCTTCCTTTTTGTATGTGTGTATATATTCTCTACAGAAATTGCTTTGTGTATATGTGTAATCTACTGCATGTGTTCAATATTCCGTTTTTCTGTATGGTGTATATGTGCGATTTGGTGTATGTATTTTTAAATTATTTCCGTTTTAAATAATACAATGTTCCCTTCCTCCGTAAAAACCTTTTTTTTATATTCTGAGTGAAACTAACATTTATTTCTTTTTCAACGGTCCGAACAAGGCCGTTGTAAAATTACTGTTTTTACTGCCGAAATAAATTCTGAACTGATTAAATTATGGTTGAGTTTTCTTCTCAATATTTTTAATTTTGTTTTGATTTTCTTCACAATATTTATATATATATATATATATATATATATATATATATATATATATTGGGAAGAAAATCAACATTTATTTATTTTCCAACGGTTTGAATGGGGCAGGGAAATAATGTTCAAAAAGGTTTTTTTAAAAGAATATATATATATATATATATATATATATATATATATATATAGAGAGAGAGAGAGAGAGAGAGAGCGACATAGAGAGAGACATTATAATTTCGGATCTATAACTATAAATATGAGTTGTAATAAATATATAATCTCAAAAGAAAAACAATATACCGTAAATTTAGTGTGTGACAGGAACTCAATTTTTCAAATTGCGGGAAATTGGAACATAGATTACACAACACTCGAAAAAAACTTTGAAAGCAAGAGCAATATAAAAAATGATTTTATGTATAATTCGAACAGAGATTTGAAAACAATTAAAAGACTAATACATAAGAAAACATTTATTGTTGCAAATGTTAACAAAAACAAATTATGCAGAATATTAAAAACGTTTGGTAAGTACATGAAAGCAACTAAATACATTTAAGGAAAGTTCATCAGATGAAACATTAAAGTTGAATGACATCTGATTTTTCAACAGTAATTTTTGGGGATGCGTATAGAGCCAAAATGGATGGTTAGGCTATAGTTTGGATCCTTCATTAAAATAGCCAACAGTCAGAGCAGACAGACTATGAAAGAGATAGAGAAAGAGAGATACAGTATAATGTTTTGGACAAGTACTTTAGGCTTTAAAAATATAGTTTTATAGCTGTTATCAAGATAAATGCCATATTTATTTTAACTTTTTGCATAAGATGTTTTGTATTGTCCAGACTAAAACCAAGATATATTGCCTTAGAGAGTTTATTTATAAATGCCAATGTTCCTTCATATTCAAAGCTGACTTTGCCAAAAAGTTTTAAAATATAGAAAAAATTTGTAGCCTCTTCAGATATTGATGTAATGGAAAAGTTGTGAGCTATCATTAAGATATATGTATGTCATTATGGAAAATGATATTCAGGCAAAATCTTTTTAATGTCTTAAGGAAAACTGTTGGAAAGAGTATAAATGTTGATACAATAAACTGAAGAGAGTTGATGTTTACAGAATTCCATATGCACATATAAACATTTCTAATAATTATGTTATAATTTATTCAGTTGCAAGGAATAATTAAATATATGCTTCTGCGCCTTATTTCCTTTCGATTTATTTCTAAATAGAAAATTGTATGTTGTACTTATTTTGCACAACAAAACATGACACTCCTAAAGCATGATAGGATAAGTATTTTAATGACATATACTATAGATTGTTGTATGAAAAAAAGTTTGACGTAACAAAATAGTCTCAAAATATTTGCAAGTTAAAAATATTTCACATTATTTTGTAAATTCTTCAGTTTTAGCACTAAATGAAATAAAACAATCTTTGAGACAACTGTATGAATATGATGCGTTGTCGTTATACAGTGAGGTTACTTATTTTTTAGAACACAAACAATAAACACAGTCTGTACAATAATTAATATTTTATCAATAAACTTTTATACTTTCTAAAAATGCAATTTCTAGGTTGTCGAACATTCAGTTTCCAAAAGAGTACGTAACGCAATGATAAATTCGTTTAAAATCAATGGAAGCCTATTAAATATGAAAAAAGAACAATAAAAAACAGATGTGATCTTATGAGATATTCAGAAGATACTTTTAAATATTTTTCATAGTTACAATGACCATAGCTCGTTCCCATTGTGTACAACTACAATTATAAATGCGCTATTGTCCGCGATACCTTTTAAGCAGAGATTTTACAGCCACAGGTATCCATTTTCGAACCCGGGTCAAAAATACCAGACAGCCCTTTCACGGAAATTTTGAAAAATGAAGGAAGAATAGTTGGACCCTGTAATTAGCTGGAAACTAATAGGTTCAGCCTGTATTCCGAGGAAATTCCGTAATAGGTGCAGTCTGTGTCTGCTAGAAAAATTCTAAAATTACAGTACCTTTACCAGCACCTACTCCTGAATTTTCGAAAGGAATTCATTAGTAAGTGCTGTAATGTAATATATATATATATATATATATATATATATATATATATATTACATTCTGTGAAAACATTACACGCTATTTCTATCACGTTTGCAGATAGCTTGGTGGGTGGATCGTGGGAGATCAGTCTGGTTTCAGGCCCGACTTGAGGCAAATGGTTAATTTGACCGAACTGATGAGCTGTGATACAGAGAAAAAGACCTGTATGCAGATTATATATGTGTAAGTGTGTGTGTGTGCGTATATGTGTGTGTGAGAGAGAGAGGTAGGGTGTGTGTGTGTATATATATATTTTCAAACAAGTTTTATAAACAATATATTAATGATACAACTGACCTGACCAATTTTCATGTTTATATATTTATATATATATATATATATATATATATATATATATATATATATAAACATTATATATAAACATTATATGTTTATATATAGTATACGTTTAGGAAATATGATATATATATATATATGTGTGTGTGTGTGTGTGTGTGTGTGTGTGTGTGTGTGAAATATATATGGTTTGGATTCTAATGCCATCTCTTCAAATTATTCTATGCATATGTGAGCCAGTGATGGTGATAATGGCGAGTCCATTGATAAGATTTCATCCTGTCGAAATATGTCTGATCCGAATGCGAAGTGCGTTGTTTGTTTGCAGAAAGTCAGCATCTCCATGACGTTATTTAATAGAATATTGGGACCTTCTCTTAGGGATGAGTTCGAAGTCAGTCTTTCCCTCCACTAAGTAAGTAGCAGAATGCGTTTGTGTAAAAAGATTAATCCGTCAACTTAACTAATAAAGTCTGTGCTCCTTTCTCTTTTTCTGGCCGACGGGAGATGTAAAAGTTTTATGGGCAGTTGAGGATATCTTCTTGTTGTTGTTGTTGTTGATGCTACTGTTTTCCTGTCCTTCTTTTCTGCATTAGTTGAATCAGCGATGGACCTGTCTATCGTTTCTTTGGTCTCCCTTATCTCTGCGCCTTTTTTACTGAATCTCATCATGTGACCGGTTCCCGTATGCATTATCTTCTTTAGGTATGAAAAAACGTTTGACTGGCGTCATATACCAATTTTCGTTTTCCTATCCAATTAGGATCCAGAATATTATTTTTGACACTGACTTGTGAACTTTGCTTTGGTCTGGGTTTTTCCAAAATGTTTTTAGTCGTTTGAATCCAATTTTGCCGTTGTGCAATTCAGTTGTGTTTTTAGTTAACTGTTGATTGCTATAGGATTTGTATCCTGTAGTCAGTAGCAATTTGTCTTCCCCAAAAAGTATATCTTTAGATTTAAATCAGATCAAGAGACCAATGCCAAGATAGTTGTAAAGTATTTCTATATTCAGTCAGTTAAGTGGCATACGGGATACACACCTGAACGACCATGTCTCTCTCGATCCATGACTGACTATGAAGATTTTCTAACAGAAGTTTGCCATTTCTTTCTGCTGTAGACTGGTTGCCAACTAAAATTACAGAACTCAATCTATCCTGCTATTTAACCCATAGCTGATGGATAAATACTTTTCCAAATGATATTTGCGCATAAGTGAATACTCATCTCTATCTATTTCCCATTAGCAAACCGATATCCACTGCACCACACCGCACATTATTTCAGTAATTTAAAAAAGAACAATATCTCATCAACTTGGACTGAAACATTTAAAATTAGACATCTTCATATTTTTAGCAGTAAAAGTAGTGGATTATCGTCCCTTTGCTCAAAGAAAATAGCGCAGTTATCTCTTCCTCCTCTTTGTGGGAAATAATTGAGCATCAGAGTAAACACACACACACACACACACGATGAGTTTCTAAAAAGGTCTCGGCTCGAAAAAGATTAAAATAAATTATCAGGTATGATCCTCTTAACAAATTTTGAAAAGTTAGTTAGAAAATTCTTCAGTACTTATCACATACCTTCACAATTGAAATATTCGCTGCAAGAGAGACAGCGATAAACAGCAAGAAACAACGAGCTTCGTTTAAACTGATCGCAGGGCAGGGAATGTAAGAAAGGTAAAGAGACAAACATTGCTAAGTGCTTCAAAAGACAAGAAATTGTGAAGAGCTAAGGTCGCCTACGTGCTGAAGACGTTTGTTACATAGAAGACTTCTTGTAACTTAACTGTTTCCACTGGCTTCAGTTCGCTTTTGTTGCTGCCTTGCATAATTACATGCAATGCTGCGCGTGTATATTCTCCGCCACCATTCTCTTTTTCTCTCAACACTAGTTAAATGAGCAATTAATACAGAATGTTCAAAACAGTTTTTTTTCAACGGTTTATTTAGTGACAGATGTAACTATACTAAAAATAAATAGATGCCAATGTCTTTCAATATATGATATATATTAATCATATCTGCAGTAATAATTATATGCAACCATATTTCGAACATTTTAATTTTTTTTCTATTTCTTGAGAAAATAACATTCCAACTTGTAGCTTGAAATATATTCATAATTGTTATGGTGAGTAACCCATATGACACAGGAACTCTCCCAAACTATATAGTAGTAGCAGTTCTGCTTTTATAGAGAGGGGTGAGTAAGAGCGGAATCTATTTCAGTAGATAATTCTGAGAGCCGGACTAACAATCACGATAATAATCTCTCATTGGTATAATTTGTACTACTGACTTTGTTAAATATATTTGGTTAACTCTATTCCTTCTTCGTGTACGTTCATTATTGTTGTGACTAACAAGGCCACAACAATAATGAACGTACGCAACAGGATCCAATAAGTTCTTCTTCTATGTGCCCTGTCCCTTCAGGACGTAGGCGATCATGGATCTCCACGTCTCTCTATCCCTTGTGGCTCTTAGTATGTTTGCTCCTGTTGCTCCTGGCAACCCCCGTTCCGTCATC
This sequence comes from Ascarosepion bandense, assembly GCA_037127315.1. Lineage (NCBI taxonomy): Eukaryota > Metazoa > Mollusca > Cephalopoda > Sepiida > Sepiidae > Ascarosepion > Ascarosepion bandense. The sequence continues at coordinate 864,292 of JBBBDQ010002413.1, forward strand.
CACCTGATCAGATCCTGCAAATATGTTATCCGCTGCCTTCCTCTGTCTCTCCTTCCCTCTATCTGTCCAGTCAATATCAGGTTCTCCAGGCTCTCCTTCCTCATTGCATGTCCCAGGAACTTCAGTTGTCTCTACCTGATGCTCAGCATCAATTTCCTTTTTGTTGACATTCTTTCTAACACTTCGTCGTTGCTTGTATGCTCAGTCCACGATATCCGTAGCATCCTTCTGTAGAACCACATTTCGGCCGCTTCCAGTTTTGTCCTCATTTTCGATGATATTGTCCAGCATTCACAGCCGTATTGAAGAACTGACATCACGTAGCAGTCTAGCACTCTTTTCTTCGTTTCTATTGAGATCTTCCTGTGTGTTAGTATTTTGCTCATCTTCTGGAACGCGTCCTTTGCCATGCCAATTCGCCTTCGGATCTCCGTGTCGCACTTTCCATCTCCTGTTAGACACTTCCTAGGTACTTAAATTCTTGGACTTGTTTGATTCTGTTATCCCCCACCTGTATTTGGCATTTTGGGTTGTATCTTTTGCTGATGACCATGCACTCAGTTTTCTTAAATTTTATTTGTAGTCCCTTCTTGTCACTCTCCACTGCTACTTTCTGTATGAGATCTTGCAGTTTCATTTCCCTGTCCGCAATCAGTACTGTATCGTCCGCGTATCTTATGTTGTTCAGGTTGTGGCCTCCAATAACAAATTCTGGTGTGTCATCTAGGGTCCTCAAAATATTCTCGCTGTATAGGTTGAACAAATCCGGTGAAAAGACACATCCTTGTCTTACGCCTTTTTCTATTTTTGTGTGTCTTCTGAGGTCGTTACCTGTCCGTATGCAGGCCGTTTGCTGCCAGTAGAGATTCTTGATTATTCTTTTGTCTTTGCCGAAAATGTCGAGGTTGCCTAGCATTTCCATCAATTCTTTGTGTCGTATTTTGTCGAATGCTTTCGCGTAATCAATGAAGCATAGGTACAAGTCTTTCTTCATTTGTAATGCCCTTTCAGAGAGCATCCTAATCATGAATATGGCGTTCCTTGTTCCAGTGTCCTTGACGAACCCGCACTGTTCCTGTCCTATCTCTGGCCTGATTCTGCTTCTCGCTCTATTCATCAGGATTCTGACAATCAGTTTTGTAATGTGACTCATTAAGCTGATAGTTCTGTGTAGTTCTCACTCGTTTGCACCAGGTTTCTTCGGCAGCGCTATAAATATCGACTTGCATAGGTCGTCTGGTATTATTCCGCTGCTATAAATTTCGTTTATTATGTTGGTAATCCTTTCTATGCCATATTCTTCTAAGGCTGTCAGCAGCTCTATCACTATGCCATCTGGTCCAGGTGCTTTGTTTCTTTCATTTTGGCCATTGCAGCTTCCACTTCGGATTTTAGTATTTCCGGTCCATCCATCTCCTTGTGTATTCTCGGTTGTTCTCTCTTGTCGCAAAAGAGATCCTTTATGTATTCTTCCCATCGCTGGAGTATTTCCTCTTTCTCTAATATGATTGTCCCTTCCTTGGATTTTATGCATCCTGTTGAGGAACAGGTTTTTTGTCCTGTCAGTTCTCTTATCTCTTTATGCATCTCTGCTTTGTTGTTCCTGCTCAGTCTCTCTACTTCTGCACATTTGTTGTTGAGCCATTCCTCTTTGGCTTGTCTGCATTTGTTCCTTATCTCCCTGTGAAGTTTTTTGTACTCTGCTCCGTGTCTTGGCGTTATTTTTTGTCTCCTTTGCATCATGTTGAGGATCTCTTCGGTCATCTACTCATTTTTTCTTCTGCGTCTGATTTCCTTTGGGGCTATGTTGTTCGCTGAGGTCACCATTGCTTAATCTCTAAATATATAACAGGAGCACTAGATCAGATGTGGCTGCAATATTCAACGTAAGGATGGATGGTAGGCTTATAAATATGTAAGATTGATTATGACAAGAAAAAACTGGTAAGCACGACATAGGGAATAAAATTTGCTAGCACTAAACAAAGTAATTGATTGAATATAATCTTCCCTCTTTATGTCAACGGAAAATGCTAGACCGAGAAGATGCAATATGTCACTTCCCTGAAAGTTAACATCACCCATGCTGATGGAAGTTAAAAGTGTTCGCTCAGACGATTTAAAGAGAGCAAATTTCAATCAATTCGAAGTCCTCATATCTACAACAGATAACGTTGAAGGCTTTGCTCGCAAATTCTCTTCTAGCAATGCTTGACTCGTCTGGAGTACCTACGCTCGATTTTCCACCTAGAGCTGGGGCACTACTGAGTGATATATGCATATGTGATAAATGCAGAGGTGACATATGCATAGGTGATATATGCGGAGGTGATGAAATCACAGCCATCAACCAAAACAAATGTGGCCCTGATCTTTCAACTGTCGTCTCCAAACTCGAGAACTATTACCTCTCTGCTTCTTGCTTTCCAACTTGTTGAAATTCCTTTTCTGTACTTCCAGTTTTAAAGAATAAATAACACTCTATTACCCTCTTACCGCTTTTCGGCAAACTATTCAAGACTCCAATTAATGCTGAAGTTGTTAAGCATTTCACTTCTCACGACCTACTCTCTAACAAATAATATGGCTTCTGCTTTGCCAGGTCTACCGCTGTTGTGCCAACTGCTCTCACCGAATATGCATAATAAGCTCTTGATAATAATGGCGAAGTTCGAGGTGTGGTTCTAGATATCTCGAAAGCGTTTGACAAGGTTCAACATGCTGACGTTCTACGGTATTACTGAATGATTGTTTGATTTAATCCAGTCGTTCCTATCAATTCGTGAAATGAAGGTCGTTTTGAACGGGTCCGCTCTCAGATCCTTTTAGACGAACGTCAATGTACCTCAAGGACTTATCCTAGGTTCTACGCTGATTCTGATCTTCATCAATGATCTTCCTGTCATCATCAGTTTCCATGTAGGCACTTATGCAGATGATAACATCATTTACTCCCAATAGGACATCTGTCAAGGCTGACAAAGTAAACCTGACTGCTGCTCTGAAAACGACCTCAAATCAGTAGTTAACTGGGACAGAAAATGGCTTTTAAATTTTAATGCCTTCAAAACAAAATTTCTTTCCTTTAACCACCATAGAGAAACTTTCCTGTCTACCATCGGCATAGTTTATGCTAGTCTCCTGATGAGCAACTTACTGTTCCTCCTTGGCCTCACTTTTTCAATTGATCTGAAGTGGAACGACTACATCGTATCAACAGCTGCATCAACTGCTAAAAAAGTTAGATCACTGTCGTGGCAGAAAGATTTTCTCGTCATAATCCCTCTTGCAAATCTATCATTCTTATAAATCTATCATTCACCCGTACAATGAATACTTTTGCTATATCTGGTCGGGTACTCTTGCTATTCATCTCGAGGTTCTTGACAAAATTCAGAGAAGGATTCTGACTTGGCATCTCGACTTCAGTCACTTTCACGTCGACGTGACGTGGCTTGCCTCTGTCTTTTCTACAAATATTTTCATAGTAACTTTTCTAACGAGCTTTTTTCCCTGGCGCTCCAACCACATGAATTTAAGCGTGCTACTAGATTGGCAGTCAGGTTCCAACTTATTACCGTTTGAATGATTAAATGTAACCCTCACTTCTACTCTAACATTTTCTTTTTTCGCACTTCCCGCCTGTGTAGCTTCTTTCTGTTTACTTGCTTCCCTGATAGCTAAAATTTCTAAAAATGTAAATGCAATGTCAGTTGCCATCTTCTATCTTCTTGGGTCCCGTTCATCATTTTTTTCCTGGATACCCCTGTACCCAGTATCTTTCTCACTGTAACTCGTCTATGCACTAGTGGCGGTTTCGCCTTTCTTTGGGTGAAATTATTTAAAAAAAAAGAAAAGAAGAGAGAAAAATAAAAGAATAAAAATTAAGAAAACAGGAGATAGCGTTTAACATTGCTTTTAACATTTACAGATGAAAATTGCCTGGTAATCAGGAATCCCGAAGAGAGTTCTACGAACGAGAAATGTAACAGAAGAAACGGCATAGAACTTACAGTTACATCTTGCCATTTCAATTGTAAAATGATGAAACCTTGCCGCCAATCTAGTACTGTGCTTAAATTTATAAAGTCTAGTTACCAAAAGTGAAAGTTTATCAAAACAATTACCATGAAAGTATTAACAGAAAAGGCACAGGGTGACCAGCTACATTGATCCAGTTAATACTACTCTTTCTTTCTTTTCGTCCACGCTTCTATTAGGCTAGTTGAATTTTAGACAGATGCCCGGACCTGTCCCGACGGTCGGATGTCATTATCAGTGACGCTGCTCTTTCTAACTTTTCCTCAGTGGTTACTGCTGGTTCAACTTCTGACCTATTATTTTCTCTCAATCGGTTTTGGAGCGGAGAGAGGGGTGGATTGTCTTCCTCCTCTCTATCCCTTGATTCTCCTCCAATCTTGAGGAGCTTCTGACCATTGTGCTGGTCATTTTCACTGAGGTTAGTTTTTCATTTTAGCCTCTTTTCCCTTCAAGTCGGGGACGTTTAAGCAGAGTGGTATCACTTCGCAGTGACACACAGGTCACTTCTTCTAGCTGGCTATGTCGAGTCCCCACTTGACGGTTTATTATCACTTAATTTTTTTTTAATCTCCAGAGTCTGCGTCTGTTTTCATATACTCTGTCTTAACTATGGTGTCTTTCCTCGTTTTAGAGTTCTTTTTTAAGCTCATCTATTCTCCATTCAGCTGTTTCTGCCAATTTCATTTCATTGGCATGGGCCCTTCTCGTATGTCCAATTATTTGATCCCAAATAACAAATGATACCGGTCCGGTTTGCTCCAATGTTCTATAATAAAGCTAGGAAATAATTGTCAGTAATTCGGCCAAGGTCTAGGCTATTAGGCTCTGCATATGCAACCGCATTCGTTAGCTACTCCACAAAGCTCATTATATACACATTCCCGCAATAGGTCTTTTCACATGGCCCAGACATATTTTTGCATATTCGTTAGCTCCACCACAAAGCTCATTATATACACATTCTCGAAATAGGTCTTTTCACATGGCCCAGACATATTTTTACTGACATTTTCAAAGGAAAAATTGGGAATACCTGTTTCTTCCATGGAGCCATTTCTTGCCTCCTACCCGATCTCTGACACACATCGAAGTCTCCTATATAGTTGGTGACTTCTTTATACAACCCAGACCAGGAGTAGGTTTTTCCTATCAGGTCGCAGGTTTTATCGACTCCCATATGACCTAACCGGTCATGGTATTGCCCCAATGTTTCCGCTCTCAGATTTTGAGGTACAATCAATCTGAGCCTTATTTCTTCGTCTTTACCTGAGAGATAATATAACATTTCATCAAGTATCACATATTTCGAAGTCTGCTTCTAGCCGGGCTCTGATGGCAGCGATTTAACTGTCTCCGTGCTCTTTCTTTATCCCGCCCCTCAAATGGGCGTCTGATATCACCTGCTAGATCTCTTCTTTATCCATTTACCACTCAGAATAGTTTTCTAATCTAATTCATGGAACTTATTTGATAGAGCCTATCGTCCATCACCACCACTCGCCTTATGTGGATCAAGTTTTGATATTACACGGAATATTACTGTCGGGGTAATGCATATATCGTACAGTTTAGCCTCAGTTCTAATAGGGAAGTCGGGTGAGGGTACTCCAGATGAGTCAAATGTGAAGTTGGATGAGAATCTTCGAGTAAAGCACTCGGCTGATGATGTGAGGACCTCAAACTCATTGATTAAATGAGGGATAGAGGATTTGCTATAAAAAAAGTCCTTGGAGCCGAACTTGCAGTCAGCTATGCGCTGTCTCATTCTCTCATCAAACAACCGCTTGGCGTCATTCAGGATTCTCTTGCACTCATTACGAGCAGACATGAATAGGCGCCTATTGTGGTCAGATGACTGTCTCCGAAATAGTGGAAAGTAGTGATTCCTGTAGGCAATGGTGGCCGAACAGGCAGGAGAGAGCCAAGGGGAGGAATGAGGTTTGAGACGAAACTTCCTGGTAGGCATCAATGCCAGCTTTCACCCAGGACGATATCTCAGAGGCGCAGACATCACCTGGGAGATCGAATGTTTTTCTCCAAGTGACGACGCGTAGGAAGTTGCGGAAGACGTCCCAGTCGGCTTTTTGGTAGCAGTAGATAGCATACGCCACTTTCTCTATGATAGACCCCCACCTCTGTTGGGTTGCAGTCAGCATATATAAAATATATCGGGACTTTTTCTGGTATCCCTGTCTCTGGGCCATCTCTTTCTGGACATTTTTGTGCGAGTACCGCCTCTATACATTTCTCATTATCGTTCGTATACGGGACCATTGGCTTGCTGAGATCCGAATAGGTCAGCATATGGAACAGCAGTTATCTGTTGTCTAAGGCAATCATACACTCTCTGGCAGTCATCTGTCCATTTGAATCTGGCATACGTTTTGTCAGAGCTATGGACAACCTACAGAAGCCAGGAAAAAATCTTCTATAATATCCTATTGCCCCTATAAAACCTCTAAACTGCCTCACTGTTTTTGGCTCAGGTATTGCCCTTTATGACCTCGACTTTGTCCAAATCTGGCTTAATTCCTTCTATACTCACTATGAAGCCCAAATATTTCCTTTCTTCTCTCAGGAACTGTCACTTTTACAACTTTCATTTTAATCTTTGGCCCTGTAAACTGATCAGCACCTGCTCAAGGTGAGAAAAATGCTGCTCCGAAAACACTAATATATCGCCCAAATAGGCCACGGCAAAGCTTTCTAGCCCTCTCAACATTGCTGACATGAGCTGCTGATAGATTCCCGGTGCGTTAGCCAACCCAAACCACAGAAATCTAAATTGAAACAAACCTAGGTAGAACGCAAAAGCGGTTTTTTCTCTGTCTGTCTCCTCCTAGGTCATCCGCCAGTAACCCTATCTCAAATCTAGGATGGAGAAACATCTAGCTTTTCCCAAGAAAGCCTTTATATCATCAATAAGGGGGAAATGCATTCATTTTCATGAAATCCACGCAAAACTGGTGTCTCCTATCTTTCTTCTCTACCACTACTATGAGAAAACTTCGGGGGTGAGGGGCTCAGATCTTTCAATTATTGCTCTCACCAAAATATTTACAGCTGCCTCCTTGAGCAATGGTCTTTTGTGTATAGAAGTCCTATAAGGCCTCAACATAATATGGGGTGGTCACCCGTATCTATTCGCATCTGGCACAACTCCTTATCCGATTCGGCCACCACATTGCTATAAGCATTAAGGAGGGCCTTCATCTTGGCCCTAAACTTTTTCGGGTACTACTATTGACTCGGCCTTCATCTGTCCAGTGTGTTTTGAGTATATTTACCCTCTGTGCATTTTTACATGTGATAGTTTCCTCAATGGTAGAGCCATTCCTTCCTTTCCCCTTTTTTCATTTTTATAACCTTATTAGCCTGATTCGCGAGCATGGAAGGGAGTGAGAACGTTACTGAAACCGAGATGCCGAGTCAGGGCTAATAAAATCATCACTATCGTTTTTATCATTTTAGTAGAGTGGGAAAATGACAAAACTCATACTATGTTGTTTCTAAAACTATAACGTGTACGTGCTATATCGTAAAAGGTTTTATAAAAAGCCTTTGCAGTTAGAAATATCTCCAGCTCCAGTCGCCCAGTCCATTAATACGGTTTCCGATTGAAGGTTTTCCTAAAAAATGTAATAGTTATTATCAAATTTCCTTGACTGCCTTTTCAAACTTAAAAACAATCCTCTCAACATCCGCCCATGATACCCACCACCCATTATTACAGTTCATCAACAAAGATGCGCTGTATATGGGTAACTGGATAAGGTCCGGAAACTGACAATATTCGAGATATTCGTTATAGTCCATTCTAAATCATCAAGACAAAACGTGTAAATACCAACACACACATTTAAGATCTGAAGCCGCAAGAACATCGACTGGTATATTATTATTATTATTATTATTATTATTATTATTATTATTATTATTATTATGTCATTTTTCATCATATTTCTATTTCTGCTATGGTCGCACTACCAGTCAAGTCTGCGGGAAGACCTAAGGCAGGTTGTGACGTATTATTATGGCTCCATTTCATGTTTCTCTATCTCCCCTATCATCTCTAGCGTTACATAGACAAAGCTATCCTTAGTGTGTGGGCTGTACTTAATAAGACAATTTTTTGTATATCTCTTAAGCTGGGGTTTCCAGGGATTATTATTATTATTAACTTCATCTTGGTTTACGTAACTTGTGATATTACGGGAAGGATTTATAAATCAAACACATCAAACGCTTCATCTCCCGTTACAAAGCAAATTCGGGCTTTAAAAATGGAGGAAATAAAACAATAGACAAATTAATTTACACCTGTAATGCGTGTGTAAGGTTTTAATGATTCCCATTCAGTTACCTAAAAACTAGTCAGCTTTGCTAATTGTCAGCAATAAGAAGCAAAATATTTCTTGTTGTAAATAAAAATTGATAATTAATCACCGAAAACTTTTAGCAGTTAATATACTGAAAATCAAGCAGAAATAGCATTTTTTGATGTCAGGTATTACGGCAAGTCTTAAAGACAGAATAGGTTTTAATACATACAAAATATTAACAACAGCTAAAAACTGATAAAATGTGTGAATATTACAAATTAAGGCGACATATTTTGATTGCTTTAATAAATCTCTTTTTCTCTTTAAATCATCGCACATGCGAGTGTATATGTGTGTACAGGTGTATGTCCTATTTATTGCTATGTGCATGCCTTTCATGAGTACTCATATATGCATATATGTGGACACAGAATGGCACTTGTTTGTTTGTAAGTATTCATTCATATTTAACCAATGACAAGTTGACAGCGAGATTCGAACTTACTTTTGTAAAGAAATCAAATGCATTAACATATAATGGAAGCAAAACAAATCAGACGTAGACAGTGCTTTGATCTTTGTAGTTTAAAGATGAAAGACCAACACAATAGCGAACAATTTTGAAACGGCGATATTTGAATAATTCAAATAAAAATTCCTGGACCAATCATGAACGATCGAAACACACTTTACTGGTTACCTTTGAACAGTTTATAAAACTCATTCTTAAACTTGTTAACACAAATCTTTTTCAGTTTTGACATTTTCGGTACCAGTGATTCACCTGGCGATAAGGTAAATTAGTACACTTTATTCCATATTTGTATTCTGGTTGAATTTCATTTATTTCAATCATATATATATATATATATGTGTGTGTGTGTGTGTGTGTGTGTGTGTGTGTGTGTGTGTGTGTGTGTGTGTGTGTGTGAAGACTTGCTTGACAAACTAAATTGTGCCAAGGAATATGTAAATGATATTTTCACAGTTTTGGTAGAGAGCTACATGTCATCGAAGCGATCTATAATAAGCTACACCGGCTGAACCTGTGCAAATAAAGAGATCCCTTTATTTACGCCCTTTGTTTATTTGAAGGGTTATGAGTATTTTTATACTCTCTTAGAACATCTATTATTCTTTTATTCACTAATTATTTTATTAATAATTTGTTTTAATCACGTTCTAACGTTTCTCTCTACATTTACTGCGAAATAATGTCTTCTTTTGTAGACTAATTTTGTCAAAGGCCTCCTTCTGATTTGGGCACAAATGGTTTCCTTAAAGAAAAAAAAAGAAAAATTTGCCATTTCGCATCTATATATATACACACATATATATCCGAGTGAATAAGGAACGAAAAAACATTTTTTACAACGTCCAAAACATTAATTTTAAACAGTGTAGTGAATATATAAAAAAATTGTACATATAATTTATAATATATATATATATATATATATATATATATATTGAATATATGAATATATTCAAATTTTTTAAAACAGTTTCCGCTTCTGCTATTTACGCATTATTCTTTAGTCACGAATTGAGTTCTCTCGGCTGCTGGCCTATGCATAAACTGCTTAAATATAACACATTAAAATCTCCTTCCCTCTCAGTTGTGCGTAGAAGCTTGTGGGTAAACACTCTCACTGATGCTGAATCAAATGTCTAGCCTCACTGATGAGCTGGGATTCATTGAAACAGGCTTGCATGTGGATGATTACATATATATATATATATATATATATATATATATATATATATATATATATATATATATAGCTGTGTGTATGTGTGTTAGAGAGAGAGAGAGAGAGATCAATATGTCGATAGCTATCAAATTAAAATTGCGACAATTTGTTTCATGATTAACTGCAACTCTTTGTTTTTATTTGGAGAAATAACTGGACTATTATATATACCAAGTTGGGATTATAGGCTATTATAATAATAGCTATTCAATATGATTGGTTATAGACAGGAACATAGTATTGTATTTTCGTGGGGGCTATCGTGTAGAAAGTTTTGTTATTAATTATCTCGGTCATTGATGGGCTTTAAGTTTAAGACTGATACTTAAGTCATACCTCTATCCACACAGCTCATTTTACATATGTGCTGTCCTTAGGCACTTCGACGGAGTGAAAGGGATATCAAACTTGTCTCGCTAGATCAATTATAACAGAGTTGTGTGCTCTACTCACTGGGTGCTATACACTTTCAGCCTTGTGCCATATCTAAGCTACACTAAGAAAATCAACATAATCTACCATAAATAGAACATATTATTATTAATTTATAATATATATAGATGTGTGTGTGTGTGTGTGTGTGTGTGTGTGTGTGTGTGTGTGTGTGTGTGTGTGTGTGCAAGTTATTGTGTATTTGATAACTGCAGACAGGACGAATCTTTACTTCACTATCCCATCCAAAATTATGTAACACTGATTAATTCAAACAAATATCTATTATAAAACATTCAAAACTGCCAACCAACGTCATTATCAATAATATTAATTTACCTGCAAAATCTAAACTGCAGAGAACCCTTGTCGTTTATGAATTTATATCTCCTTTGAAGAACTGTGTTCTTCAACTATCCAAATCCATAAACAATTACATTGACCAGAAGATTGACCTTACACCTTTCCCACAACAGTTCCATTTGATCTCATTTCAACACACATCGAGATCTTCCGGGACCTATCCGGGATCAGTCAGTTAGTTAAGTGCCACACGTGATACACGCTTGGGCGATCATGTCTCGAAAGTGACTTGACTGACTGGGCAGAAGATTATCCCGCAGTAGGTTGCCATTACTTTCTATGGTAGACTGGTTGCCAGCCAAGGCTATAGAACCTAATCTTTCCTGTTATTTAACCCATAACTGGAGGAATGAGACGGATTAATACCTTTTTTCAAAGGTATTTGCGCGTAAGTGAATGCAAAGAATTCAACTGGAATTCGAAATCGATTTCTTGTTTCAAGCCGATATCCACTGACCACAACGCACATCCATGATATCCTCGTTGATAAGACATACTTAATAGCATCATCAACATGCAAAAGAATATTAAAAACAATGGAGGCATTACTAATAAAAAAGAGAAATCCTACACTTAATAACATAAATTACGAACAATGTGCTTATCGTTTTCGGAACTTAACATACACAAGACTCTATATGAATAAATTTTGCACATTTTTATTTACAAGTAAAACAAAATTAACACTTGATAATGGCTAAAAGTATACCTGAAAGCGCTCGAAAGTACAAAAGCTTTGTACAATTCTTATATAATTTGAGCTCCGAAAAGAAAAAAATTATACGAACACATGAAAAATTATATAAAAAACTTAATGATAATACCTTGTCTGTCATTTTTAATGAAACCTGTATAAAAGAGAGATTATTGTATACCTACTATAGCATAGTAATGGGATGTTCCTATCCTCTTAATCACGCGGGCACTAATGGAGTAAATTGTAGTAAAGTAGAGTGAATATACTGACTAGCGGTTCATTAGCTACTTCGCGCAGCATGCGAGTATTGTACTTCTTGATATACTATTATTCCCAACCTCCGTTTTGGTGATTACTCACGCAGTAACCTTTTAGGGTTACATCGTAGATAGATAGATAGATAGATAGATAGATAGATAGATAGATAATGAGCCAGACGGATCTACCTATGTTTCACCTAAACGGATCGTCAGGGAAAGCTGGCTAACGAGAAAACGAAAAAAATGACATATAAGGAGGAAAATAAGACAACCCACGTGACCATTAAAGGCAGCACCAAACACAAGGAGGGGTGGTAACAAATTTATTGCAAAAATATTTTTAATTTTTTAATTTTTTTAATTATAAATAGAGGGGTGAAAGGCAAAGACGAAAACAAAAAGATACAAACCCACGATACAGAACCCTAATCCAACAACCAGGGCTTCCTATGCCTACATTTATTTAATATTTCAGTCTTGGAATTCAATAGATTATTAGTTTTTTATATAAAGCTATAGCTAGTTTTTCCTCTATACATAGCCTACAAAATTGCTGGCTTACTTTATATTTAGCGCATTTCTTCAATATCTCCCATTTCAAGATAGGGTCTTTATTAAGTTCTTGTTTAATAGTCCATATGTGAGTGGATAAAGTAGTGCTATGGTTATACTTTTCATTATTAAAGGTACTTGTATGATTGCAATATCTTTTTTTAAAATTATCTTGAGCAGCTTCTATGTATACTTTGGGGTCAGTGTCCTGAGAGTTCTTATAAATTCTAATTCGATAAACTACGCCTTCTTGCTGGCATCTACCAAGTAAAGTACATCTATTCTTAATCCTACAATTATAACTTCTAGTGTCAGTACACGTAAATCCCTACTTTTTTTCTTATTAAGTCCACTAATGATTTTCTCCAAATTCGGCATGCAAGAATAACTAAGTTTAACGTTGTTTTTGTTAAATAGTTTATATAACTTATTATTTTGCCAAAATGTTGCTTTAATAGATTAAAAACATTTTGCCTTTTTGGTTTTTACCGCTAAATTGAAGTGGGGATTAAACCAAAAAATGTTCCTACCTCTATTTTTCCGTTTACTTCACTTAGTGTCCGTGTATGGTAATTTATCTTTGTGCCCACTCCTAGTTAGGGCATCTTGGTATACTTTTTTTCTGAACATCGAAAATATTTTTACTAGATGAATTGTTTGATAGTCTATAAGAAATACTTTTAACAATACCCCTCACAATGTATGGGGGGTGGTTAGATCTAGTGTTTCCATATTGGGGGTATTGATTTTCTTTCATGTCTGGGGATATGGTTCCATTCAGTAAATTTAGCGTAATATCTAAATAATTAACAACTTTTAAATTAATTTCCACATCCAAATTAAAGTTAGCCAGCTTTCCCTGACGATCCATCTAGGTAGGTCCGTCTGGCTCATTAGATGTTTATTTATTTATTTTGCTCTAACTTTGTATTGAGCGCTTTCTTTTAGTTGATTACTCGTATCGGGGTTTTTACTTTGGGCTTCGTGCTGATCTCGGTCGTTTGACTGACGTTCATGTACTAAGTTCTTTCTTTTTTAAAAAATCATTTTTTCCTTCTTTCGATAGTTTTCGAGAAAGGTTTTTCGACACGAGTATATTTTTTACATTCTCACTTTTATATATATATATATATATATATATATATATATATATGTGTGTGTGTGTGTGTGTGTGTGTGTGTGTGTGTAAGCGTATGCGAACTAGTTGTGACCGATTTATAAATCCGTAAATATTCGCGATAATCGGGTATCTCATTTTGTTTAGTATAATTAAATAAAGAGTCAATAAAACTATTTTAAAATTATTTTATTTGGATTGCCTCGAAGCAAAAATCTATTTCTAATTTCATTTTATGCTCGAATCAATTCCTCCCATTTGTCGTATTTCTTCAGAAACGATATTCCTGTGAAAGGCTGAAATTGATCGAATAATTACGAACGTTACTCGCAATTTCCCAATATCCATTTTTGTTAATTTTCATGATTTTTATAAATATTTCACTGCAAGATATTTTTTCTCATCGTTGCTTACTTTTCAAGTGATCCAGAAAGAAGACCTCTGATTGGGAGGTTGTGAAGGGAATGGAACCACTTCTTAATTGCTGTTGTTCGCAGGTCCACCCTGACCCGCAGTGGTAACACCTGTTCGGATCCCAGCTATGGACAAATAGTTAAACTGGGTCAAAACACCATGAAAGTATTCAAATACACTTTTATAGAAATATATACATAAAAATGGACATTTATGGAAAAATATGCATTTTTGAAGGAAAAATATTACCAACAATACATTTTTGAAGAAAAAATTATTGCCATAACACATTTTTGGAGGAAAATTGATTATTCTCAGCAAAACATTTTTGAGTAAAATAAAAAAGAATAAAAACAAAAAAATGGGCATTAAATTCTGACTAAATCAACCTTCTCACTATGACCGATAATTTAAAAAATACCTTAAAACCCCACAGCTTTGGCATTAAATAATTCACATAGGTTGATATGCCGTTAAACAAAACTCAAACTTTTCAAGTCAGCAAGTTTTGATCAACTTTCTCGATTCTTTATACTTTAAAGCAGAGAGTTCATTTAAATACACGACTTGTGTAATTTTAATAAACTTAGAAGTTTTTAACTTATAATAACTTTTAAACAAAATTTCTTTAACATAATTATTTAATTTTGACAAGTTGTTTTCCTTTGTCTAAAGTCATGGATTTTATTAACAATTGTTGACAGCAATTTTTTCTAATAAAACATGTTTTATTTGACAAATTTGGTTTTAAAGAAAGATTAAGTTTCAAACTTTAAATCTTTAAAATTTATCCACGGCAGATATTGATAAACTATTCCTTTTTTTCTTATGAATATAGCTTATAACATACTAAGTACACACACCAGATCTGTATCTGACCTGTATACGGTGACACGTGTTACAAATAAGAGTCATTGTGGGGAAAAAGTTCATTTTGATCGAAATTTATCAGCTCATTTAAATAATATTGATACATTCATTCATATGACTACTATCACGTAATTTTCAGAGATTTTATCATAAAACTAACTTAAGTTATTAACTGCCCACTGGTAAGAAAAATAGCAAACACGTCCCCGCACCTTGATATATAGAAAATCCAGCGTTAGCCGAGTTTGCGATAATTTTTTTTTCATGCTCCAGCTTCTGACCCCGACCATGCTGTTTGATGTTGCAACGTCTTTACTAGCTGAACAACTCACCCAGGCCTATACATATATATGTCTTGTCTCTCGAGCAACAAAGGTCGTTGAAACTATCTTGATTCTAGTTATAACTAGAGAGATCTTATTTAGCAAATAATTTTCACTTGATGAACCTCTAACAATGTCCTGTCTGTGTGGTCAATTTGGCTAGTGTCTTCCGAAACTTAACGACGGGTTAGTTTCTCGTCTAATAATAACGAGGGACATAAAAGGCCTGATTACTAGTGAAATATGGAATTTGCAGTCAATTTGCAGATTGTTGGACAAGTAATTTAAGTGGGGGATCTAGACTGTGGGCGCTTTTGGCATTGTATGCAATAAATTAGAGTTGCTACCTTTAAAGTATGCAATAAACCGCCATTTTAAATTCAGGGTTATTATTAGCCTCTCCAAATGAAACAGAAGCACCTTTTCAGTTAAGTATGTTAGACCGCATTTAAAACCAATTCAATATTAATGGCGTGTATTCTGGATATGTTAGCAACGACGAGGTTTTGAGAGAATAGAAGAAAAAAAGAAACTGATACTTAACATGAGGAAAAGATAGATGAAGTTTCTTGGACGTAATGAGGAAGGAAAGCTTGGAGAATCTTATACTCACAGGCCGGATAGGTAATTTTCTGAACGCCGCTTAGATGTGGCACAAGGCCAAAAGTATGGGACACCCAGTGAGAATCAAACTCACTACTCAGTTGTAACTGGTTCTAACGAGACCTGCTTACTAACCATTACACCACGCCGAGGTGCTCACAGGGCAGATAGAGGAAAAGAGAGACAGAGGAAAGCAACACTTGATATACTTGATGGGCTTGAGCAAATAGATGGTAGAGCAAGGTTTGTGGGAGGTAACAGTTGAAAGGGTGTTAAGATATACAAGGAATAGGAGGACGTGGAAGGCCATGATCGCCTACGAAGGGATACAACACATAGAAGAAGAATTCGCACTGTATTTAAATTTTCACTCTTTTTAATACTTTATCTTTGATTTAGAATGTAAAATGCGAAATGTTGATGTTACAACATTAATTAACTCTGGCTAAAAAGTACTCCAAACTTACTAATATGATGGGTTCACCAAATCAAGTATGTGTTCTATGAATTTCATACTGCTTAAAATATTATATTCAAGAAATGGCTGTTAAAAATTAACATTTATAATAACAATTACAGTTTATAATAAGTAAAACAATTTGAATATTTTTCAATCTAAATTTGTAAGAAACATCATACACAGGACCAATTTGAAGATCATTGCTAAAAATCTTACAAACGCTTTGGCATTTGGTAGTCTTTGTAAAACACGTAAACGGATACAGTTAACAATTAGTATACCTTTACTTCCCCACTCGCTTCCCAAGCACTCCCTCGGGTCATTTCTCACTGCTAGATATATGTTTCACCTCTGCGCCTGACGCGTGTCAAGTCTCACAGCTTTGCCCTCTCGGCAACTCCTACCACGCTGTAGTCTCTCTCAGTGTTTCTTTCCAATCAAACTCCCCCCAGGAGCCCCTACCTATAGGACCTCCTACCTCTACCAAAAATCTGACTGGGATGCCTGTCGCGATTTCCTCTGCGACGTTCCTTGGGGAAAAGTGTTCGACCTATCAGTGCCTCTGAGGTCTCGTCATGGGTGAAAGCTGGCATTGATGCCTTCATACCCACCAGGAAGTATTGCTTGAAACCTCATTCCTCTCCGTGGTTCTCTCCGGCCTGCTCAGCCGCCATTGCCCACAGGAACCATTACTTCCAACTATTCCGGAGACAGTCAACTGATCACAATAGGCGTCTGTTCACATCTGCTCGCAATGAGTACAAGAGAACCCTAAATGACGCCAAACAGTTGTTTGCTGAGAGAATGCGACAGCACATAGCTGACCGCAAGTTCGGCTCCAAGGACTATTGGAGGATTTGTAAACAAGTGCTCAACAATAGGAAATCCTCAATACCTCCTTTAATCAATGAATTTGAGGCTCTCACGTCATCTGCGGACAAAGCTGAGTGCTTTGCCCACAGATTCTCATCCCACTCCACATTCGACTCGTCCGGAGTACACCCACCCGACTTCCCTATTAGAACTGAGGCCAAACTACACGATGTATATATTACCCCGACAGTAGTATCCAGAGTAATTTCAAAACTCGACCCCCATAAGGCGTGTGGAGACGATGGAATCCCGGTGATAGTCCTTAAGAGGTGTGCTCCTGAACTTTCCCTTGTCCTCTTTAAACTATTTAACTACTGCCTTTCTGCTTCCTGCTTTCCTGCATGCTGGAAGTTCTCTTCAGTCGTTGCTGTATTTAAGAATTGTGGTGAACCCTCGGACCCATCCAACTATCGCCCTATCAGTCTTCTACCGATATTCGGGAAAGTATTCGAGGCTATAATCAATGCTGAAATAGTTTATCATCTCACCGCCCACAAACTGTTATGGATTCCGCTTTGCCAGGTCCACAGCCGACCTGCTAACAACCGTAACGGAGTACATGCTACAGGCCCTTGATGAGTCTGACGAGGCTCGCGCGGTTGCTCTGGACATCTCCAAGGCTTTCGACAGGGTTTGGCACTCTGGCATCCTATGCAAACTACGCGGTTATGGTATTACCGGTCGCCTGCTTGACCTAATCCAATCTTTCTTAAATAACCGCAAAATGAAGGTCGTTCTGAATGGGCGTGCCTCTTCGACCTACAGCACGAATGCTGGTGTCCCACAGGGCTCTATCCTGGGCCCGACGCTCTTCCTTATTTTCATCAACGACCTCCCAGATGAGATCAAGTCCCAAGTAGGCATCTACGCAGATGACACTACAATATACTCCCGCACCAGTAAGAAACCTGTCGTGGCGGACAGACATAATCTCGCTGCTGACCTTGAGTGGGATCTCCACTCTGTGGTGAACAGGGGCAAGAAGTGGCTTGTCAACTTCAATTCATCTAAGACCAAGCTGTTGTCTGTCAACCATTACAGGCAACCTCTCCTGCTTCCCATAAGCATGGACCATGCGATTCTCCCGGAGATTAATACACTACGCCTCCTCGGACTTACCCTGTCCTCAGACCTCAAATGGAACCACTATATTGAATCCATAGCAAAATCTACTGCTAAGAAGGTTGGGTCACTATGTCGATCCAGGATGTTTTTTTCTACCTGAATCCATCCTGCATATATACAAGTCCGTGCATGGAGTACTGCTGCCATTTATGGTCAGGTGCCCCTGCCGTTCTCCTCAGTGTTCTTGACAGGCTCCAAAGGAGAGTCTGTAATGTGATAGGTACTGATCTGGCGGCTCGACTGCAGCCACTTCCCCATCGTCGAAATGTGGCCTCCCTTTGTCTGTTCTATAAATACTTTCATGGCTTCTGCTCAGACGAACTTAAGTCACTGATGTCTCCTCAACAGGTGTTTACTCGTGCAACCAGACTGGCAACTGGGTCCCACCCATTCACAGTCAGGTTAGCCAAATGCTGACGACAATTCTACTCCTGCAGCTTCTTCTCTCGCACTTCCCGCCTGTGGAACTCGCTCCCGTATTCTTGCTTTCCTGACGGCTACAACCTCCAGAAATGTAAATGCAAAGTCAATACTCATCTACTAACCACTGGACTCTAGCTCTCTCCCCACCCCTGTATAACGTTCCCTTTCTCTCCACCTATGTATCTGTCATCGCACCTGTTTTCTCAGCTTTCTATTGTTCCTTTCTAACTAGTTTGTACTCCTCACTCTTTTCTAATTAATCTTTTTACATTTACGTAGCCCCTGCACATCAGTGGCGTTTCCGCCTTGCTCGGGGTGAAATGATTAAAAAAAAATATCGATAATATTCGTGGCTGCTTTGAAAAGGAAATGTGTAAAGTACGCTCATATTGTCGAATTCTAGAATCTCTAGATATTAATCCGAAAGAAAATCTGAAATGTCGTCGAACCTGACCTGGCGGCTTAACTCTAGTCTCTCTCTCACCGACGAGATGTGTTTTCCCTCTGTGCCTTCTACAAATACTTTCACGGATTCTGCTCCGACAAGCTTAGATCCTTGGTGCCACCCACCCCCGCGCGAATTTACTCGAGCTACTAAATCAGCAAAAAGGTTACACATTTTCACTGTGAAAACCATCAATTGAAACCATAACTTCTACTCTACAGCTTCTTTTGTAGCACTTCCCGCCTGTGGAACTCCCTTCCGTATTCTTGTTTCCCTGATAGTAACGTCAACCGTCATTTCTTATCTCCTTGACTCCCATCTGTCTTATCGCGTTACACTTTCCTCTCACGCAGCTCTTTTCACACAAATGTATCCGTCCTTTTCTTAACCATTCTTCTAACTCCTACTGTAACCTGTTCTCCTCTATCTTCACTCTTCAATTATGTAACCCCCTACGAACCAGTGGCAGTACCGCGTTGCTTGTTGTAAGACGATTATAAAAAAATCCAATTACTGGTCAGTCGTTAGATTTGATCCAAAAGAGAAGCTACCTTTGATATTTTTCATTGATATCTTGACACCGGCTTTGGTGATGTGACTTTATTCTGAGTTGTACGTACCGAAATCATTTCTTAGCAAATTTGTAATATTGTTTTTTAGTTATATTGTTTTAATGGCCAAGCTGAATGCCGCTCCATAAATGTATATATACAGAGTAAAGATTTCCAATTACTGAATACAAAACAAAAGCTAAAAGAGAAACTAATATATATTTCGAACATCAATATTTGTCAAAAGATTTTCACTTGATTTTACAATGAAATCAATCTGTATGAAATATATAGAGTAGTGCATAGCATCATAGCAAGGGGGCACCATGTAAGAAGCAAATTCATTGTAATCGCTAATTTGTCTGTTAGACGAATTATTTACCATAGCTTTGCAGTGGATTCTTGAATAAGCAAATTTTACAAAGCTTTTGCGCGGGAAGATAGATAGATAGATAGATAGATAGATAGATAGATAGATAGATAGATTGACTATATTACTCTCTGACTTGCCAAAGACTATCAAATACAGAGAGTAAAAGCCCTTATCCTACTACGTTAACCAGGGGTTTTGAATTCAGTGAAACAGTGAATAAAATAAATATCTTAATTATTTATGTGATTTCTGAGGGCAAATTGTAATGATTTAATGTAGGAAAAAATAGAGGTATGGTATGAAAAAAAAAGTGAATACCTCTAATTTTTTTCTTTAAAATAATATTTAGATGTTAATGAAAATATAAACGTAAGTAAAAAATACAATATTTCCAAGTGTTTAGCCAGTATCTATTTCAATATAATTTTGTTTAAGTACTATCTCATCCAGAAAATGTTAAATACTTTAAAAGCCTATGCTTCGAATCAGAAAGAGATAATTGAAATTTATAAGGCTCATCATGAAGAAAGGGGGCCTGTAGAATTTGACAGTCACAGGATATATTCAAGTCATGAGAGAAAGCTACAAATAACCAACCTAACAAGCTTGTGTATATGGTTGGTGGAACATGGGTTATAAAAGATAGCAAAAGATCACTAAGATATGCAAAGAGCAAGAAAATGTGGCATGTCATGATTGCCTCCGTTCTGAAAAGAAAGGACACACAGAAGAATTTTGATTAATCGAATTGAATCGTGATATCATAGACGATTCTCTAATTCTTCGAGATTTATGCCGAATAAATTTAAACATTTTGAAGGTTTAGATTCAAAAAGAAGTATTGTATATTGTACAAGAACGCATAAAAATTATTGCAGTTCCGATTTTTATTGCTCTTTTATGTTTATAAGTGATTTTTAAACTTAGTCGTATATCACCTATAGAAATATTAGCATATTTGCTACAAGCTATTATATATATATATATATATATATATATATATATATATATATATATATATGTTTGTTCATTGCCTGATAATGAGGTAATATCAATATTTGTTGTATTGAGCACTTTTTTAAAAACTAAATGCTGGAGAACCTGTCTTTTTATAGCAGATGTTGTCAGGATGCTTTTAATCCCAAATCATTTGAGTTCATCACCAATTATTTGATGCAATGGATTTGTTAATACAGAATATAAGAAACACTTATATTCCAACAGTTTCTTTTCTCGCACTTTCCACCTGTGGAACTCCCTTTCATTTAGTAATAACTACAATGTCCAAAATCTTAAATACAACGTCAGTTGCGATATTCTTGAATGCCATTAACCCTTTATTTCTTTTCGCCAGTGTTTCATAAGAGAACTATCAAGTTATGAATATAAAACATCTAAAATACTGGATCTTAGTATTTTTACTTTTAAGAGTGAACCGGCCAAGGAGAAAGTTTACTAAATACTGTGTTCTGTTCGGTGACTAAAGCTTTTATAATTATTATTCGATATTAAAAATCTATCTATTATCTATTATTGAAAGAATACCTAACATTTATCTGAAACGCCCTTTTCCAAACTGGAGTTTCTGAATTATGAAATTATGTTGATAAACCTGATAGCGCTAATCCCTGATATTAGTGAGATAATTTCCGAAAGTATACAATCATTCTAATGGCTTATACGTTTGTTTTTCCTTATTGAAAACAAGAGTATTTTTAACATTTCCAGCTTTTAACTGTGCTAATTGTTTGATAAAAATCACCGTAGATAATCTAAACAATCGAAATTTTAAACTTTTATTAAATTTACCATAAGATACTCTCCAAACAGAAACAAAAATAACATAAATTTCTAAAAAGAATGTTGTTACGCTTTTAATACTTAAAACTATGTTTCTGTCATTCATTGTGAAATAGTTATGGTGGGGTCTGCCAATTTAATTATATTAATTACAAAACAAATCATTATAAGCAACTTATTAGAGATTATTTTATTTAATAAGATGTCTAGGTATATCGCTTTTCTAAAAATCTAAAACGTACATTAGGTTTCTTAAACCGAGGCTACTTTGTCATTACGAAACAATATATATATATATATATATATATATATATATATATATATATATATATATATATATATAGGTAGCTCTAATGTTTCTCTGGAAAAAGCAGCATAGTCTGACGGAAAAGGCCTCAAAACTAAATAAATCTAAGTTTTCTCGGCAAAATGTTTATGCTACGATTAAGAGGATATATCATAGTATTTTCTAATTATTTTTACAAATTTTTTAATTGTTCTAACAGGTTCTAACAGGCTCATTTAGTGGTAGAAAATCTTTTTTTTCTCTCGAAGTGAGAGGGATAAATTGACGCTAGAGTTTATTACGTCGAAACGTAATATTACGCGAAGGCGACTGTTTTCGAAATGTGTCGATCAATCAAAAATGGCGGAAAATTTGAACTTTTTTTTTCTAAAAATTTCTGATTCCAATCGATATAGTTTCAATTTAAAATACACCAGTGTATTTTGATTACTGGAATTACTAACTTTAATTCCTCGGCTTTCAAATAGAACCAATCCTAAAGCTTGAAGATAACTTATTTATTTTAAAATTTTCAATTTAAATTTAGGTATCTAAAAAATGCTTGGAAGTGCCTATATATATATATATATATAGAGAGAGAGAGAGAGAGAGAGAGTGAGAGAGAGACAGACAGACAGACAGACAGACAGAGAGACAGAGACACAGACACAGACAGACAGACAGAATACGCGTAAATGGCTGTATTTCATCGATGAAAACTACATTTTAAAAAAAGATAGCATACAATTAATTAATTAGAAGAACAATAAAATGTTAACACCCATATTAACTCTACAATGCATGCTGTTTTGAGTAAACAATATAAACAGATCTTTTATAGAATATATCTATAAAATATAACAAATCTTTTAGGAAATTAAATGATTTTCTTCTATATAGTCTATATTTCACAAGTTTCTTCATATTTGTTGCTTTTTATAACCTATCAAACGTAGTTGCAGGAATTATGAAAGAATCGATTTTGGTCACGGAAACGAATAAATCAAAATAAAACCTTATGTCACAAACATTGTCGTTTTCTATAGATTTTGGACGTATCTCTGTTTTTGTCTGTTTTTCTATCTCTTTGTGTGTGTGTGTGTGTGCGTGTGTGTGTGTGTGTGTGTCTGTGTGTGTGGGATGCGATGGAAAAGTTGTCTAAATTACGCAAATATAAATATAACACTGACATCTCATTTTAACAGATATATTTACTGAAATTACAGAAAAATATCTTGAAATACAAAAGAATAAATTTATTCAGTAAAATCACCATTGGCTTCAACTACGGCCTCCAGACGACTACGGAATCTCTGAGGTCTCGTTTGGTTGGCCTTCGTATTTAAGTTGTCGAATGCTGCCATTATATTTACTATCAGTTCATCTTTGGTGTTACAAGGAGTTTTGCTGGTTTCTCGCTCAGAGTAACCTTCAGAAGCTACCCTATCCACCAGGGAAGCACTACTTCATCATGTAGAGGCTGAGGTCCTTACCAACAATTTCGTGAGTCCTTTGGTTATCAGAACGATCAGAGTGAGTTTTCAGAGCCACCGTACCTTCTTAATCGCCATTAGACTCAGCCAACTCTTTCCAAATTCTCTGAAGATTAACACCTAAATGCTCTGAAATGTTCGTATTAGAGTTTCCGTTGCGAATTCCAAGCAGACAGCATGCCGCTTCAAAATAGTTTGTGGAGTGTATTGCATCATAGGATTTTTCTCACACACGGTGGCTAACTGACACTACTATATTGTGCAGTCGACAAAATAAAAAACGACGCGCATGCCCGAAATTAAAAATATAAAATGGCGGCAATTTACACATCGCACAATGTATGTACGTGTATAATTTTTGAAAGAATTTCTGGGCTCCGTTCTTTTTTCACTCACTTCAAGCAAAATGTAAGAAATGTTTACATGCTCAGAATACTTACAAAAAATAAAGACATGTTTCGTATAATTTTAATTATTTTTTTTATAATAGTTTTACATTTTTGCTTTTTCCAAATTATCCTGACCGCGTACACGTTTCTAGCGTGAAGAGCGAAATGAAATTGAAATAAAACATTACCTGATTGGATAGAAGATAAATGAATAAATGAAGAACATCATTTCTGTATGTCAAAAGATAAAATGTTCGATGCTTTAATGCTACAGTTTTTATATATTTGCTTCTTAAGATCGCGTCTTCCGAGTTTTGATTGTTTTACTTTAATTAGTTCGAGCTTTCAGTTTGTCTTCAGCTTTCAAAATGTAAAGATGGTAAATATTTATTTTTTGGTAAGCCTTCGTTATTTTCAACAATTAAAATGTCACTTAACCAAAAATGTAACATGTGTGCATGCTATTTTCACACATTCTTTGTCTTTGTATCTTTGTCCTTTTTTTACGTATTGTCCTTAGTCTTCTTAAAAAATATAACAGTATACACAATTTTCTCTTTAGATGCAACTCTAGGTACAAGCGGAGAATTAACATGTCTAAAACATGAAAGAAAAGTCAAATTGAAATAAAAACACATAGAAAATATGTAATACAAGAGTAAGAAAACGAAACTTGCAATACTTGGAGAATTAATAGCAATAAATGTTTGTAAATATAGAACTCACCTCGAAAATACACACTCAATTTTTACTGACAAACATGGTACCAGTTTGCTAAATTACTTCTTACTACTGAACTAGTTATAAAGCCTACATCACATACGCAGAAATATTTTATCTTCGTACTGAAGATGTAGGTATAAGGAAAATGACAATTTTCAGATTTTTGTTATAGATACACCATGACAAGCGCGTAACGTCTTGCTAGTTCTTTAATAATACATATGCGATATGCTTCTGATGAAACACTTTCAGTTTTTTCTTTGCGGTTTTATTTTCATATGAATTTTCTTCTTACATGCAATGTTTATTTACACCTATAAAGGCTTTGTTTTGATTGTTTGACCTGGTTCTTTTTATCTTTTTATTTTCAGTTTTACTCATTATTTAAATTCCCCTCCGTGTTATATCTTGGGTTTTTTTTTTCATATTTTTAATGTGCATAAATACATCATCAGTTGTGTTTGATAAATGCAAATGGTTAGAATAAGTCGTAGAAATATTGCTTTGCAGATTAAGAGAACTAAACTTCTTTGATAGAAATAACTGAAATCCAATCTTTCAACTCACTCTGGTCATTGAACATGGACATCATTTACAAACGCTATGTTCTATATTTTTCTGTGTGAAACTAACCTTGACCCGTCTATCCCCTCCTCTGAGTTCTATGTTCCTGGTTACCTTCCCCTCTTCAGGAAGGACTCCAACGTCCATATGCATGGGCTTGTTGTATATGTCAGCGAACACCTCCCCCTAGCTAGAGTAACATCTCTTGAATCCCTGGACCAGTCTTTCGTGTGCTTCCGTCTCTCACTTCTAAGCTCCGTTAGCTATCTCTTCTTCCTCTACCGCTCCCCCTCTTCCTCTGACTGTTCAGTACTTGACAGCATCTCTGACAATATCGACAAGGCCATTTCTTCTCACCCATCTGCCCATATTTTCGTGTTTGGTGACTTTAACGCCCACCACACTAAGTGGCTCGAAAACTCTGTAACCGACACTGCTGGGATCCACACCTTTAATTTTTCAATCTCCCAATCCCTTACGCAAGTGGTGGACTTCCCCACGCGTTTCTCCAATAGCCCTAATGGAAGGGACTCGCTACTAGACCTCTGCTTCACTTCCACCCCAAATTCTTGCACCACCAGACAGCTCTGCCCTCTCGGGAATTCTGACCACGCCGTAGTTTCTGTCAACATCTCGTTCCACTCCACCCCTACCCAAGAAACCCAGACCAGCAGAATATCCTACTGCTATCAAAGAGCAGACTGGGATTCGTTCCGTGACTTCCTCTGCGACGTCCCTTGGAACAATGTTTTTAGTCTTCCCGTCGAAGACTGTGCATCAGAGGTCTCCTCCTGGGTTAAGGCTGGCATCGATGCTTTCATCCCGGCCAGGAAATTTCAGCTTAAATCCCATTCGTCTCCCTGGTTCTCGCCCGCTTACTCGACCGCCATTGCCCACCGGAATCACTTCTTCCGGCTTTATCGTAGCCACGCGTCGAACCAAAACAGGCTCCTTTTCACCTCAGCTCGTAATAAGTGTAAAAAGATACTTAACGAAGCTAAGATTTTGTTTGCTGCCAGAATGAAGCAGCGCATAGCATCCTCTGAGTTCGGAGTCAAAGACTATTGGTGCCTCTGTAAAAGCGTGCTCAACAAGAATAAGTCCTCAATACCCCCACTAATCAACGAGTTGGAGGTCTTCACCTCCTCAACGGACAAGGTTGAATGCTTTGCCCGTAGATTCTCGACCAATTCGTGTCTGGATTCGTCTGGAGTCCAGACATGCGATTTCCCATCTAGAACTGAGGCCCAATTGAATGACGTCCACATCACGCCCTCGCTGATTTCTAGCATAATATCAAAACTTGACCCTCACAAAGCGAGTGGTGGGGATGGAATCCCAATCATAGTCTTGAAGAAATGTGCCCCTGAACTCTCTTCTGTCCTTTCTAAGCTCTACAACCTCTGCCTATCTTCCTCCTGCTTTCCTGCCTGTTGGAAGTCTTCTTCTGTGGTTCCAATATTCAAGAACACTGGTGAACCTTCGGACCCCGCAAATTACCGTCCTATCAGCCTTCTTCCGATCTTCGGCAAAGTGTTCGAAGCCATCATCAATGCTGAGGTCGTTCAGCATCTCACGGCCCACGAGCTCCTATCGGACAAACAGTATGGCTTCCGCTTCACCAGGTCTACTGCTGATATGCTAACGACCATCGAGTATATATACCAGACTCTTGACAAAAATGGTGAAGCCCGAACTGTCACCCTGGATAGCTCTAAAGCATTCGACAGAGTATGGCATGACGGCTTTCTACGGAAACTGCGAAGCTACGGCATTACTGGACTTTTGTTGGACGTAACCCAGTCATTCCTCTCCAACCGCACACTGAAGGTGGTTTTAAACGGACATGCCTCCCAGAACTACCCTACAAACGTGGGTGTCCCCCAAGGCTCTATCCTAGGTCCTACGCTCTTTCTAGTCTACATCAATGATCTTCCCGATGCCATAAGAACACAAGTAGGCATGTACGCCGACGATACGACAGTATACGCTCGCCTCGATCAAACATCTGATGTTGATGATAAGGTGAACCTCGCGGCTGAGCTTGAAAAGGACCTCCAATCCGTGGTGGATTGGGGTAGGAAATGGCTCGTAAAATTCAATTCTTCCAAAACGAAGCTGCTGTCAATTAACCACCACAGACGACCGCACCTCCCTCCCATTAGCATGGAACAGGCATGCCTCCCAGAGAGTAAAATGCCATGAAAGTTGGCTCTCTGTGCAGGGCCCGGAAATTCTTTCCGCCTGAATCTATCCTGCACTTATACAAATCTACCATCCGCCCGTGTTTTGAATACTGTTACCACATCTGGTTGGGTGCCCCTGCTATTCTCCTCGGGCTTCTTGACAAAATACAGCGAAGAATCTGTAATGTGATTGATACCGACTTAGCTGACTGCCTGCAGTCACTCTCTCACCGGCGTGACGTGGCTTCCCTCTGCCTCTTCTATAAATACTTTCATGGCTTCTGCTCTGATGAACTTAAATCACTGGTGCCCCCTAGGTGTGAGTTCGCACGAGATACTAGATTGGCAACTAGGTCCCACCCTTTTATAGTGAAACCGATTAAATGTAACCGCAATTTCTACTCCAACAGCTTCTTTTCTCGCACTTCCCGCCTGTGGAATTCCCTTCCGCATGCTTGCTTCCCCGACGACTATAACCTCCCGGAGTTTAAATGTAAGGTCAATAGACACCTCCTAACACACTAACCCTCCCATTCTCTCCAACTCTCCCCCTATGTACATCCTAACTCGTCTATCGCCATGTGTAACCCCCTGTGCTATAGTGGCAGTGGAATGCCTTGCTTGGAGTGACATGATAAAAAAAATAACTATCATTCAATTATTTTCGCTATATCATTCAACTATTTATAAGCTTTCTGTTATATCATTCAGTTATTTATAAAACCATTTTTGTTGTATCATTCATTTCTTATACTTTTTTATGATAGACCAGTTATTTATTTGACCTTTCATTTAACATCATTCAATTATTCATAAAGACCGTTATTTATAAAACATTTTATTTGCTATTTCATTCAATTATGTATAAGACCTTTTCTGTTATATCATTCAATTATTTATAAGATAGTTATTTATAACGTGAAAACTCCACACCACCGGTCCGTCGCATTGACGCCCAATATCTCGCGGCCGATGGATAGTCTATCAGTTCATTCCAAATCGAGCTCTGCCCACGTTGTACTTTTGTGTTTTCACAAGGCCGGTCTGAGTTTAAAGTCGTCGAAAATCCGTTGCATCGATGATCCAGATAAAGCTGGGAATCAAAATAAAAAGAAAACCTTTCTAAATTAACAACAAGGTGTTTATATACATACGTTCTGTTCAATACAATATTTGGTTAGAGTTTATCACTCTTGCATGTAGACAGCTATAATTGCAACCCACGTCTTCTACAGGATGCAACACTAAGCTGGTTGGCCTGGAACTAGGCTGAAATTGAAGTTTCTTCTAAGGCAGTCACGTGACAACACATCTTTCGTGTTAACTTGCTTCGGACCTGTCCAACTCTACGGTACTTAACTTTGCTGTCTTCTCTTAACTGACTCTTATGTTTATATTGATTCTTGAGTTGGTTGTGACGCACTTTTCGATACACTTAGCATTTTCAAATGACCAATAAGAAATCCACTTTTTGCTCACTTGATCAACCTCGTCTCCCTCCTTTCTGTATGAGTGCTTCCCAGTATGGTTCGAAGGGCGTAGAACGTTCCTTTGACTTTTCCCAAAATACACTTAGACGCTTTTTCATTGGTCATCTGATCGATACCGTCTCTTTCTCTCTTGTCTATGTATCTCTCAACATTGCCCGGGGAGGGGGGAGTGTTTCATCCCAACTGTCAAATTTGAATTATCGTTATTTTTGATTTTCGGCTTTTGGTGTGTGTGTGGTCGTTTTGCATCTGTGTTTTTATCATTTCAATCGCTATAAAAATTATCTGGCTTTGGTCAGAAAGAAAATCTTGTTTCTCCTTTAACTTTTAGCGTCACAAAATTCAACAAGAGACTTTATTTCGGGAAACCTTGTTTCCTCCTCAGCGAGAGACAACTACAACAAAATCCACCATGCCCCCAGGCTAACCTGCTTCCAGGAGGTTGTCGCTTCTCTCAACATTCGTTAATTCTTTTCAATAACGAGGAAACTCATTTTTAGTGAAACTATATTTCCGATCTTTGCGATAAAATCTTTGACAGCCTTCAAGAGTAATAAAAAACGTTATCTATCTCTTGTGTGGTCTGGACATCTCTTGCCTAGCCCTAGAGAAGAAAGCAAGAAAAAAGAAAGAAATAAAAGTAAATTATTATCTCTCTTCCTTCTCTCTCTTCCGTTCTCTTCTTTCTTTCTTTTTCGATACCAAAAATTATACTATTCTGTTACAACATTCAATTATTTATTAGAAATGTTTTATATCATTCAATAATTTATAAGTTCGTTTTTCTAATATCATTTAATTATATATAAGACCTTTTTTGTAATAACATGCAATTACTTATAAAACCTTTTATAGCATTGAATTATTTCTAAAGACTTTTTGTTATATCATTCAGTTATTTATAAGACTAGTTTTGTTCTATTATGCAATTATTTAGAATTCAATTATGTATAAAGACCTTCTATTCGTAAGACCTATTGTCATATCATTCAATTATTTATGAAAATGTTTTATTTATAAAACTTTTCTTTGTTATATCATTCAATTATTTATAAAACCTTTTTTGTTATATCATTCAATTTTTTTATAAAGACCTTTTATTTATAAGACTTTTTCTCATAGCATTCAATTATTATAAAGATTCTTTATATATATATAGAACTTTTCTTTGTTATATCATTCAATTATTTATAAGACCTTTTTTCTTCAGTTATTTATGCCTATTGAATACATAAAACTTTCGTTCTTTTGATTTTTAAGCTTTCCCTTTTCTCACGATTTTTCGTTTCTTTTGGTTTTGTTACTGAGCTATTTTCATTCTTCCCGTTCATTTTTATTTGATGTAACAATTGCACCAAAATTTTTATTTATTTTATTTCTTTACTTCTTCTTTCTTTCGCACTTTTTTTTCTACTTGCATTCGAATCTTTTTGTTTATTAAAAAATTGTTTTATTTTTTTACAACTCCTTACATGTTGCACACTTTCTCATTATCCCCTTTATTTCATTACATTTGAAAACTATTTTTGTCTACAATTTGTTCATTTTAGATTAATTTCTTCATCATTTCGGTTATTTTACTCAAAACCTTCTCTCGGGAAAATTTATCAGAGCTTGATGTATGTAAATAAAATTAGTATGCTCACTGATTAAAAAGAAAATTAAATACAGAAAACTTACATCCATATTAAAACTAGTGTATTTGTGCATAAGATGATCCCATCATGTCCACACAACCAATCCTTCCCTTTAGACAGGGAATGTTGTTTTATTTAATAAAAGTAGTTTCTAGAACTTTTACATATTAGCTGGAATGTGATATCCACAGGACAAAATACATATCCATGCAGAAACATACTGTGCATTCACAATTTTTTCTAATAAATTTTGTGTCAGCACATCTACGCAAATAATTTATTTGACCTTTTCTAATAATGTAACGTGCTGATTAGTATCTTCTCTAAAATCTGAGTGGCCCACACCTACAATGTCAGACAACACATTACTATTAAATTCATATATAGCAGCCTTGGTTTTAAAGATAGTAAAGACATCTTTTTTCACATAATCTCAGCATAGATCGAAAAGTGAACATAATACATGAATATCTGATCTCAAAAATGGCCGGTATATTGAATCGGTGAGGTCGATTTTAGATTTGCTAAGCAAATTTCGACCAGTGTTAGGCATTGTTATTTATCAGGCAATTCAAATTCTGGTTGGCAGAATTCGCTCTTAAACAAATTTATAAACATATTCGCTTCTTCCATTTTGGAAATCACCTTCTTTAATGTGGCTAAATGATCCTTCCAGGTGTAAGAAGTGAATCATTTTTAGTGAAAATAAATTCCCGATTTTTGCGATAAAATCTTTGACAGTATTCAAGAGGCATAAAAAAACGTTATTTATCTCTTGCGTGGTATAAATATCTCTTACCTAGCTCTAGAGAAGAAAGAAAGAAAGAAACAAACAAACAAACAAACAAAAAAACAAAGAAAGAAAAAAGTCAGTTATTACCTCTCTTCCTTCTTTTCTTCCTTTTCCTTAAAACACCGTCTACATAGGTGTCGACTCCTTCAAGGTCTTCTAAACATTGATTCATGTGCTAATCAATTATCTATTCTATTGCCTTATCAGTAGTAACAAAAGGTTCATTAACAAGAGCAATAAGTACGTTCACGTACGCTTCATAAGTTTTGAAAACGGAATCATTAATCCTAGGGTTTTATTCTTATATTCAATGGAAATATTTAGAATCAACTTTGTTTTCTTACAATTCTTTCACGTGATCACATATATGCTTCTTCATACGTGTATGTATATATACATATGTCTGTACGCATTTGCAATATATATATTTGCATTATATATATATATATATATATATATATATATATATATATACGTGTGTGTGTGTGTGTGTGTAAATAGCACCTAATGAGCCAGCCGAACCTACCTAGGTTTCATCTAAGCTTTCCCTGACGATCCGTTTAGATGAAACCTAGGTAGGTTCGTCTGGCTCATTAGGTGCTATTTAGTTTCTTCTACTTTTGTATTGAGCGCTTTGTTTGAGCTGACTCGTGTCAGGTTTTTTCTTTGGGCTTCGTGCTGATTTCAGTTCGAACCCTTTTGACTGACTTTCATGCCCTAAGCTCTTGCTTCTTTTACAAGGAAGATTTTCGAGACGAGTATAATTATAATCTCGTTTATATATATATATATATATATATATATATATATATATAATCATTACTTTAGAATATTTACAAACTACAGACAACTACAAAATTGTACATTTTGTTTTGATATTGAAAGAACAATGTCTCATCAGGTAGTTAATTGCAGACAGATATTGACATCGGTTACACGGTGTCTAGGCTCAACTCTTTTGACAATTAAAAAACAAGAAAGAGGAAAAAGTGAAGAGGAAAATAAAGGGGATAAAAGTGAGAAAATGTAGAGAGGAAAAAAAGGAGAGTGACAATGTAAACGTCTAAGAGAGAGAAATTTTACATTTTGGCTGGAAATGAATTACAGATAAATATAGATATCGGTTACATTGTTTCAAGTAAAATTATTTGGCATTTTTTCAAAAAATGATGAAATCACATATACAAAAAGATTTCACAAATCGTAAAATAAAGGATACTTAGAAAACATAATACGAAATATAAATTCATTACAATAAATTGGAAAAAGGTATAATAAATTAAAATTAAAATTTAGAAGTAGTTTGTAGTTTGCACATATTCTAAAGTAATAATAATAAATATCCATTGGTCTATTTTTATATATCACCTGCTTTTTTGGCTTTTGACAGAAATAAATTATGTTTAAGTTCATTTATATTCTGTTGGTCCCCAGGATATATAACCATGATTCAAATGGTTTATTAAAATATGGAGCAAGTAATATTGGTTCCGAGCTTAACATCTCCTTGATTAGATCATAGTCTATTTGGCACTCATTCATCCAGTTAAATTTATTTATTTCTTTAGATAGATTGCTTAACAGATTCACTGTCCCTGATTTCTTTTACAAAACCTACTATAGTACCCGGCCATACATAGGAGGCGTCGTACTTCTCTAGTATTCAGTGGGGTTGGATAAATTTTTACCATTTTCACGTTTACATCTTGGGGTGATATCTTCCAATATCTAATCACATGTCCCAAATTCAACTTCTGGTTGACAGAATTCGCTCTTAAACAAATTTATAATCATATTCACTACTTCCATTCTGGAAAACACCTTCTTTAATGTGGCTATAGGTTCCTTCCAGGTGTCAGTATAAATTACAACATCGTCGACATATATGTCGACTCCTTCAAGGTCTCCTAAACATTGATTCATCATTCTTGCAAATGTCGCTTGTAAGTTTTTCATTCCACAATACCGGTAACTCCCTTCTGGTGTGACAAAAGTTGATATAATCTCAGCCTCTTCTGTCAAAATACAACCCAATACACTTCAATAAATCACATTTAGTAATGTATTTTGCCCTTGCAATCATCAATCCTTGTCATGGATATACATCTGTTTTCGTGACAGCGTTTACTATTCTGTAATCTATGCAGAATCTAATCAACCTTCTGGTTTGTCTACGATCCCATACAGTGAAGCCCATTCTCCGAGACTATGCTCAGTTATGCTGTTCACTAATATATACTGAATTTCCTTTTCCATCAACTCTCTGAGGTTTCATTTGGTATGGATGCTGCTTTATGGGTATCGCTTGGCCTAAATTGACGTCATGCTGTGTGATAGTTGATTTTCTTTGACATGTCAGAGAATAACCACTAATAATAATAATAATAATAATAATAATAATAATAATAATAATAACAATAGTTGTGTATAACACTCGCTATCTCTTCCTTCTCTTTTGTGGGTAGGTGTTCTATTTTTGCTTCAAATTGTTGAGTATCTCTGAGTTCCTTAATCTTAGTAACAGGTATTGGCTTATACTTACGTTCTGGGTGTTTGGTATATTTACTGACTTTTTCGGTTGAATGATTGCTACTATTACCGTTTCTTCTTTTCTACAACAATGTGCTTTACGCATATTAATATGTAAACATTGTGTTTTTCTCTGTCAGTCAGAAATTGAAAGAATAGAGTTTAAATCGTTCATTTTCCTTAAGGGCTCTGAAATTTGCTTTGAATAGGTGAGATGACACAGAAAGTAGTACCAGTCTCTATTTCGATCTGTCGTTTCACGGTTTTCCTGTCATAATGCTCTTTCATTTCTTCCTTGACCTGTCTGCAAATTCTTCGCTATTTTATTTGCTTCCATAATCCTGTTTCTGAATTTTGACAGGTAGCCAGACAATCAGTTTGGATTGGGTGCATCTTGTAAGCATTTCTTCTTAATCAACTGTAGTGATACTCTCGCTGAATGTCGAAATATGTTCAAATGGGCTAAATCCTAATGTTTCTTGTCTAGCTTCTCGCGCGGCGAATATTAAAAATGGTAATCTTTCATCGCCGTCCTTCCGTTGCTTCAATGTTTTCATCATAGTTTTCAGTGTAAAATGGAAACGCTTCAGTGCACCCTGCGTTTCGAGGTTATAAGCACTCAATTGAATTGAATTGATTTCCAACCATTTTATCACCTACTGAAACACTTTCAACTTAACATTCAACCCTTGATCGTTTTGTATTACCTTAGGTAATCCAAATTTGGTAAATACAAAGCTATTCAGTGCACCTACTACTTTCTTAGCTGAAATATCTCGGAGAGAGATGGTTTCAGGGAATCTCTAAGTTGTACATAAGATAGTGAGTATATACTTGTCCTGTCGTTTTACATTTTGGTAACGGTCAAATACAATCTACTATGATTCGATTAAAGGGTTCTACCAACGTGGGCATGGGTTGCAATGGTGCTACTAGTATTTTCACATTCGGCTTTTCTATTATTTGACATGTGTGGCACGTTTTATAAAACATGGTGACATCTCGTCTTAATCCCAGGTAATAAAAATATCGTCATATCTTTTCAAATGTTTTATTGATCCCTAGATCGTTTGCTAAGGGAAACTTATGTACAGTTCTCAACACATCACCTCGATATTTCTTGGGTTATATAGTATGCTCGTGCGTTGCCCAATCTTGTTCATCTAGAATCTCTCGTGGTGTTTATTTTCTCATAAGGATTCCAGTCTGTATATAATATTTTAGAAATAATTCATATTCATTTTCTTTTCAACTAACCTTAAATATTCTCGCCATTCCTTTGACATTTAATAAAGTCTTTTTTTTCCTATGGAACTTTCCAGTATGGTGTCTTCCAATTTTTCCCGCCATTTGCTTTCTTCCTCGTCTCTTCTTCCTTGTCGTTCTTTCTAGATCGGGTTATATCTTCTATTGCTACAGTTATTTCAGTGTCTTCTTTTCTTGGGTTTCTTCCTTGACTCGGCCACCTTACTTGCTTGGATTACCATTTCGTTCTTATTTTGTTTCTCGCCAAGTCACAAATACTGGTAGTTCGTCGGTGACTCCGACATCCAGTACATCGGAAATTATTTCCGATTGCATCTTTACTTTCTTAGGAGTGATTGGGAAGATCCTGTATCTCTCAGAATTCGTATTCTTCTGCATTCTTTATCATCTACGTGCATCAACCTTCATCTCGAAATAAACGGTGTATATCCATTTGTCGTTTGCTTTTTAGAAAGTGCACCTTGTGGTTTATTAGACATGTTACTTTATTATATTGCCTCTTCTTGCTGTTGATAGATATGTGTGTGTGTAGTTTTGTGACATCGGTAGCATTTGATATTGTTAATAACTCGTCTATTCTCTGGAAGATTAGTTTTTGCTCGTCCAATTGCGATTTGGTTATTTTCTTTCCTATTTATGTAAGTTTTCATGTTCTCTGTGTTCTTCCAGTGGGTCGTTTTCATTCGCATTTTTCCGTGAGCTAGCGTACATTAGTCTGCTAATGTTGCTAATTTATAGACGTTTCCACTCTGCTTTCATTCAGATGTAATTTCAACTCTTCTGATAATCCGTTTTTAAATTATTTTATTAATGTCACTTGCTTCATGCCTCGCTATTTCTTCGTGTGTATTCTGGCCTTTTCTATTTCTGTTTGAGCTATAACTCTTGCCATTTCTAGCTCCAGCTGAGTGTCCACGTCCAACTGATTTAGAATATCCTACTCTAACCCATTATTTTCGACCACGTGTTCTGCCATTTCTCGGATTATTACTATATTCTTCATGAATCTCATCATTTCTAGTTGTAGGCTTTGCCCTATAGCAAAAGCGTCAGTCTTTTTCAATCGTAGGAGATTTTCCACTGTCGGTTCTCTTAGGAATTCCTCGACTTAATCATTTTTTTCTATTTGTCCACTCCGCTAGTTGATATTCGTTCAATTCCGGACGCGAGCCCCCCCCCCCCCCAACTTTATTACGATTCTTTGACCAGCTTCTGACTTTGTCTTAAAGGAGCGAACTTCAATTTCATTGAAATCCCGGACTTGGACTCAGATTGTAAAGAAAATAAATTATATTTTGTCCGGCTTGGTTCAGGTTCTGTTTGTAGTATTGTTGATATGAACGACGGATAGAAGAATAAATGAGGAAATAAAGAAAGATTTAACAGCAAAGGAATGAAGAGACAAACAACTGTTTGAATAATGGAAATAAATTTTTAATACACATACAATTCCAACGAGTACCGATATTAGGTAATGTGAAGGAATATATTTTGTGATACGGGGTGTATGCAATACATATAAAGATATTACACTTGTGTTTGAGATAAAGAAATATACTGTTCTAAAGGTTATAGTTGTCAGACTTATCTGACTACTGAATGTTCATTCAGATCCGATGGCAAACAAAACAATGTTAAAGATCAGCTTTATTTAACTACCGAATGTTCGTTCAAGTCTAATTGAAAATCAAACAAAGTTCTTATTTGTATGGCATTTTCACCATGCTTCAAGTGAAAAGATAAATACCTTTCTTGAGAGATGATTACTTTAATAGAAGACCATATTCACATTTGAAGTTAGTGAGGCTGAAAATCCGTATAACTCGTTTCTTTCTTTTTCCTTTTTCTTTTTCTCTCAAAAGGTTGAAACCAATGATTTATTTCTTTTGACTCAAGGCTCAAATTGTACTACCGAACAGTTTGACGTCCTTTTCGTCGCTCTCTTAAGTTTTGCGCTTTTTTTTTTTTTGCTTTTTTTTTTTTACTAATCACATGGGTAATAGGGTTTCTGATTTTTATTCCAGGATCGATAGCGTTTTCCATAATACAAAAGGGTCGCTATTTTATAATTCACGACTGATCGTGTCTTTTGACTTCTTCGTCCACTATCGATCAGTTTCCACTACTACTACCACTCAGTTTATTGTCGTTCTTGTTTTATTTATCTCTGTACGTAGTACCAGGTATATTAGTGCATGAATTTAGACAGTAAACTTAATATGCAGACTTGTTAATATATATCCATGAAAGTGTATCTAAGCTGGTTTTAAGATCGTACTTTTACATTTTTTCTCTTTGATACTTTTTCAGTTTCTTTCATTTCCTACTACTCTTTACCTTTCTTTTTCTTTTACTGTGTGTATTTATTAATTTCATTCTTTCCGTTATGTATCGAGTGAAACTTTCTTAAATTCTGTTCTTGCTTCTATTCTGTTTTCCCAGTTTCAACGCTCTTTTTTGTTTTGTATTTTTCGAGCCCACAACAACATCCATAAATACCAATAAGTAAATATCAACAACTTTTTTCATCATTCATTTACTCAGCGGGAGAATCTTTTCAGTTTTCCTTTGCTAAGCACAACTTCGGCTAATTAGTCAATACGTTGTCGAAAACCAAGAAACATCCAAAAACCGGAAGCAGTCTTCAAAGAAAGAAAACAAAAAATGTCACTCCTTACTGCCACTAATTACAACCGTTTTCCCTTTAAGATTTTCAGGCCATTTCTTTTCTTTTTTTTTTTAGTTTGTTTGTTTTTGTTCTTTATATTCCTCACTCTCCTTTGGGTGTAAATTGAAAAATAATGATCTGAGCTAATTTGCTTTCCAGTTGCGGCAAAACACTCAGGTTTCCGCGTTGACAACGACAATAAAAATGCTTGATTATATTTAAATGCGACTGAAAGAAATAAAAAAATGTATTTTTGAACATTATTCACATTGTCGAATATTATTTCTGTCTTTGTAACAAAATATCGAGAAGATGAATATGAAGATTTGAAGCATCACTTCCAGGAAAATAAACAATGACAGATTTATTTAACAATTATCATCGATCATACAAGACTGATTAAAGAAACTCTTTTGTTTAATCAAGAATTTATTTAGGATGTGTTTCTGTTTTTGTTTTTGTCTGTCTACTGCTTTCCCTCTTTCATTCCTTGACTATTCTCTATGTGAAACTAATGCAGCCCAATTAGGCCTCATATATATATATATATATATATATATATATATATATATTAGTTTAGCCATTGTTCAAGTTTTGTTTAATCTCGAAATGTGGGCTGGTCTAATAATAAGAGGGAGGGAATTAACATTCTTAACGATGATTAGCATCGAGATAGTCTTCTACATGTTGTTGACGAATGAACTTTAATGGTTGTGATTTGTGCTGTCTTTTGTTTCGTTGGGCCACGATGTTGGGTCATAGTTGAACAGACAGTTCCTTTTTCACTTTAATTCGATAGAGTATTAGTAGCTTTGTTTCTTGGAGGAAAGGAGGAGAGAATTGATCTTAACATATTAGCCATCTCCATCTGGTGGCTTGTCTTATTCAGACAATTTGGGAGTGGCGATGGCGATTTCAGGCCTGCGGAGTTTAACCCGCTTCTACTCATTTTGTGTTGTTAGTTTCTGACAAGTATCGTAGAAATTTCCATTTGGGGCCATCGTATGCTTCTGTAACATAACTTCTGGATGCGTATTCATCCTGACAACTGCAAGAAAAGAAAAACGCCAAATCACAGAACCACATAAGCGAATAAATGTAATCTACATTCAAGCATCCTTCAAGTGTATTATCCCCCGCTTTAAAAGACAGAATCATCAATTGAATTCAAAAGAGGTTGATTTCATGATCATATTGAACGCAGTTTCTTGATACTCTTAAAATATATCAGGTATTTAGTGTTTTTTGTACTCTCTATCAAATAAATTAATTCTAGATATGAGAGTAAATTCTGCCGAGATAAAATCAGTATGCATTTTATTCCTAGATTTGTTTGTCATTTAGAATATTAATCATGATGCTTACTTTACTTCTTGAACTGTTCCTTTCATAGCTTGATGGAAATTACAATGATTTTATAATTTTAATGAAAACCAGTCTTATTTATTCTTCAAGTAAAAGAATGTTTGAATAACAAAATTTGTGTACGCCAGTTTAAGCATAGATGAGAATGTAATGGCCCTTAAACGTAGAAATTAACGTTTTGGTGCGAAAGAGAATATTTTCAAATTAATCACATAACTTCTAATTATTAAAATGCTTAACAGAATGTGAAGGACAATCTGTGCTTAGAACAGAGAACAACATACAGTCTTGTAATTTGACGCTTATACTGTAAAAATTAATATATTTAGAGAAAGAAGCAGAAGATTTCTTGGGCTGTCTGGAAAGTTAATGCTTATTTTTAGTCGTTTATGTTCCAACAACGTTATAACACGTCAAATTTATCGACAGGTATAATATGCTTATATTTCTTATTAGAGCATACTTCAAGCTATCTTTGGAGAAAGAAAGATTACCATTACTGTCAATTTTACATCTCTGTGTAAATGGAAGATTATACAGTGCATTTTAGACATTTGTTGCTTTTTTATTACGGTAAGCGCAAAAAATGCTTCGCGAACAACACAAAAAGATATGTACGCTGAAGTTACTTTAGCTGACTGAACTGTACAGAAGTGGTTTAGAGTTGGTAACAGTATTCTTATTGACGAAGAATATTCAAGCAGACCTATGGTTACTGTGTTTTCTGAAATTTTGGAGAGAAAAGTTCACTTTTATTTTGGCAGTGTTTAACCACAACAAAAATAATACGGACGATTTCATTACATAAGCATGAGTAATAAAGAGGGATTGTGAAAATTTAGAATTATATGAAATATCCCTCCACTGCTTCTAAAAACTAATTTTCGTAAAAAGCTTGACTTTTATGAAAACTCTGACATATGTTAACACAGTATTCTTTTAAAGTTAAAACAAGACCCAAAATTAACGTTGCGACGCATTTAGGAAGAGTACCAACGGATATTATATATTCCATGATACGGGCAAAATTGAAGTTTTTACTGAATATCTACCTTCAGTAGATATTAGGATGGGTGAACGAGAAAGAAGATCAAAACTCATGTAATATCATAGGTGTTGGGCCAAACATTTTTAAACTTCGAAATGTTTTTGTCGTTAAAAGACAAGTCACATTCAAAAGATGTGCAGAAATCAAAAAATAATTAAAAAAATGAAAATATTTATGTTAAGGTTATTCTGATATTACGAGGACCGACTACGTTTAACCGAAAAATGTATAAATCCACAAAGTACCAAAATGTTTTTGAAAAAATAAAAAATACTATAACTTCCAATCACACGTTTCGATCACAAATTAGAAATTATTGCATCAGATGCTAATGTCAATCGAGTCTGGGATGTCATTTTGCACAAATCAAAAGATGGAAGTAAAAAAGAAATTGCGCATGTTTCGAGGACATTACTCCCATCCGAAAAGAAAGCTATGTTCAAATAGAAAAATAGGTATTTGCAAACACCGTCT